>QRFJ01002307.1:48448-290506 GCA_006176705.1 Cocos nucifera
TTTGTATTTCTGAACCAATCTTTAATATTGGATCCAGTCAGTCTATGTGTATCCAGGGATACGTGCCAATCGATTGAACGCAGACCATTTTTCTGTGAGAGAGTTACAAGATTCTAGTAGATACTAATAGATTTTGACTTGACAATTTTATTTTGGGATTTTATTTTTAAAATATAAATTAGCTCCCACTATTTTCTCGGATCCCTACACCCCTCTGTAGAGATGCAAAAATCTCACGATTAATGATTTTCTAGTGGGTGGTGCGGTCTCAACAGCAACTGACTCATCACCTCACCTAACAGTTATTGTGGATGGGTTAGCCAATGAGTGAACAACTCTTGTCTCAATGATTCTCTATCATGGTGCACCCAAGTCTTGGTTCTAATTCAATTGAATCTCACCGTATCTGAAAATATTGATCCACTTCTTAGTTAATCAGATCCACCATTTGCCATAGACTGGGTTGTCCTAAATTGAGTCTCTTTATCGTATCCAAAAATATTGAGCCCAACTCATCCTCCCAGCCCATAAGCATCCAATGGCCTAATTAGACATGGTTGCGTCTTTCCCGGTGCAACGAGCCACTGTATTCCAGCCGAGAACAAATCAACCCTGGGAAGGGCCCGCACGGTCTACAAGGGTTGGAAGACCTCAGACTTAAATCTTTCTTAGGGAGAATGATTCAGGTCCTGCATTAACTAGACTTGGCTTAGTCATAACAAATTATGGACTATTACCTATTGACATGGGTTAGCCGATCCTAAGTGAATCTAATGCAAAACTTTCACCAGAATGGCTTAGGTAAGTGAGATCAGGTGGAAGAATATGCCATTAACTTCAGTCACAAGAACTGCATTCAGTGCCGAGTAGCTTCCAATTTAAAAACCAGTCGATCTGTATGTGCCAAACTTACTTAGACACAAATTTGTTGAGCCAGAACAATGGGTGCTACAATCAGGACTCTAACCTCTGAGGCCTAATTAGTCTTACTTGATTGTGATCGATTCTTGACCCAGGAACTAATACCTATTAGGCTGGTCATTTAAGCATTGTTGATCCCCTACTAACCAACTCTATTTGGTTTGATCAACCGCTTAGACCTAGTTGAAGGCTGACACCAAGCCCGGAATCCATAGTGTATTATGATATATGTCTTAAGATCTAAATTCTTAATTTTAGACCTATTAATATTCATAATTCACTTTTCTTGGAATTAAGATAGAGGTTCATAAACAAATAATATGCATAAAAACTCCTAGGTTTCGGGATCAGGGGTTGGTTGCAGAAAGTGTAAGTTTGTGGGTTTCTAATTAAGGACGAACTCATCGCAGCACCCCTACACATCAGAAGAACACCCCATCGAATGGAAAGAGAGGGCTTTTAAACCCATTTCTTTCGTTCTTGGTTGATCGGACGGCCAAAGAACGCTTATTAGGAACATTCAATACTACACAAAACAGTATCAGATGCTTATATCAATATCTTTTTTCTCATACTTCTCTTCTCTTTTGATTTTCACCTCTAAAGATATCCAATTTTTAGATATGATCTAAATAGGATTCATAGATCTGAAAGTCATATTTCCATAGAAACTTGTTTCATGGAAATACTCTACACAGAGAGGGCGTGATAGGATTTTTAGTGTGTCAGGATTTTTGGACCGAATGAAACTCTAGTTTTGGGAATCTGGGTTTGGGTGGAGAGATCGAGTGCTGTGAGTATCGAATCACCATCAAATTTGAAACATCTCTTCATCATCTTTCAATATTTGTGTTCTAAATTTTTAGAATATTTAAAAAATTAGAAAGTATATGATCAATCAGATCGATCGTAATCGACCATCGAAGGCCCCAACGAGGAGCTAGCACTTCGGTGGAGTTGGTTATCATATCGGTTAGCAGATTCGATTTACTGATCGAATGCATTTTATTTTTCTATCATATATTAGCATGTTTAGATCCTAAGTGGAGTTTATTTGATATGATTAATGCATGCTTAGTATTTATTTTAGATTAATATTTACTTTCACTGCTATTTTATTCAAAAAGTTTCAAAAATGCATGCTTAAATCCTGCACGATTTTCTTCAAATGGTATCAAAGCAGGTTTGCTAAACATGATATGCTTACATATTTTAGATTGATAATTTAGATTTAATTTAAATATTAATCTAATAATCTGATTAATTAGATCTAAAAATTAAAATTCAGATCGCACAGACTGCAGGTTATCCTGCTATAGGGTTTACCCCTACAGTGAAAAGATTATCCTAGTACGTTGTTGATCTATATCATTAATTATAAAATCTTAGATTTGATCTAATATTTTTATAATTTGATTATATTAGGCTTTAATCTGATTTATGACAATGAATGCATAATTAGATAAAGTTTGATTCATAGTTTAGTATTATGTAGCGTACATAGTTTCAGATTAAACCCTATAACTAGTATTATTTATGAATTGAGCCGATTCAATTTTAAAGTGAGTCGACTCAATTGGTGAATAATACTAAGTTATAAAGACCCTTTCAAAAATTTAAAAAATAGTTTCAAAATGTCGAACCCTAACCCACAGCCCATAAACTTAATTAAATATCAAGTATAATGATTTAGTGTCTAGAATTATGAATTAAGACTCTAAGTCATTAATCATAAAATATGGGTTATTTGGTTAGTTGAATTAGGTCCATAAATTGGATTAGACCTAAGGTTAGTTAAAGAATGGACTAAATTAGAGTAATTGATCAAATCTAATTAAATGTTAATTTAGATTAGGTCGAGAACTCTATAGACTCAATTACAATAGTTGTAGTTGGTCAAGTCCATGCCTTTAACGAGGACCAAATGAATTTGATTCATGGCTATGTGGTCAAATCCAAAATTATTAGGTTGGTCAAATTAAAACTAATAAATTGGATGGTGTCTAAGATAAGTTTAGTAGTTTGATCAGTGATTTTTAATTGAAAGCTACTCGCACTGATTCAATCTTTGATGAGTTAATAGCATACCTCTTCCACTGATCTCACTTACCCAGCCATCCTGGTGAATTAGATTTTGATTAGATCACTTGGTAATTTGGGCTCACCCATGTCAATTAGGTAAATTAGTCTGACTGATTTAGGTGCTCCTAATACCAGCTTAGATTAGATCCTTTTTTATCTAACTTAGTGAAGTCAAAGAGAGGATCAAAATTGGCTCACTTTTCTTAAATATGTTAACTAAATCTTCTAAAATTATTAGGTTCTTAAAAATAAAATAGTTATATAGATAACTAAATTATAGCCTCCCATTAAGTTGAGTGATAATAGGTTCATTAATTTGATAATCACTAAAGGCCCAAAGGCCTGGTGCTTATTGACCAATGAAATTATCATTCATAAAATAATAATTTGGTTAAGTCTTTCTGATGGTGGTTAGGTTGGCCGACCAAAGTTGGGCCTGATCATTTATTGATTACATAAGATCAAATGTAGTCATGTTTGGTTGGACCTAATCAAACTTTTTCAGTGGAGGCCAAAGTTTACTGATTAGATCTCCGGAGCAAAATTGATATTACTAGAAATTATTTAGAGAAGCAATTGATTTTGAACCTACCCATAGGTGCACATGGGTTGACCAACCAAAGTTAGGCTCATGTGTAGTCTATGTGGATTCTAGTATCCACTAAGAAATTAAAGTAATTCCTTGAATTGGAGGTAGAGGCTATCATTTCGTATAAAATAGTGGAAGAACCTTTACACTAAAGTCCAAGTCTTTACAATAATTGATTCATATATTAATTAGATTTGATTTTTCTTATTATGCATAAATGGCTGCTAACCTGTCGCTCCGGTCATTGTTAGATAATGATAAATTAATGGGATCCAACTATGATAGCTAGTATCATAAGTTGAAAATCATCCTGGAGCATGAGCGGATCCTTTATGTCGTAATGGATCCTGCATCTGAAGAGCCACCTCCGAATGCTAGAGGAGCAATCCGAGATACTTATCAGAAGTGGCTCAATGACCACATCACTATTCGGTGTATAATGCTGGCAGCAATGAACGATGAGTTCAGCTGTAGGTTTGAAAATGCCCAGCCATAAAAGATGCTTCAAATGTTGAACGACTCCTTTAGCATGCCTGACGATGTTGAAAGGCATAAAATAAGTTATGCTATTTTCAATACTTGGATGAGGGACGGGACCTCAGTTATCGATCATGTATTGTACATGATCGAGATGATTGAGCACCTTAGCAAGCTGGGCTTTCCCCTGCACGAGCAGCTCGATAAGGATGCAATCCTTAATTCCTTGCCTATGTTCTTCCTCCCCTTCCTAACTCATTTCAGAATGACAAAGCCTACAGTCAACTACCATGGATTGTTGGGGTTACTGTAAAACTTTGAAAAGGATCACCAACTCCACAAAGAGACGATAAATGTAGTGGAAGGATCTTCTTCTGGTCATCGATCCTTTAAGAAAGGGAAGAAGAACAAGAAGAAGAAGAACAAGAAGGTGCAGTCAAACACCAGGACGACTGCATAGGGTTGGACCAAGAAGCGCAAGCCTAATCAGAGCCATGCAGAGTGCTTCTTCTGCAAGAAGCAAGGGCATTGAAAGAGGAACTATCCTCTATACATTACCTCCCTGGATCCGAACAGGCCAAGAAAGAAGCAAGTGATTGCTGGGCAAGATAATTATATGATAACATCTTGCAATTTTTTCTTATTTGATTCTACTGCCTGGATATTAGATACTGGAAGCCCTTATCGTATTTATAATTCTACGCAGGACTTATAGGTCAGTAAGAGATTTGATCAAGATGAGAGGTTTCTGAACATTGGAGATGGAAGATAAGTTCTAATTCTAGCTTTAGGAATCATGAACCTTGTAATCAATTCAAATAAAGTTATTCTTAATGAATGTTATTATTGTCCAACTTTCTTATTGAATGTCATTTTTGTAGACCTTTTGGCCATGAATGGTTTTGAAATATCAATAAAATTTTTTTTATAATGTCATTTTGAATGGTGTTATAATTTTGATTGGACAATTGAATAACGAAATTTATTTACTTTCTATGCCTGTTAATATGGTTCAATCCTCGAATAAATAACCTAGAATTAGTGATGTGTCCGATGTCTACCTTCAGCACTGTAGGCTAGGTCACATTAGCAGGAATAGAATTAACAAGTTAGCTTAAGAAGGAATTCTTAAGGTTAGCTCAAGAAGAAATTTTTGAGGTTAGTGATTGTGAATCACTTCCGACCTATGAGTCCTGTCTTCTTGGTAAGATGACCAAGTCACCTTTTACTAAAAAAGATGAATGAACCATTGAACTCCTGAGTCTAATACACTTGGATGTATGTGAACCCATGAGTTCAAGTGCTAGAGGTGGATATTTCTACTTCATAACCTTCACAGACGATCTATCAAGGTATGGGTACGTCTATTTAATGAAGCATAAGTCGGAGTCATTTGAAATGTTCAAACTATTTCGAAATGAGGTAGATAAGCAAATTGGGAAGAGTATTAAAACTCTTTGGTCTGATCGAGGGGGTGAGTACCTTTCCAATGAGTTTTTGACATATCTTGGGAAGAACGGGATTCTCTTCCAATGGACCCCTCCTGGAACACCACAATATAATGGTGTGTTAGAAAGGAGAAATCGGATCCTATTGGACATGGTTCGATCCATGATGGGATTTGCTGATTTACTGATCTCCTTATGGAGATATGTGCTCAAGTCAACTTATTACATTCTAAATAGAATTTTAAGTAAATCTGTTAATAAAACACCATATGAGATATGGATAGGGCGTAAGCCAATGCTTTCACAGCTTAGGATTTAAAGGTGTCCGGCTTATGTCAAACGTTTAATGATAGACAAGCTTGGACCTAGGTTTGATAAGTGTAGTTTTATAGGTTACCTAAAAGAAACCAAATGGTACTACTTCTAACTTGCTGATGAGCAAAAAATGTTTGTCAGCCTTAAGGTAGTCTTTTTAGAAAAAAAGTTTCTTGGTGAAGGAACTAATGCCTCTAAGGTCAAACTTGATGAAGTACGGTAGGTGGAAGAACAAACACAAGTTATTGAACCTAAGCTGGATCTGATTAGGTTAGACCTAGAACCCATTGTAGATGCACCCTTAAGGTGATCTGGTAGAATACCACATCAACCAGATAGATAATATGGTTTTTTGGTTCGAGATGGGGATCCTATCAAACTCGATAAGAATGATCAGGATCCAATCACCTATATGAATGCAATGCAAAGATCCGACTTTGAGAAATGGCTTGAAACCATAAAATTCGAAATAGAATCCATGAAGGTCAATGATGTATGAACATTGGTTGACCAATCCGAAGGAATAAAATTCATAGGGTGTAAGTGGGCCTTCAAAAGGAAAAGGAGCGCAGACGGAAAGATGGAGACCTATAAAGCCCATCTAGTTGTCAAGGGATATCATCAACATTATGGTATTGACTATGACAAGACGTTCTCTTCTGTGGTAATACTCAAATTCATTCAGATTATACTTGCTATCGCTGTCCATCTAGATTATAAAATCTAGCAAATGTGAAAATGGCTTTTCTAAATGAAGAGCTGGATGAAGAGGTGTATATGATATAGCTTGAAGGATTCACATCCATAGATGAGTCTAAGGTGTGTAAGCTTCAAAGGTCCATTTATGGACTTAAGCAGGCATCTTGGAGCTGGAACATACGATTTGATAAAACAATCAAAACGTATGGCTTTGTTAAGAATGAGGAGGAGCCCTGCATATACAAGTGGGCTAATGGTTCAGCAATAGTATTCCTAGTATTGTATGTGGATGATATTTTCTTAATCGAAAATGATGTTCCTGCATTGCAAGAAATAAAGATCTGGCTGTCATCATAGTTCTCTATAAAAGATCTAGGAGAAGCTTCCTACATCCTAGGAATGAAGATGTATAGAGATAAATCTTAAAGGTTACTTGGATTGTTTCAGTTTACATACATTGACACTGTGCTGAAATGGTTCAGCATGAAAAATTTCAAGAAAGGCTATCTACCGATAAGCCATAAAATTTTTTTTTCAAAGAAAAATTATCTGACAACACCTCTAGAAAGAGAGCGTATGAGTAGAATACCATATACTTCGACAGTGGATTCTATCATGTACGCCATGACATATACACGATCAGATGTGGCATACTTACTAGAGGTAGTGAGTAGATACCAATCTGATCCAGGAAAGAACCATCGAAAGATTGTTAAAACCATCCTGAAGTATTTAAGAAATACTAAGGATCAGTGGCTTGTATATGGTGAATCGAACTTGAAACTGATTGAGTTCACAAACTCTAATTTTCAGTCTGATCATGATGATAGTAAGAGTGTATCGGGATATATATTCACCCTTAATAGTGGGGCTATCTGTTGGAAGCGTTCCAAGCAACACACTATGGCCGTTTTAATTTATGAGGTAGAGTATGTCACTGCATCAGATGCTACCAAAAAAATGGTGTGGTTGAGAGAATTTATCACCGAGCTCGGAGTAGCACCCTTCCTTGATGGTCCATTTCTGCTCTATTGCAATAGCTCTAGAGCCATTGTTCAGGCGAAGGAACCTAAGGCACACCAGCGGACAAAGCATATCCTACTCCGCTTTCACCTTGTCCAAGAAATTATGGATCGAGGTG
Source organism: Cocos nucifera (assembly GCA_006176705.1). NCBI lineage: Eukaryota > Viridiplantae > Streptophyta > Magnoliopsida > Arecales > Arecaceae > Cocos > Cocos nucifera. The sequence goes on from QRFJ01002307.1 coordinate 56,121, forward strand.
ATGTTGATCTTCAGAAGATTGATGGAAAGAAGAACCTGACCGACCCATTCACTAAAGTTGTTATGGTGAAAGAGTTCAACGACTTCAAGTCGAAGATATGTATTAGATACTACATCGATTGGCTTTAGTCCAAGTGGGAGATTGTTGGGAATATGTTCTAAAGCCCATCGTTAGCCTGTTGATGGTTGTGCTACTTGTTGCACTTATATATGAATTATCAAATAATAAAAGTTATTTTGATATTTTTCATCATAAATTCTGTTGTCTTCTAATGAACTCCTATATTGTGATGAAGTCCTTAAGACTATCTAGATTTGACAAAGAAGGATTTGTCATTTAGTCCTTAAATTGTTCACAACCAAAAGATACGTTGTTATTTATGATGACAATGTTTATCGAGTATAGATCGTTGTATGCCATATAGGTTGGTTGTCCTCATAACCAAGGAGTGTTGAGATACTGGCATAGCATACAAGTGAGATGTATGGGTACATCTGCACTAAACGTGACCAACTCTAGAGCTTTTCTTCTGTCAAGATTAGCTCTGAAGAATATGGGTATAAGTATCCCCTAGACCTGAGACCACCATAGTAACTTACAAGCAACTCACTGTACTTAGGTATCGGACTATCTAAATTTCTAATTTAGTAATAGAAGGCTACTAGGTACAATTAAGTACTTGGCTTGTCAGTATGTGAGTCAAGATGGGATTGATCCCTCCAAGTGTTGGAGCAAGTACATCGCTGTATTTCAATTTAGCAAATTCTCAGTCAGGGTAGTCCATATGATGGATGCTAAATTTTGAAATACAATATGGATGAATTATAGGGTTGAGAGTAAATCCTAGATCATCCTTTTGAGCATTATGATCAAGGGGATGAATTATATGGTAACCATATTTCATAGGTTCGTCATTGTTGTGTTGCAACTTTTTGACCTATCCGGACGTCGGATATCATTGCTAGATGGTCACATCGATTGGTATATAAAATTGGTTCCTATGCTACCGGCTTAGGATTCAAACCTATAGGATCACACACATAAGGAGTTTCTACCTGATCTGATGGCTGTTCATGAGTCTTGATGACCTAGGACACTATGGTCAAGAGTCCCATTGGATTGGGACTTTATGATCAAGAGTTTCACTAGTTTGAAACTCTGAGTTCTACTCATCTAAGACTCTCTGATCATAAGTCCCACTAGTCTGGGACTCTAAGATCATTAGTTTCATTCGTTTGGGACACTGGATTCAAGAGTCCCATTGGATTAGGACTCTTTAGGAGTTTCATATTGATGGGACTCTATTGCCCGATAACCTATCTGATTTGGACTTAAATATTTTTAAAGGATTAATTAGCAATTTAATTACTAATTAGATTAATTTGATTGAGCGATGAGGATTCGATCAAGTTTGATTGAATTTGATTCAATTGGATTTGATCCGATCAGGTCATGAGATGACCTAATCACTATGAATGTTTTGACCCTAATTTGATCAGGATCTGAACCTAATTAATTTTTAATTTGATTAGAATTTTATTAAATTAGGCTAAGCCTAATTTGGTTGGATTTAACCTGATCTAATTGGATCTAGATTAATTGGTTTGGTTGAAACCAATTAGGACCAAGTCAAATGAAGTTTGAATTCAAACTCTCCCATGCGCCCACCATTTTTGACTTTTCCACTCTTGTTCTATGCCCAAAATTTTTGTACATCACTTTTCTCTCACCTAGAAGGTTTTTGCACCCCCTCTCTTATCTTCTTTTGACCCGGTCCAAGGGTTGGACCAGTTCAAAGTAAGTTGAGTTTTGAATTCAACTCAGTTTGTTGGAGGTTGGAACCAATCCAACCTTATCTGCTTCCCATGCCATCTCTTTTGTTTGTCAAATATTTTTAGAGAAATAAAAATATATGCACATAGAAAGAGAGTCCTTCTGCATGTTAAACACATGCGAGGAGGTATTGGATAAAGATAAGAGGCTCATTTGAATTTTGAAATCAAGTGAGTGGTTAAAACCTTCCAACCACTCGACCCTTAACTTTTTCTATACATTTCTCTTACGGTATTCATGTTAATAAATTATGAGAATTTTTGTGCATGCGTAATAAGGTATTATTATTATGTGGTAAAAATTTTAGAGTGATTGGGCATTAGTTTTGGGCAAAAAAAAATCTTAGAGTGAAGGTGAGCAGGGTCCTACAGCACTTTACTTTTTCTTCATGCTTCTCTTCTCTTCTGATTTTTATCTCTAAGGATATCTAATTTTTAGATATAATCTAAATAAGATTTATAGATCTAAAAGTTATCTTTCCAAAAAACTTATTTCATGGAAAAACTCCACATAGAGAGGGCATGATAGGATTTTTAGTGTGTCAGAATTTTTTGGCTGAATGAAACTCTAGTTTTAGGAATCTAGATTTGGGTGGAGAGATCAAGTACTGTGAGCATTAGATCACCACCAAATTTGAAACACCTCTTCATCATCCTCCAGTATTTGTGTTCTAATTTTTTAGAATATTTAAGAAATTAAAAAATATATGATCGATCAGATCAATCATGATTAGCCGTTGAAGGCTCTAGCAAGGAGCTAGCACTCTGATGGAGCTGGTCGAGATTAGGAGCTCCATGTGGATAATCCACAGAGGCTAGATGAGTGTACGGCTACAGCATGATACCTTAGCTTCTTTCAGTGGATTCAGATCTTGGAGATCAGCTATCCGAAAAGATATCGAGTTTTGAACTCGTATTGATCAGTAGATTCGATTTGCTGATCAAATATATTTTATTTTTCTATCATATATTAGCATGTTTAGATCCTAAGTAAAATTTATTTGATATGATCAATGCATGTATAGTATTAATTTTAGATTAATATTTACTTTTACTGCTATGTTATTCAAAAAAGTTTCAAAAATGCATGCTTAAACCATGTGTGATTTTCTTCATTTTTATATACCCATTTTATACTAATTATTGGATAATTTTTAGGTCTTAATACTAAAATCCATACATTATTTTTTTTGAATTGATTAAGTTTATCTTGCATTACATTTATCCAATTATAATCTTTTTCGACTTCATCTATGATTTTAGGTTCAAAATAAGAAACAAAAGCAAAATGATTATATGTAACTCTAAGTGAAGGGCGAGTTTTTACCCCATGTGTAGGATCACTAATAATTAGTTCTTTAGGATGATTGTGAACATACCTCCATTCTTTTGGAAGATCATTTGTACCTTGAGGTTGTTCTCATTGTCTTTTACTTTTATTTTCTTGCTTATCTTCACGATCCTCTTCATTTTGAATTATTGAATCCTTTAGGGTGATCTCCTTCATCCCTTCTATAAGAGGATCTACATCATCAAGATCCTCACTCTTTCTTGATGGAATATCATTAGTCTCATCAAAGACAACATGTATTAACTTCTCTACGGCTAAAGTTCTTTTGTTAAAAACTCTAAAAGCTTTACTATAGGAGGAATAACCAAGAAAAATAGCTTCATCGAATTTTGCATCAAATTTACCTAGTTTTTTTTATCATTATTTAAAATAAAACATCGATAACTAAAAATATAAAAATATGCAATGTTAGATTTTCTTCTTTTCCAAAGCTCATAAGATGTTTTCTTTAAAATTGGTCTGATTAGTGCATGGTTTAAGATGTAACATGCCGTATTAATTACTTCCGTCCAAAAGTATGTGAGCTCGGATGTGGCACTCCCAAGTCTTAGAAATATGAAAAGATAGGTCATGTGAAGATGGAAGCAAGCCAAAAGAAGAATTAGTCTTAATAGTAAAGTTTAGAAACTAGGCCGGCTCACTCTAAGACTGAGCTGGCTCAGTTGAAAATTGAGTCAACTCAGTTGAAAACTGAGTCAGCTCAGTCCAGGACTGGGTAGACTAGGTCTCAGAAAAAAATTCAGACAGAAAGCAGCATTTTTGGACTATTGGCATGATACACAATTGGGTAGGCTCAGTCTGGGACTGAGTCGATCCAGTCGCAGGTTAGCCGGCTCAGTCTAAAATTGGGCTAGCTCAATTTTTGTGGGTTATTATTTTATGTACGTAGATTGTTTAGGTTTGAAAAGTTTTTCTATGAGCTTGGGCTTGACCCTTTGTAAAGTATATATACTGAAAATAGGTCACGATTGTTAGAGTGCTGAAATATACTGAATAAAAGCTCTTTTCTTCCAAAAATCTTTTTTTCTCTATTTCTTGATTTATTTGATCATGCTTCTATCAAGATCTCTAAGAAGTACTTTCTTATTGCTTGGCTAATCACCAACGGCCACGTCGATCTGTGTGGAAAGAGCGCATATTTCCAATATTTGGTATCAGAGCTGTATTACATGGAAGAAAGGAAGACACCTAGAATTTACTACATTTAGGATCTGTTGCACCAGGTTTTATCCTAAAAACTTCTAGTTTGCTTCGTGGTTGTCTTTAGATTGAGATGGAGATTATTTATACGGAGGAACGGTGATACAGAAGTTTGAAAAGAGGATCTAAGGCTAGTTAGATCTTCTATGAAGGATAGTTTTGCTGATATGTGTGATCGTGAAGGGTGTTAGGGATCTATTCTTGACTTGTTTGAAGTCATGGGGTCAGGTGGATTCAAGATGGATTTTGAGAAATTTGATGGCAAGAAAAACTTTATCCTATGGCAGCAAAGAATAAAAGACTTGTTGGTTCAGCAGAGGATCTACAAGGTCTTGATAAAAGAAAGGCCAAAAAAGATCAGTGCTGAGGATTGAAAAAAGTTGGAGAAAATTGCTTTTGGCACAATCTGGATGTGCTTGATCGATCAGGTTTTACCCAAGGTTTGCATAGAGACTACGGCAAAGGAGCTCTGGGAGAAACTAGAGAACACATACATGGAAAAGAACATAATGAGCAAGCTATGGTTGAAGAAATAGCTGTATAGTCTGAGGATGCCCGAAGGCGGAGATCTTGTTGCACATATCCAAAGGTTCAATCAGGTGTGTTCTGAGGTGATGAGTTTGGATATGAAGATCGACAAGGAGGATTGGGCATTGCTGCTATTATGTTCTCTCCTAGGTTTGTATGATGGTCTCATAACAACTCTAGTTTATGAAAAAAAGATCCTAAACTATGAAGAGATTGTTGGTGTGCTCAGATCAAATGAGCAAAGGGAGAAGATCTGCAAGGGAGACCCTAAGTTTGAGATCTTGACTATGAATGAAAGACAGGAAAGATCAAAGGAGAAGATAAGAGAAAAATCCAATGGCAGGTCAAAGTCTCACGATCAGAGAAAGATGACATTAAAATGTTATAAATGTCATCAGCCTGGACACCTGAGGAGAGATTGTCCCCTTTTGAGATCAGAAAAAGGGAAGGCCAGTAAGGAAGATGATACAGCTTCTGTGAGCAGTAGAGAAAATCTACTAGTTATATCAGATGGATCCACAGAGTGCGATACTATGTGGATATTAGATTCAGCATGCTTGCACCACTATACTTTTCATTGAGAGTGGTTTATTACCTACCAAAAGGTCGATGATGGAAGTGTCAGCCTTGGAGATGATCACCCATGCAAAGTAGCTAAAATTAACTCTATCAGGGAGAGGATGTACGATGGGATCATTCATACATTATCAAATGTCAGGCATGTACCGAAGTTGAAAAAGAATTTAATTTTTTTGGGCTTCTTGGAGGAGCAGGGTTATGCTTTTAGTAGCCAAGCTAGGAGTAGATGTCTAAAAATTTTCAAGGAAGCTTTGGTGGTGATGAGAGATAGAAGACTGAGGAACAATCTTTACAGAATAGAAGGCTAGTGGTAAATGACAGTATAGAGGTGCTAGCAGCGGCACAGGAGGAGCAGATTTTATGTCGATTGTGGCACTATCGAATGGGTCATATGAGTGACCATGGGCTCACAGAACTAAGCAGAAGAGGTATGATCCCAGCCCTGAAGAAGAAGGATAGAGATCTTTGTGAGTCATGTATCTTTGGCAAACAGCATAGGATGAAGTTTACCAGAAGTACCAAGCACAATAAGGGAGTGCTGGATTTAGTGTACTCGGATGTGTGGAGACCAGCTCCTATATCAGCTAGAGGTGGGGCAAAATACTTTGTTACTTTCATTGATGATTTCTCAAGAAAGGTATGGATTTATCTGATCAGAGAAAAATCAGAGGTGTTTGCCCAGTTCAGAGCTTGGAGAGCTAAAGTAGAGAAGGAGTCAGGGAGATAGGTAAAGTGTCTGAGGTCGGATAATGGAGGAGAGGATACTAGCCTGAAGTTTAGGAGGTACTGTGAGGAAAATGGCATCAAATGCCATTACATGGTGAGGATGATTTCTCAACAGAATGGTGTCATGGAGAGGATGAACCGAATACTGTCTGAGAAGATATGGAGTTTGAGGCTACAGACATTACTCCCAAAGTTCCTTTGGGATGATGCTCTAACTTTTTTTTGTTTTCTTATGAATAGGTCCCCTCATTATAAGCTGAATGGAGGCATTCCAGAAGAGATCTAGAGTGAGAAGAAGGTGGAGCTTAGCCACCTGAAAGTCTTCGGTTGCACAGCCTATGCACATGTGGAGGCAACCAAGAAGAGCAAATTGGATCCAAAATCTCAAAAGATGACATTCATAGGGTATCCACAAGGAGTCAAGGGATACCTGCTGTGGGACTCTCAGGCATAGAAGTCAGTGATCAGTAGGGACGTTATCTTTAATGAGAAGAGCATCTTGAGGAGGTCTAGGATAGATGAAACTGAAGAAACAAAGGTGAACAATGGTGGCCAATTAGAGAATGATGGCATGCAGGTTACATCCACTTATAGGAGTGTTTCCGTTGAGGTGGAGCTAGGCAGAAAAGTATTATCTCAGATTGAAAATCAGTATGGAGGACCAGCAGTTCAGATAGATGTGCAGGAGCAGCCACAGACATTAGGCAGAGATGTGCCAATGAGAGTGACTTTGCATAAGCCCCAGCATACTATTAGGAGACCGATCGGATATGGCATTGATGAGGTTATCTCCTATGCACTCATCACTGCTAATGGAGATCCAAAGAATTATACAGAGGCCATGGAGAGTGAGGATCATGATTCATGGATACAGGTCATGATGGAGGAGATGGAATCACTTGAGAAGAATTAGACATGACAGCTGGTGGATCTTCTAGAGGATGCTTGACCTATTGGCTCAAAGTGGGTGTTCACAAAGAAAGAAGCACCTTTAGAAAAAGGTGGAGTCAGATTCAAAATAAGACTGGTAGCAAAGGGATACTCACAAAGGGAAGGGATTGACTACACAAAAAAATTTTCTCCTGTGGTGCATCATACATCTATTCGAGTTTTGCTATCACTGATGGTACAGCATAACATAGAATTGGAATAGATGGACATGAAGATGGCCTTCCTTTATGGAACTTTGGAGGAAAGAATCTATATGAAGCAATCATATGATTTCATAGAGATGGAACAGGAAGAAAAGGTGTGTTTACTTAGAAAGTCTTTGTATGGCTTAAAACAATCTCCTCGTCAGTGGTATCGAAGATTTGATAGCTTTGTCTTAAGCCTAAGTTTTAGCAGATGTGAACATGATTGTTGTGTCTACGTCAAGGATGTAGATGAGGAGGATGCCCTATACCTATTATTATATGTAGATGATATGCTCATAGCCAGTAGAAGCATGGATGCTATGAAAAGATTGAAAAGGATATTATCATCTGAATTTGAGATGAAAGATTTGAGTCTAGCTAAAAAAATCCTTGGAATAGAGATTTGCAGAGATAGGTGCAAAGAAGTGCTCCATTTGTTACAAAAAAAGTATGTCCAGAAGATTCTGGAGAGGTTTGCGATGGAGAAGGCCAAACCTGCAGAGACGCCATTGCCGAGCCATATGTCTCTTTTCAAATTATAGTACCCCCAGTCAGAAGAGGAGAGAGAGTACATGAAATAAGTTTCATATGCAAATGCTATAGGCAGTGTGATGTACACCATGGTATGCTGTAGATCAGATATAACACATGCTATGAGCACGGTTAGTAGATACATGACTAACCCTAGGAAGAAATACTGAAAAGCATTGAAATGGATATTGAGATATCTGCATAGAACAAGAGATTATGGTTTGGTATTTGGTGAGCAGCCGGGAGGATTTGGAGAACAATCTGTGAAGATGTGTAAAGGTTCAAGTCCTCTGGAAGGGTTTGTTGATGCAAATTATGCTGATGATCTTGATATAAGGAGGTCTACTACTGGATATCTCTTCTGCGTATATGGTGGACCGGTGTCTTGGAGATCAATCCTTCAGCCAATCATGGCCTTGTCTACCACGGAGGTCGAGTACATTGGGATAACAGAGGTTGCAAAGAAAGTTCTTTGGCTTAGGAGGCTGATTGATGAGTTGGGGGTGGAGCAGAGCAAGGTTACATTATTCAATGATCATCAGAGTGCTCTATTATTGGCACAGAATCTAGTCTATCATGCACGCACAAAGCATATAGACATAAGGTACCACAGGATCAGAGAGCTGGTAGAGAAAGGTGAAGTGGAACTAATGAAGGTCCATATTAAGGAGATTCAATCTGATGCACTCACGAAGGTACTCCCCAAAGATAGCTTTCAGAGATGTGTAGCACGGATGGATCTGTTGAGAAGAGATGAGTTCACAAGGACTTGGAAGCACCAAGGTGGAGAATGTGAGCTCAGATGTGGCACTTCCAAGTCTTGAAAATATGAAAAGACAAATCATGGGAAGATAGGAGCGAGCCGAAAAAAGAATCAGTCTCAATAGTAACGCTCAAAAACTAGACCGGCTCACTCTGAGACTTAGTTGGCTCAGTTGGAAACTAGGTTGACTCAATCCAGGACTGGGTCAGCTAGGTCTCAAAAGAAAATTCAGATAGAAAGTAGCATTTTCAAGCTGTTGGCATGGCACACAACTGGATCATCTCAGTCTGGGACTGAGCCGACCCAGTCGCAGGTTAGTCGGCTCGGTCTAAAACTGGGCCGGTTCAGTTTTTGCAGGTTACTATTTTGTGTACATGGGTTGTTTGCATTTAAAAATTTTTTTATGAGCTTGGGCTTGATCCTTTGTAAAGTATATATACTGAAAATAGATCAAGATTATCAGAGTACTGAAATATACTAAATAAAAGCTCTTTTCTTTCGAAAATCTCTTCTTCTTCTCTTCTCTATTCCTTGATTTATTTGATCATTCTTCCGCAAAGATCTCTAAGAAGTACTTTCTTGTTCCTTGGCTAATCATCGATGGCCACAGCGATCCATGTGGAAAGAGCACATATTCCCAACAAAGTATATTGGGAGGTTTCTTTCACATAGCATGGTATAGGCCATTTCTTCTAGAGTCCTATTTTTTCTTTCTATCATTCCATTTTTTTGGGGTATCCTAGGTGCTAAAAAATTATAGCTTATTCCTTTTTCATCAAAAAATTTTTCAAAGCCTTGGTTTTCAAATTCAGTTCCATAATCAATTCGAATGCTTTGAATTGAAAAACCTTTTCATTTATAACTTTTCGGTAAAACTTTGAGAAAATATGAAAAGTTTCATCTTTATGTGCCAAAAAGAAAATCCATGTAAAATGTGAGTAGTCAACAATAACTACAAAACCAAAATGTTTACCACCTAAGCTTGTTCTTCTTGCAGGATCAAACAAATCCATGTGTAATAGTTTCAATGGCCTAGAGGTTGAAATAATGTTCTTAGATTTGAATGAAACTCTAGTTTGTTTACCTAGTTGGCATGCATCATAAATTTTATCTTTTTCAAAGTTCAATTTTGGTAAATCGATAACTAATTTCTTTTTTATAAGCTTTGAAAGTGAATGCATACTAATGTGTGCAAGCCTTTGGTGCCAAAGCCAACTAGTCTCATTAATTTTGACATTCATAGCTACTAAACGTTGTATATTTATCATAGAAAGATCATTTAAATCTACCATATAAACATTACCGTGCCTATGTCCAAGAAACGTAATGCTATCATCATTGGGACTAGTTACAATGCACAATGAAGATTCAAAAATAACTTTGTAACCCTTATCATAAAGTTGACTAATACTTAAGAAATTATATTTCAAACCATCTACTAATAAAATATTTTTAATATACTTAGAGGGAGTAATACCAATGTTACCTATATCGATAATTTTCTCTTTGTCATTATCTCCAAAGATGACCATTCCTTCATTTCTAGTATCAAGTATGATGAATTGAGACTCATCACCGGTCATGTGCCTTGAGCATCTACTATCAAGATACCATCTTCGATTTTCTCCTTTGGATGCAAGACACACCTCATTTTCATATGCCATAAGGCATAGGTTAGCTTGTTCATGAGCTTCTTCCTTTTCAAAGCTTGAGTCATCACGGTCACTCTATGTTGCCTCCATAGCTTTTTTCTAATGTATTTCTTGGAAACCTTTTTAAGTTGAGGACATTCAGACCTAAAGTGCCCCGGCTTCTTACGTTCATAGCAAATAAGGGGCTGCTCCCTATCCTTTTTCTTGCTATGCTCTCCTTTGGTAGGTGGCCTCTTCCTCATCTCTTGTTTTCTCTTTAAAAATCTCTTGAACTTCCTTGTGATGAGGGCTATTTCTTCATCTTATTTTTCATCTTTCATTTCATCGAATTTTTCACCTTATTGAGTGGTGGATTTAAGGGCTATTATCTTCTTTTTCTTGACATCTTCTTTTTGATGTTATTTTATGCTTAGCTCGTGCATCATTAGTGATCCTAGAAGCTCCTCCAAGAATAAAATATTTAGATCTTTGGCTTCTTGGATTGCAGTCACTTTAGCTTTCCATGTCCTTGACAAAGACCTAAGAATCTTTCTCAAAAGGTCACTGTTAGAATAAGACTTGTCAAGACTTTTAAGACCATTTATAATATCTATAAATCTAGTAAATATTTTAGTTATTAACTCATCATGTTCCATTTTGAAAAGTTCATATTTGTGCACAAGCATGTTAATTTTTGACTCCTTAACTTGATTAGTGCCTTCATGAGTTACTTCTAACATATCCCATATTTTCTTAGCTGACATACATATTGAAATATGATTAAATTCATTAGCATATAAAGCATAATATAAAATATTCATGGATCTTGCATCGAGTTAAGCCGTTTTCTTATTAACCTCATCCCATTTCTTTTCGAATTTGGTTGATTCCACACCATCAATTATCTTAGTAGGTGTGTGTAGTCCATTAACTATAATACTCCACATATCATAGTCAAATGCTTGTATGAATATTCTCATCCGAGCTTTCCAATAGATATAGTTTGACCCATTGAAAAGTAGAGGTCGGTTTGTGGACTGCCCCTCGGCTAGAGAAATACTAACTTAGGTTGCTATAGATCTTTCGATCTTTGATGATTAAATCAAAGTAGGGCTAGAGCATCGGGCTTTGATACTAGTTATTGTCTAGCTATACAACCTAAGAGAGGGGGGTGAATTGGATTTTTAAAATTTTAATGCTAATTTAAAGTTGTCAAGATTGAATGATGATATGCAAGTAGTGTGTGTGTGAAGCAATTTAGGTTAGATAAATATATAGAAGATTAGAAAGCAAGAATTTAATAAACTAAGAAACAAAAGACAGCAAGCATATCACAAATAATAAAGATTTATAGTGGTTTGGTACTTTTCTTGCACCTACATCCACTCCCCAAGCTCCTACTTGGAAATTCAAAACCACTAAACGTATTCAACCAGAATACAACATCGATATTTTTGACCCTAGCTATCCTAAGCTAGCACACTTATTTTTTGGATACAAGCCAACCCTACACACTCCGATTTAAGGCTCAGATTAATCCTCTCGAGTTTTGAAACCCTCCCAAAACTTGAATCAAAATAATAAAGCAGAGTATGAGAGTTAATAATAATCAAATACAAATTTAGCTTCCTTAATGAGCAAATAAAATCTTAAGAACACTTTTCATAATAATGGAGAAAGCTTTTTTGATTTTCCTCAAGATTGTTAGAGACTTGAAAGAGCTCTTGAGAGGTTGGTGAATTTAAAAATGAAAGCTTCTTTTCTTGAAGAAGATTTTTTGCTTAGGACTGAATTGAATAATTAAATCTCTTATAATTTTTTCCCTTTTTATAGCCGTTTAGATCTTTAATGAGCAGAGGAGAGAATCCTGGGCAAGATTTGTAGCCATTGGAGATCTTAAAAAAAGTATTAAAAGCTGTCAAAATGAGATAAAACTAGCCATTGCAGAAGATTTTCATCACAGGGGTCGACTCATGGGTCAAACTCTGGCATAGGGGTCGACCTCGAGGTTGACCTCTGAGATAGAATTTAGAAAATTAACTATTCTATATTTTTAGCTTTCAAAACAGTAGAGGTCGATCCTGGGATCGACCCTTGGCATAGAGACAGTATGCCAAATAACCCATTTCAGTAGGAATAGATCTAGGGGTCGATTCTTTTGCTTCAAACTTGATTTTCTCCCAAAATATGCATCCAAAAATCATGGGACTGCCTCCAAAAGATCAAAAATCTTCTATACTTGCTCTTGAGGCTCTCAAATCAAAACTTAATAAAATTATGATTTTGCCTCTAAAATATAAAAAGTTTTTTTCCAAGCCAAATTCATTAGTAATCTCCTCAAATATTTTATAATCATCAAAATCAATTATTGGAGCAACAAGCATGCTATACCAAATTCTAAAATGATCATAGTAATCAGGAAGGAATTATATTTGATAGGCCAAAATCAAGAGTGGTGGTTTGGAAATTTCTTTAATTATAATCTGATCTACCATAATCCCTTTTTAGGGTATGATATATCTAGGCATCAATTCTTCTTGATCTAAATCGTGATACTTTTTTAAATTAATTTTAAATCTGCCTCCATACATCATTTCAATATTATAGATAAATTTTGGAGGCCATCCTCGAAAGTAGTGCTGAATATAGAAAAATTATTTTTAAAATCATTATCCCTTATTTCAGTAATATCTCATCTAACATCTTTTTTATGTGCTTTTAGAATATCCATAATTTGGTCTTCCTGGTTATGTACCACTGGTAGGATATCAGTAGGTTCATCAGAAAGTGGTTTCAATTCTAGGTCAGTTGATGGTTCTAATAAGAAAGCTATTAGTAGGCTAGGTGGTGGCTCAAGTTTTTCAATTTATAGTGTGATGGTTTTAGCATAGGGTGTATCTACTTGATCATTAGTTTCTATATTGTACCCATCATCATCAAAATCATCTACCTCATAATGAGTCAAATAGGGATTTAATGAATTTTGGAAAAGAATTATAGGTGAAGCTTCCTCTAATGTGTTATTCACTTGTGGTTTTTGGGAAGTCTCTATTAATTCCATCATCTCATCAATTTGTCCATCTCCGTTAAAAGAAATTGGTGATTCTAGAGCTCTTAGGGATGGATCCATATATAAGTAAGGTGATGGAATTGGTTCATCCCACCATTCTGATTCTTTCTTATACATTGCTGCCTCCATTATATGGTCTGATAGGGTCCTTTTAGTTTTGCTACGTTATTCTGTGACCATAGGTAAAGAAGATGATGATGTAAATGATTTTCTATATATTTTTGCCTCAGTTATATAATCTAAGAGGGTCTTTTTGGTTGTGCAAGATTATTCCATGACTACTTCTTTCTCAAGAGTTATATGTGATTGTTTAGAAAATATTTTTAGAACATTAAAATTTCTAGCTAGGTGTGGCCCCTCAGGTTTTCTCTCGGGCTGACTGGGTAACTCTCTCTCCTCCTGCTGATTGAATGTAAGCCCTCACTTCTCTAGTTCTTTAAAGATTTGCATAAGTTTATTTTATGACTTTATCATAACTTCTAAGCACTTTTCTAAATAATTAAGCCTTTGTTCCTCTAGATTATTCAATGGTTGATTGATAAAATCTAACTCATCTACTGCCTACTGAATCCTCTCCTTATAAGTTGACTCATTGTTATTTGGAAAAGATTGATAATGCGGATAGGGCATATCATAATGTGCATCCATGAAAGTAGGTCCTTGTGGTACTAGGATAATCACTGGTCGTGATTGCCATAAAAAATCTGATTGAGGCCCCCAACCTAGATTGTAAGTGTTAAAGTGTTGGTTATTTCCTGATCTATAGGCTATTTGGATTTGATTTTGATAAACTTGCTTATACATATACTCAGAAAATCAGTGTGAGCATTCACTTGCATAATAGGTGGGGCTTGAATAAATTGCACAAACTTATTGTGCAAGAGGAAAAGATGGATATGAAGAATTTCTATTGGCTTCTAGACGATCTACTCTACTGGATAGCTCAACATAAAAATCCATCTCTTAGTGTTATTTATTTTATTTTATTTTATTTTAAATAATAAAGAAAAAATAAGGAGAGAGAATTCTAAAGATGAGAGTCTAAAGTATCCTAGATCTAAGGATAATAGAAGAGAGTATTTTAATTAGGGTTTGAGTTGTAAAGGCAAATAAGTTAAACAAGCATGGACTCTTTATCTTAGGGTTTACCTAAATCTAGATAGCTCCTAACTGCCAAGGTCACCTTCAAGCTCTCCAAGTAAAGAATCAGCCACTCAACTGGCCAGATAAGTGTAAGGTTGGTGGAAGTCCCTCCATTATTTTTTTTAAACATCAATTATCTTGGCCAGATAAGCTAACAAAATCAATTAACCACCTTCCTTCAGGATGCAGTCCCTGAACCACTTTTTTTAGACATCAGTCAAACTGACTAATCCTAACTCGATCCAACTCTTAGGATTTCTTGTCCTAATGAGCTCGAATATCATTAAGGGTCAACATCTATTTGATTTTAATTTAAGGTCTAGGTCAATGCAATATGAAGGATAATGATTTGTAGGTTAAGAAAGGATGATCAAATCCCTATCTTATCTTGTTTAATAGATTGTGCCTTTAAAGTGTATTATGAATATGCAATGCAAGCAAAACAAGATGTCCAAACAGGCTGATTTCTTTTAAGGTTTAATTAGTTTCTCTATATTAATTAAGTGTTATGATGTGTATTTATTTTTTTTAATTAAGTTATGTAAAGTAAGAAAAATAAAAGATAGATTTGAATTAAGTTAATTAGATTAATTAGGTTAGGTTTTATCTAGACTAGTTTAGAGAATCTTACTAATTAGAAAATAAATTATACTAGTCTTAAGAGGTAACTAGATAACCTATCAGTAAGGCAAGAAATCAAATTAACTTTCTAGATAATAATTTATTCTAAGTTATAAAAAGTAGTAAATTAAATATGCAATATAAGGTAATAATTTAACTATGCAATTAAGGTACTCTAGCTAGAAAGCAATAAATAAACTATATATGAAAGTAATATAAAGCAAAAATTTAAAGAAAGCATAACTAATAGATAATTAAGTAATTAAATTAAATTAATAGATAATAAAAAATAAATTATTAATCAGTAGAACAAAGTATGAAAGGCAAAAATAGTAAATAATAAACTAGAAATATAAAGTAATAAAATAAATAAATAAGTAAAGCATAAAAGATAATAAAGTAGTAAAATAAAATAGTAAAATAAATAAGGTAATAAAATAAAGTATGAAATAAAATAAAATAATAAAGCATATAAAATAATAAATAAGAAATTAATTAATTTCTTTTAATTTTAATTTTAATTTTTTTATTGAAATAACCGTGCTACAATCCCTAGCAACGACGTCAAAATTTGATTGCTTGCCATTCCAATATCAAATAAAAATTAGATCCGATTTTAATATTAAGTAGGACAATGGTGAGTTGGGTATCAATTTTTTCGAGGATTGAAGATTGAGTTATGTTCAATTTTAATTAAAAAAATTTAAATTTAAATTAATCTTTAAAATAAAATTTTAAAATAATAAATTAAAAAAATTAATTATAATTTAGTAAATTAAAAAAATAACTACTTAATTAATTAGAATTTTGAGATTAATTAAAAGTATTTTAGAATTTCAAATCCATCTCTAACATGAATATGGTAATTCTTTTTAATGCAAGATTTTATTATTTTAAGAATTTAGTTATGATTATAATTTATTTTCTTAGAGCATGAACATATCTCTTAATAATGATCCATCTCTATGAAATCATAAATTATTTAATACTTTAATTCTTAAAAATTGGTAACATAGCTTTTACTGATTCTCTCTAATATAAACTACTAAATTGAGCATGGACTGTATCTTCTAATTACAATCCATCTCTATAAATATAGTTTATTTAAATATCAATCAATAATAAGAATGCTAATATTAGATCTCGTGTATGGAGGACAAAAGTTAACATTAGAGAGGAGAATATTTTATTCTTTGCATAAAAAAAATTACAAAAAATAAAGAAAAGAAAAATACAACTATGCTCGAAGATTTCATCTATATCCAAGAATTTTGATCTTTAGCTACTCCCCGACATCTTCAAATCTCTCAAAATAAAGAAAAGAAAAAGAAAAGAAACAAAAAAGAAAGAAGAAAGAAAGAAGAAAGAAGAAAAGAGAGAGAAAAGAAAGGGCTTGGAGGGCTAATTCCCCTCACATGGGGCTCTCTATTGATCTGCCCCATAGGGGAGCTCTTTCCCTATCTTCTGGCATAAAGAAGGATTTTATAGAGTGAAACAGGGGTTTTTGGCTCCTTATTGAACTCAAATCAGAGTTTGGCTCAAACTTAAGAGATCTGTTGAATCCTGGCCGTTGATGTAAGATCTAAAGGCCTTAAATCCATCACAAAACCCATCGAAATCAGCAACCAGTGGTCTAGATCTTTTTTGGGCTGTCAAATTAACCCATCAGATGCCTACAAGCCATCGGATCGTGCGTTGAAAGCTTGAAGTATTCCTGATCAAACTGGAAACTAATCCTGACCATTGGATGATGCTGAGATGATTTTCGAGCTGTCGGATGGCACAATGAAGGCTGGAGAAGTCTAAATCAAAATGAGAATCATCTTCGACCATTGGATCCTGACTGACTATGATGAGAGCCATTCGATCGTGCATCACTATGCTAGTGAACTCTGTGGACCTGCCGTAACAAAGATTGTCGCCAATCCGTGCTCATTGCATTGGATCAAATTACGAGAATGCCCCAAAATGTCGTGATGGTTTTTATGTAAACCTCTTAGCGGTCCAGGTCCACCATGCGGTGCATGCCGATTGGCCATGCCTACTAAGCTGGATGGTCCGCACCCATTCCATGGACCACCATGCACCAGCCTATTTTTTTTCTTTTATTTTGAACTTCTGGGCTTCATATCTTTTTTGTTTTAGCTCTGATTTGAGTAAAATTTATTTCGTTTCAACCCATAAATCGAGCTCTTCATATTGATGAGCTTTCTTCCTACAAAATATTAATAAAAAAATAAATTTTTTAAATAAATATTAATTAATATATGATTTAATACTATTATTTAGTAATTTATGATAATTATCACTTTTTTTGACCAATTTCTTCATCTTTATTTTTTAAATCCTCTATCTTTAGTAAGGACTAGAGTTTTTTTTAATTTTTATACAACCATTGCAATGTTTTAATCTCTTAAGCTTTCTATCTGATCCTTGTAGCGAGCTTTGGACCAATGACTCCCAAGCTAGTTGATTTTAGGGATTAGGTGTATAACATCCTTCGGGCTTACTGATTTGAGTCAAATAGACTATAGATTAAAACTAACTATATAGCCAACTTCTTCACATTGCCCATTTTTTTATGTGAATAACATTGCTTACTTAGGCAATGAGATCCGATTACTCGGTAGAAGATCAATATTTAAAACTTACTTTTTTATTTAATATTTTTTCATAATTTTTTTTTAAATTTTTTAAATTTTTTTTACTCATACCCATATAAAGTAGATTCTTTATTGAATATAGGCTAGAAGAAGATTTTAGAATCACTCAGAAATTTATTTTATTATAAATCTGACCACTTATTAGGTTTTCTTAATAATTTGATCCTTAGTATTTCAAAAAATCTCTAGATCATTAATTAAGCATCGATTAAAATGCCTAAAAAACTTTAAATTGGCACAAAATTAGGTACATAAGACTAATTACCATCATACTTGAGGACTTAAAAAAAATATTTATCCTTCCCCCCCAACTTAATTTTCATTATCCTCAATGGAGGAAAGAAAATTAGAGTATGATAAATGATAAGAAAATAATAAAAAAAGAGTTCACCTAATTTAATTTATTTTTAGTCTCGGTCTGGGCATTAATTATTCTTCATCTAGCATGGATCTGCAGTTCTCCCCCCATTTAATCCTGAAAGAAAGATAAACTAAAAACAAAAAAAAAAATCAGATGCAAAAAAGTTGGGTTGCCTTCCAGTAAACGCTAAGTTTAACATATTTAGCTGGACCCTATGAAGGACTTTTAGGTATAATCAACTTTAGCACATCCTTCAAAGTTTCAAAATAAGGCCAATCAGGAGGTCTTATCATTATGACAGAAAATCATTCAGAGAATATGTTACCTAGAGGTAGCAACCCAAGAGAGGGGGAGGGGATGAATTGGATTCTTATAAAATTTTAGTCAAATTTAAAATCTCTAAATAAGTATGTGCTCTAAATTAAACTAACTAGAATATTTATGGTGAATATGCAATGTGTAGCAGTGGAATTAAAAGCAATAAGATAATGCAAGTATGTAAAGCAAATAAGTAAAGCAAGAAAGTAAACCAAGCAATCACATCATAAAGACAAAGAGATTTATAGTGATTCAGAGTAACCCACTTCTATGTCCATTTTTCAAGTTTTTCTTAAAAATTTTACTATATCTACTCTTGATTATAGTGTATTTATTTTCTCGGGCTCACAAACAAACTCAATTGATTTTTTTAGGAGCACTAACCAAAATTTTACACCATTAGTTTTTTGGATTCACTAATAATCCAGTTGATTTTTTGAGCTCACCAACCAAAACCTACAAGATCCAATTTCGAGCTTGGACAAGCCTAATTTCCAAGTTTTTTTCCTCCAAAAAAACTTATAAAAAAAATAAAAATACAAGAATGAAAGTTTCAGCTTAAAATGAAAATAGAATTTAAACTCTTTAAATCCTGAAGAAGAAGCTGAAGGATTGCTCTTTTGATGCTTCACTTCTCTTCAAATAATGTTTGAGAGGTTGTGCTAGATGTTGGAGAAGATGTCTCTTGAAAGTCCTCTAATTTTACTACTTAATTCCACTCTTTTCTCTCTTATTTTGATGTGCAATGGAGCTCACTTAAATTTGAAAATAATTTTTTTCTTAATCCCACTTAATCTTGCTTCTAAATTGATTTTCCACTTTGAAATATCCTTAAAGATGATTGGAGAGTGAGTTCTAGCTGTTGGAAGCTCTAAAATAGTCATTGGAGATAAAAAAATAGCCGTTGGAAAGGTTGCAGAAACTAGTCATTAAAGACTATCAAACTCCATCAAGCTAGCTCGAATTTGGCTTAGAGCTGGCTCGATTCTGTCTAGAGCTGGCTCGATCTGTAGAATAGAAAAAATTAATTTTCTATCATCCTGAGAGAGCTGGCTCAGATCCAAATCGAGCTAGCTCGAATAGCAAAATAGAAAAATATCTTTTCTACCATCCTAAGAGAGCTGGCTCGGATCAAAATAGAGCTGACTCGACTACGTGCCAAATCAAAGTATCAATCATGTTTCATACTAGAACTTGCTTTATTCTTAGGTAGGTCAACTCTAAACTTTCCAACTTCATTTTTCATCATTATTTGACTTTTCAAACTTGAATTTCTTAATCATAAATCTTTTAAATGATATTTATTTTTTTTTCTTTCATTTTATTTATGATGAGTCATCCAAATTTGTAAAACTTTCTTCTTTTAAGTGCTTTGACTTGACATCTTGAGAGAATTTCTTCTAAAGATAATTTCTTCAGTGTGAGCATTTAAAAAATCCTATATTCAATCTTGAAACATATTATTAGTAATATTTTTACTCAATATTTTATAATCATCAAAATCAATCATAGGATCAACAATCTTTCTTTTTTTGATGATGATAAAATTTTGAGTATATACGTAATAAAAATAAATAATATATTTTTATATATTTTGTCAATATGTATCATGAAGTACTAGATCAAATACATGAATGCATACTTCATGAATGTTCTCCATTAGTCTTTAATTTATTACACATATTTTGTTCATTACACATATTTCATATGCTCAGCATACTTCTCTTCCTTTTTGACAATATCAAAAAGCTCATGGAAAGAAATAAGAAGTTATCAAAATCAACATCAAAGCATTAAATTAAGAAATATATTAAATTGATGAAATCAATTTAAATGAATCCTCTCCACTTTGAAAACTTATTTTTTTCCTTTTCAAAAATTGGCTTGAACTTAAATATCAAAGGCTTTCCCTCTTTTTAAATGAATATGATTTTTTAATCAAATTTTTAAATATACACTTATAAGTTTTAAGAGGAATAGAGATTTTCAAAATATTTGAATATGAAATCAAGCATAATATGCACATCAATATTCAATCTTTTTTTTCTTAATAAAAATCTATCATTTAAATTCATAAAAAATATGTATCAAGAATGTATCGACCAAATCAATGATAGTATCAAAGCAAATAAGAGTTACTTTTTTAAATTCATTTCTTAAGTAAAAATTACTTTGATATAATTGATTTTATAAGAATTTTTAAAGCACATCAAAAGTTCTTTATTATATTCAAAATTTCAAATAAGTTTCAAAATTAGAAGTGTGTATCAAATTAAATTCTTAGAGTAAGATTATATTTCAATTCAATTTAATTCTAATTAATTATCAAGAATGATTAGACTGTGAAATCATGCATATTGAATTGAATAAATACATGAATTTAAGAAGCTCATAAAGTAATTGATTAAGAATTTAAGATCAAATTTTATTTTTCTCAATATAAAATTAATCAAATCAAGATAAAAGGTATTTCTCTTCCTATTTTTTATAATTATAGCTGGATTATTTTATCTTTCAACTTTTCTTCCCCTTTTTCTTTCAAATCAAGTATATTTAACATGAATTTAACTACTAAATTTAGATTTTCTAAATTTAAAATATATTTTTAATTTTAAAGATCTATTTAATTAAATTATTATTTTTTAAAATATTTTTTCTACTTACTTTTGCAAACAAAGCTAGTTTAAAATTAAGCATATTTTCTCCTTTAATGTTTTCTTCCCTTGTTTGAAAACTTGCAGCAAATTTAGATTAAATTTCTTTCTCTCTTTTTGAACGAATCAAAAATTTATATCAAATTAAGATAAAATAAAATAATATCTATTTTTTTAAAAATTTAAATCAAACTTGGTTAGTTTTAGAAAATATGTTTTAATTAGATTTTTGAACAATATAAATCTAATAGCACTTCTCCCCATTTTCAAAGATATGAATGCAAAAATATTTTCTTAAACTTAGTTAAAAAAATGCTTTGAGCTTTAAAAATTAAAGAAAGATAGAGTTTTTCACTATTAAGAATTTTAAGTATCAAAATCAAGCATAAGATATGTTCAATTTTTTAGAAAATATCTTTTTTTTTCTTTAAGAGGTATCAATCCATCAAGTTTAGAAGAGGTATATATTTTTGAATTTATCTCAAATGATATCACATCAAGAGTATATCAATATAAAATATATTTGAGATATTATATTTAATTCTTTTGCCATAAGTAATGCAATAAAGTGTAAGGCAAGAATGGTCTATTTGATACCAATTATTAAATTTTTTTATCAAAAAAAATAAATCAATTAAATTTAGACTAAATTATTTTGATAAATTATTTTTCATTGATACCAATAGATCATGAAAAATAAATCATATAGAGATTTTCTATTTAAATTTAGATTTTTCTTTTCTTAAAAGATATCACTCAATTAAGTTTAGAAAATGCATGAAATTCTTTGAATTTATCTCAAACAATAACATATCAGCTATGCAAAATCAAATTTGAGATAAAATATTTTTTACTATTTGCCAAAAGATAAAGCGATGAAATTTAAAGCAAGAATAAACTATATATTTGATACCAATTATGGGAATTATGATATCAATTATTTTAAGATTTAAATCAATTGATAATTTTCAAAAAAAAATTCTTGATACCAATTAAAGATTTAAAAGGAACATTCATTAAATTTATTTTTCTATGATAATCAAATTTATTTGTCAGAGTTAAAATCTTTCAAGTTCAGCTTGATGCAAATGATTTTAGTTTTGAATTGATAAAGATGAATTAATTTAAATTAAATATTTTTAAGAATTTGGACTAATAAATTAACTTGAATTGATATCAGCAAATCAGTTAAGGCAAGTCATAAAAAAAATTTTAGTTATTCTTCAAAAAGATCATCTTTTCCTTTTCTTAAGAAATATCAAGCAATTAGATTCAGAAAAGGTATGTACTTTTAAATTTATTTCAAATGATATCATATAAAATATATAGCTGTGTAAAATCAAATTTAAAACAACGATATTTTTTTCTTCTTACCAAAAGATCAATTAGTTTAATACATAGTAAATAGTAAGCTGTTTGATACCAAATAATTGAAACTAAAGTTCTCTTCAAATGTTTAGCTTTAAATACAAATGACATCTTTTTTGAAACATCTTGCTAGATATCAAAAAAAAGTTAAATCGATGATCAACAAGGATATTCAAATAAATTTAGAAGATCAAAAATTAATCAATTGGGAAGGGTTCCAATAATCAAAAAATTAAATCAAGAAGCATCTAGATAATGGTACTATGAGATTTGATTCAACTAGAAAATTTTAAATCCTTAAGATAAAACTAAGGTGCAATGCAAATTAATACTTCAAGCACTTGATCTTTTATGATTGAATATCTTATATTCAAGTACTTAGGTTATGCAATTTTTTAGGATATTTCAACATTTAAGCATCTTATGGGGGAATGACAAATTTATTCAATTTTTAAGTTTAGCATCCAAAAGTTTTATATGCAACCAAGCTCATAATAATTTAGGTTTCTTAAAAATTTGAAGGCCAAAATAGCATGATACAAAGAGTTGAACAAACATGCAAAATTTAGGATAAAAATATAAGCTTAAAAGCAAACAATCAAAATCAATCAAACATGCTTAATAATTATGCTAATTAATAATCAAAATATATTTAGCAAACAGTGATGGTATGATTTGAGAAAAGTTTAGATTTTATCAAAATATCATCACCCATCTAATTTTATTCTCAAGACATCCATCCATAGATTTTTTTTTTATTTCATTGGATCCTTGCTATACCTGCAAAAATTACTTTCTAAATTTTGGTACCCAAGCTATCTTGGGTCCATTAAGGTTAAAGCTCATGATTTCTTTTGGAATCTAAATTTATTTGATTAAAGTTTGGTCGATTCTTTTGGTATTATATTCTAAAATTTTTTGGTCAATTTTACTACATTTGAAACATGTAGTTGAGTAATTTTCAAATGAAGCTTTGCTAAACATATTTTTGATAAATTTTTATTTTCTTAATAAATTATAATTAATTTTTACTTTATCAAAAATAGCTTTTTGATTATTTAAAATTACTTGAAGCATTTGAGATCCAATAGTGAATTTTTTAAGCATGGGCTTTAGGTATTCAATCTCTTTTCTTAATTTTTCATTTTCTTCCAAAAGAGACTTCTTTTCTTTTAGTAAGTTTTCTTTTTCTTCAATACAAAGTTTTAATTTTTCAAATTTTATTTTCAGCTTAATATTTTCTTCAACCAAAGATTTTTTAGATTTAAGAAATACTTTTCTTTTAGCCAAAGTATTCTTTTCTTCCAAGACATCTTCTTTTTTATTTAATAATTTATTATTTTCATTAGCTAAAAGAAGATTAGACTTTTTAACCTCCTTGTTTTTCATTCTTAATTTCTTAAATTTATTCATTAAGTCAGTAAAAGCTTCATATAATTTATTAAATATAAAGTTGAAAGAATTTTCAAAATTTACCTCATTTGTATTAGCCATGAGGCAACGATTGGCAATACCTTCTTCATTTTTCTTTTCCATGCTTATGAGCCATGAGGCATATGTTGGGGTAAGCTTCCTTGACTTCTTGGAAGCTTGATATTTCTCTTTGATTTACTTCCTCATACATTGCTTTTAATTTATCCCAAATTTATTTTGCTAAAATACATGAAGAAATTATATTAAATTCATTTATATCCAATGAACAATAAAGAATATTCATAACTTTAGCATTTAGTTGGTTCATTTCTTTATCATGCTCAAGCAATGCTTTGGGGGTATGTGAGCCATTGATTATAATCTTCCATAAGTTATAATCGTATGCTTGTATGAAGATGTGCATTTGTGCTTTCCAATAACTATAATTTGATCCATTAAGCATTGGAGGTCTATCTATAGAATATCCTTCATTAAATAAAAAATTTATTTAGGTTGCCATGATCTTTTACTCTTTTAACCGCTACGTTAACAATCAAATATTAGAGCACTCGCTCTGCTACCAATTATTATCCAGAGGTAGCAATCTAAGAGGAAAGGATGAATTGGATTTTTATAAAATTTTAGTTAAATTTAAAATCTTTAAATAAGTATGTGCTCCAAATTAAACTAACTAGAATATTTATGGTGAATATGCAATGTGTAGCAGTAAAATTAAAAGTAAAGAGATAATGCAAGTATGTAAAATAAATAAGTAAAGTAAGAAAGTAAACCAAGAAATCATACCACAAAGATAAAAAGATTTATAGTAGTTCGGAGCAATCTGCTCCTACATCTACTTTCCAAGCTTTTCTTAAAAATTTTACTATAATCTACTCTTGATTATAATGTGTTTATTTTTTGGACTCACAAACAAATTCAGTTGATTTTTTTAGGAGTACCAACTAAAACCTTATATCGTTAGTTTTTTGGGTTCACTAACAATTCAGTTGATTTTCTAAGCTCACCAACCAAAATCTACAAGATCCAATTTTGGACTTAGACAAGCCTAATCCCTAAGTTTCTTTCTTCCAAATAAACTTGTAAAGAAAACAAAAATACAAGAATGAAAGTTTCAACTTAAAATGAAAATAGAGTTTAAACTCTTTAAATCTTGAAGAAAAAGCTGAAGGATTGCTCTTTTGATGCTTTACTTTTCTTCAAATGATACTTAAGAGGTTGTGCTAGATGTTGGAGAAGATTTTTCTTGAAAGTTCTTTGATTTTACTACTTGGTTCCTCTCTTTTCTCTCTTCTTTTAATGTGCAATGGAGCTCACTTAAATTTAAAAATAATTTCTCTTTTAATTTCACTTAATCTTGCTTTCAAATTGATTCTCCACCTTTAAATATCCTTGAAGATGATTGGAGAGTGAGTTCTAGCCATTGGAAGCTCTGAAATAGTCATTAAAGATAAAGAATAGTCATTGAAAATATTATAGAAACTAGCCATTAAAGATTGTCAACCTCTATCAAGCTGGCTCAGATTTAGCTTAGAGCTGGCTCGATTCTATCTAGAGCTAACTCAAACTACAGAACAAAAAATAATTAGTTTTCTGTCACCTTAAGAGAGCTGGCTCGGATCCAAATCGAGCTGGCTCAAATAGCAGAATAGAAAAACATCTTTTCTATCATCTTGAGAGAGCTGGCTCAGATCAAAATAGAGCTGGCTCGGCTATATGCCAAATCAAAGTATCAATCCTATTTCATGCCAGAACTTGCTCTATTCTTGGGCAGGTTAGTTCTAAACATTTCAACTTCATTTTTCTTCATTGTTTGATCTTCCAAACTTGAACTTCTTAATCCTAAATCTTTTAAATGATATTTATTTCTTTCTCTTTCATTTTTATTATGATGAGTCATCCAAATTTATGAAATCTTCTTCTTTTAAGTACTTTGGCTTGACATCTTGAGAGGATTTCTTTCAAAGATAATTTCTTTAGTGTGAGCATTTGAGAAACCCTATATTCAATTCTAAAATATATAATTAGTAATAATTTTTACTCAATATTTTATAATCATCAAAATCAATCATAGGGTCAACAGAATACTTTTCGATGATTAAGCATATATAGTCCTAATCAATAGATTATTTAGAGCAACCATGTTATACCAAAATTTATTATAATTTTTATGATGATTAGGAAGAAATTGTGTTTAATGGGTCAAGATTAGGGATGGTAGTTGTTGAATTTCTATGACCTGATCTATCTGACTTCTTTTCTCGAGTATAATATGTCTTGGCATCAACTCTTCCTAATCTAAATCATGGTATTTTTTTTAAATTAATTTTAAATCTATCTCTATGCATCATTTTAATATCAAAGATAAATTTTGGAGGCCATCCTTAAAACTAGTGTTGAATATAGAAAAATTATTTATAAAATTGTTATCCCTTATTTTAGTAATATCCCATCCAATAGCTTCTTCATGCACTTTTAGAATATCTATAAGTTGAACTTCCTAGGTAGATATTACTGGTAGTAAGTCTATAGATATATCAGAAAGTGGTTTCAATTCTAGCTCAGTTGGTGGTTCTAACAAGGGGGCTATTAGTGAGCTAGGTGGTGGCTTAAATTTTTCAATCCATGGTGGGATGGTTTTAAGGTAGGATGTATCTACTTGATCATTAACTTCTATATTATACCTGTCATCATCAAAATCATCCATCTCATTATGAGCCAAATAGGAATTTAACAAATCCTGAAAAAGTCTCTATTGATTCCTCTAGTGTATTCATCTATGGTTGTAGGTGAAGCTTTCTCTAGTGTATTCATCTATGGTTCTTGAAAAGTCTCTATTGATTCCATCATCTCATCAATTGATCCTTCTTTCCCATTAAAAGAACTGGATGATTCTAGGGCACTTAAGAATGGATCCATAGGTAAGTAAGATGATGATGAAATTGGTTCATCCCATCATTGTAGTTTTTTTCTATATTTTGCTGCCTCAGTTATATGGTCTAATAGGTTCTTTTTAATTATGCAGGATTATTATATGATCATATTATTTTTTAGAGTTATAATTGATTATTTAGAAAAAGCTTCTAGGATATTAAAATTTTTAGCTATGTATGGTCCCTCAGAGTCACTCTTGGACTGACTAGGCAACTCTCTTTCCTTCTGTTGATTGAATGTAAACACTTATTTCTCTAGTTCTTTAAAGGTTTGCATACAATAGTGATTGGTTTGTTGTAAGGTCTGATTATTGAGCTCTAACTTATTTAACACTTGCTGAATCCTCTCTTCAATAGTTGATTCATTGTCATTTGAAGAAGATTGATATTGTGAGCAGGGCATATCATAATATTCATCCATGAAAGTGGGTCTTTGTGGCACCGGAGTAACCACTAGTTGTGATTACCATGAAAAATCTATTTGAGCCCCCGAACCTAGATTGTAAGTGTCAAAGCATGAATTATTTCGTGGTTTGTAGGCAATTTAAGTTTGATCTTGATAATCTTGCTCACACATATACTCAAAAAATCGATGTGGATATTCACTTGCATAATAGGTGGGGCTCGAACAAATTGCACAAACTTATTATGTAGGAAAAAAAGATAGATATAAAGAATTTGTATTGGCTTCTAGATGATCTAATCTATGGAACAACTCAGCATAAAAATTCATCTTTGATTGTTATTTATTATATTTTATTTTATTATAAAAATAAAAAAAATAAGTAGAGAGAATTTTAAAGATAAGAGCCTAGAAGATCCTAGATCTAAGGATAATAGATGAGAGTATTTTAATTAGGATTTAAATTATAATAGCAAATAAGTTAGGCAAGAATAGACTCTCTATCCTAGGATTTATCTAGATAGCTCATAACTACCAAGGTCACCTTCAAGTCCTCCAAGTAAAGAATCAGCCACTCAACTAATCAGATAAGTATAAGATTGGTGAGAGCCCTGCTGCTTTTTCTGGACACCAATTATCTTGGTCGAGTAAGCTAATGAAACCAATTAAGTGATCACCTTCCTTCGGGATGCAATTTCTGAACTACTTTTCTTAGACACCTGTCAAACTAACCCTAACTCGATCCTACTCTTAGGGTTCCTTGTCCTAATGAGCTCAAATATCCTTAAGAGCTAATGTCTAATTGATTTTAAGTTAAGATCTAGATCAATGCAATATGAAGGATGGTGGTTTGTGGGCTAAGAAAGGGTGATCAAATTTTCATCTTATCTTATTTAATGAGTTATGCCCTTAAAATATATTATGAATATGTAATGCAAACAAAACAAGATGTCCAAACATGTTAAATTAATTTTAAGATTTAATTAGTTTCTCTATATTAGTTAAGTGTTATGAGGTGTGTTTGTTTTCTAGTTATATTAGGTTATTTAAGGCTAAAAAAATAAAAGATAGAATTTAATTGAATTAATTAGATTAATTGTATTAGGTTTTTTCCAAACTAATTTAAAGAATCTAGCTAATTAGAAAGTAAATTACACTAGGCTTAAAAGATAACAATAATTTATTTTAAATTATAAAAATAGTAAATTGATTATATAAAATAAAATAATTATTTAACTCTATAATTTAAGTAGTCTAGCTAGAGAGTAATAAATAAATCATAATTGAAAAGTAATATAAAGCAAAAATTTAAAGAAAGTATAAATAATAGGTAATTAAGTAATTAAATTAAATTGATGGATAATAAAAGTAAATTATTAATCAACAGAATAAAGTTTGAAAAGCAAAGGTAGAAAAAGTAGTAAATAATAAACTAAAAATATAAAATAGTAAAATAAATAAATAAGTAAAGCATAAAAGGCAATAAAGCAGTAAAATAAATAAGATAATAAAATAAAGTGTGCAATAAAATAAATAAGATAGTAAAACATATATAAAGCAGTAAATAAGAAATTAATCAAATTCTTTTTTTTGATTTTTAATATTTTGTTTTTTTTATTTTTTTATTGAAGCAATTATGCTATAATTCTCAACAATAATGCCAAAAAATTGATTGCTTGTCCTTACAACATCAAATAAAAATTAGATCCAATTTTAATATTTAGGACAGTGGTGAGTCGAATGTCGATTTCCTCAAAGATTGAAGGCTGAGTTACGTTCAATTAAAAAAAATTTTAATTTGATTTGTGAAGCAAGAATTTAAAGTAGGAACTTAAAAAGAACTAACTTAAATTCAATAAATTAAAATAAAAAAAGTAGAGATTTAATTAATTAGAATTTTGAAATTAATTCAAATAAGAAGAAAAGTTGTCTAGGGTTCTAGTTTCATCTTTCAATATTCAAGTTTATAATTGATTCATGCAATCTTTCTGTTGTCAACGTGCAATCTTATAAGATGTATATTCTCTTGATCTGATTCTAACATAACCTATTTTACCAAGCATTGATCATATCTAACATGATCATGACCCATCTCAAAGACATAGACTATTTAGATTATGCAATCAAAGAACATAAATATAATTTTAATTAATTTTTATAATTCATCCTAATTTGAACATAGACCGTATCTATCTACGATCACGATCTATCTTCTTAGCATAAAATATAAGAAAAATAAATATTAAAATATAAATCCTATAATTTATTCTAACTTGAGTACAGACCATATCTTTCCATGATCCATCTCTTTAGTTATAAATTATAAGAAATTTAACATTAAAACATAAATAAGAAAGATATGTAAAAAATGAAAAAAATTTATTGCCCAATAAAAAAAAATACATGGTTCAAATTATAAACTCTCATGATCGAAGAACTTTTCTTACTCTCCTGGACATGAGTCCTTTAACCGTACATAGATTTAATCTTGCTAGCTTTCGGCATATTAGAATCTCTCAGATAAAAGAAAATGAAAAGAAAAAGAAAGATAAAAGAAAGAAGAAAAGAGGAGAAGAAAAGAGAAGGGAGAGAGAGGCTTAGAGGGCCTCTGTAGGCTGCTACCAGGATCTGGCATGAAGAGAGGTAAAATAGAAGAGAAAAACATGGATTTTTTGAGTCCTTGTTGGACTCAAATCGGAGTCTGGATCAAATTTAATCATCCAAAATATTCCTGGCCATCAAATCTTGATCAAATGGCCTGAAATCCATCATAGATCCATCACATCAATGCCTGGATCGAATAAGGGCCATTGGATTTTAATTTGGAGCGACATCGATCGTTGGATTGCATGTTCGAGAGCTTGAGAAATCCTATTCAACACTGGAATTAGTGTCAGTCGTTGGATCCTAATCTGGTGTGATGGGAGCCATCGGATCGCCTAAATAGGGGGTTAATGGTCCTTCGATCATGCATAAGAAGGCTGGAGTGTCTAGGAAATCTTGATTGAACATGAAATTAATCCCCGCCATTGGATCATCATCGGCTACGCTGAGGATCATCGGATCGTGCATCACTGTTCCTGTGAACCACCTAGACCGGGCTTGTCGAGGACCGCCGCCAACCAGCAGTGTCGTGCCACCTGAATTGATGGAATTGCCCATGAGCCATGATAAAAGTTCCATAGACCCTTCAAGGGTCTATGTGCACTGAGCTGGCATGCGGTCCACCATGGACTGCATGCTTTGTGGGCATTAGGGTGACGTTTACTGAATAGGAGACTAGGCCGGGCCTTTAGCGGACGCATGTGTGGGTTGGTGTTGAAGTTCGTGCAGTTGGTGGGCTGGTGCAATGGATTGGGCCGGCTAATTGGTGCTAGCTTATCGAGCTTTTTACGTCGGCTAAGCTGGGCAAGCTGGCTTAAGCTGATTTTTTTTTAAGATTTAACTTCTAGGCTTCATAACTTTGCTAATTTAGCTCTGATTTACGTAAAATTTAATCCATTTGAACCCATAAATCAAGCTTTCTACATTGGTATACTTTTTTTCTATAAAACACCAATAAAAGTATCATTTTTTTAAATAAATATTAATTAATATTTAATTTAATGCTATTATTTAGTAATTTATGATAATTATCAGTGGTTAACCTCTTATTTAAAAATCAAAAGTCTTCACCCTCGTTAAAATGAGCTTAACCTCTTATTTAAGAATAGGAGACCTTCATATCCCTCGTAAGGATCTTCATCCATGTTAGGATGAAGTCTACCTCCTGTTTCTAATATGGTTAACCTTCTATTTAAGAATCAAAGGTTTTCACCCTTGTTAAGATGAGGTTAACCTTCTGTTTAAGAATCGGAGGTCTTCATATCCCTTGTAAGGATCTTCACCCATATTAGGATGAGGTACACCTCTTGCTCCTAACGTGGTTAACCTCCTATTTAAAAACTGGATGACTTCACTCTTGTTAAAATGAGACTAACCTCCTATTTAAGAACTGGAGGCCTTTATATTCCTCGTAAGGATCTTCACCCATGTTAGGGCAAGGTCCACCTACTGTTCCTAACATGGTTAACCTTCTTTTTAAAAACTAGAGGCCTTCATCTTCATTTAAAAATGAAGTTTGGCATAATGATTTCCTGCCATAATTTAACTTAAGCAAAAGACAGGAATGTTAAAGTAAAATGAGTTTTTTATTGAAATAAGGTTACTGATAATACATTCATAGATTTTTTGAATTTCAAGGTTAGGGTAGCGTAGTGCCTCTAAGCTCCTTTATGTGGTAAGTTCCTGGTTAGACAACTTTCTCAACTTTATAAGGACCTTCTCAGTTTAGAGCAAGCTTATCTTGATTTTGTGGTTGGAAAATCTCTACCCGACGTAGCACCAGATCTCCGACCTTAAAAGTTTTACTCCTGATCTTTGAATTATAGTACCGAGCTACTTTTTGCCTGTAGGCTGCCATTGAAATTTATGCTTTCTCCCATCTTTCTTTCAATAGATCAAGATTTGTCCTGAGATCTTGTGAATTATTTTGCTCATTGAAGCTTTCAACTCATGCTGACGGAAGTTCAAGTTTGATTAGAATGACAGTCTCTATGCCAAAAGCCAGGATAAATAGAGTTTTTTCGATAAATAACCTCTGAGTGGTTCTATAAGTCCAGAGTACATGATAAAGCTCGTCCACCTATATTCCTTTTGCTCATTTAAGCCTTATTTTTATTGCTTACAGCAGGATTCTGTTAGTTACTTCAGCTTCACCATTCACCTGAGGGTGGTCTACAAATATGAAATGATGAGAAATATTCAAGTCCTGACAAAATTCAGCAAACTTCGCTCTTATAAACTGCCACCCCTTATTAGTGATCAATGTTGGAGGTCGACCGAACCTGCACACTATCGACTTCCAAACAAAGTTCTAAACTTTAGCTTTAGTAATTTTTGCTAAGGATTCAATCTCAACCTATTTGGTGAAGTAGTCTACCACCATCAGAAAAAATTTTCGTTGTCGATGCCATGAAAAATGATCAAAGTATGTCAATTCCTCATTATGCAAATGGCTATGGAGCGCTCAAGGGTGTGACCAAGGGAGTCGGTTGTCTATGGACATTGGCATTTCTTTGGCATCGATTACATTTTCTTACATAGTCAATTGCATTCTGCTACATGATCAGCCAATAACATTCTTATCGAAATAGCTTGTAGAACAATGATCTAGCTCCGAGATGGTTTCCACATACTCTTTCATGAACATCCTTCAGGGCATAATTGGCTTCAGACGATAAGAGGCATTTGAGGAGTAGCAAGGAATAGGATCTCTTGTATAGCTTGTTCTTATATAAGATATAGCCAGAGGCCTGATTTCTCAATTTTCAAGCTTCTTTGGGGTCTCTAGGAAGGATGCCATCTTTGAGATATAGAGCCAACAAATCGATCCAACTGAGTTCATAATCCACTTGCATTATTGTCTGAGGCTCCTCCGAGCTTGGCTGTTGAAGAACTTCGAAGAAAATCTCTTTCGACAACTCATTCGAGGCTAAAGTAGCCAATTTGGATAAAATATCAGCTCTAAAATTCTCTGCTCTTGGAATTTGCTATATGTCAAAACTATCAAGAGTTGGGATCAAACTTTTTACTTTGTCTAAATATTTTCTCATGCTTTCCTTCCATGCTTCATAGCTACCATTGACCTGTCCTACCACCAATTGCGAGTCACTGTAAACCTTCACATGATTTACCCCCTGCTCTTTGGCTATTTTTAACCTTGTAATCAGAGCTTCATATTCTACTCTATTATTCATAGTAGAAAATTCAAAGCACAGCATATATTCGGCAATAACCCCTTCTGGATTAATAAAAATTAAGCCTGTGCCTACTCCAGAAGCATTGGATGAACTATCAACATATAGGACTCAAAAATCTTCAGAAAGATCTATTTTCTCTTCAAGAGAGTTTGGCTAAAAGTTAGAAGCACTGACTTCTTGTTGCTTAGGCTCGGCTAGATCTGGAATAGTACATTCCATCATAAAGTCAATCAATATTTAGGTTTTAATTGATGACTAAGGTTAAAACTTGATATCAAACTCAGTGAGCTTGATTGTCCATTTTGCAATCCTTTCAGAAGTGTCAGGCTGATGAAGGACTGCCTTTATAGGCTGATTTGTGAGGATTGTTATTGTATGCCCTTGAAAATAGGGTCGGAGCTTCCTAGCTGCAATCAATAAAATATAGGTTAGCTTTTTTAATTTGGTATATCTTATTTTTATATCTCTCAGAACTCAGCTTATGTAGTAGATCGACTTTTGAATTTTAGCCTCCTCTCTAACTAAGACTACTATGATGGCCATGGGAGATATCGCCAAATATAAGAATCACTCTTCACCAGGTTTGGGCTTAGCAAGGAGGGGGGTGAGCTGAGGTAGCTCTTTAGTTTCTCAAAGGCTTGTTGACATTCGGGAGTCTAACAGAAGTTTTTTGGTTGTTTGAGTACTTGGAAGAAAGGCATGTAGTGCTCTACCGATCTTAAAACAAAATGATTCAAAATCGTAATCTTTCCCATCAAGCATTAAACTTTTTTATTGTCTTGAAAATGGTCATCTTTTGGATAGCTCGGATCTCCTCCGAGTTTGCCTCTATACCATGCCTTGTCACCATGAATCCCAAGAACTTCTCCAAAGTCACTTCAAAGATAAATTTGGTTGGGTTTAGCTTTATCTTGTACCTTTGAAGAATATTGAATATTTTCTCTAGGTCGATAATATGATTTCTTGAAGATCAACTTTTGATAAGCATATCATCTATGTAAACCTTCATATTATGGCTGATCTGCTTCTTGAAGATTTTGTTCACTAGGCACTGGTAGGTTGTACCTGCATTTTTTAGTCCAAAAGGTATAACTCTGTAATAATAAAGATCACGATCAGTAATAAAAGTAGTTTTTTTCTTATCTTCAGGTGCCATCTAGATTTGGTTATAACCTGAGAAGATATCTATGAAAATGAGGAGCTCATGGCCCAAAGTTGCATCCACCAGTTGGTTAATTCTAGATAAAGAGTAGCTATCTTTGGGATAAGCCTTGTTCAGATCGATAAAGTCAATGCACATCCTCTACTTATCGTTTATCTTCTTGACAAGGACTACATTTGCAATCCAATCCGGGTAGGATACCTTCCTGATAAATTTGGCTTTGAGGAACTTGTCTACCACATATGCAATCATCTTCTGCCACTCGAACGCAAAGCTGCACTTCTTTTGCTTCATAGACCGACACTTATGGTCTACACTCAGTCGATGCTTCATTATTTCAACATCTATCCCAGGCATATCTGCAGAGATCTAAGCAAAAACATCAACATTCCTTCATAGAAAAGTAATGAGCTGTCCTTTAACTTCTTCTAAATTTGAGTCGATCTAAACTCTATGGTTCTTATTCCCATCATTCAAAGAAACTAAAACAAGGTCATTAATTGGTTCTTCCCGCTCTTTAGTCAAATCATCACAGGCGTTAAGTGTTGAAAAATGTATCCTAAAGCCAATCATCTAGATTGTAGATGGTTGAGCTAAATATAATTATACTTAAATTATTAATAAATAAAATTATTATTTTTGTATTTCGTCACTCTTGTGCATCTTTCTATAATGAACTCTCATGTGATGAAGTTCTTAGGACTATTTAAACTTAACAAAGAAAAATTTATCATTTAGTCCTTAAAATTAGTTCATGACTAAATGATTCGTTGTTATCCAGAATGACAACATATCGAGTGTAGGTCATTGTATGCTATAAGTATTGGTTGTCCTCTTAA
The DNA here is from genome assembly GCA_006176705.1 of Cocos nucifera. Classification (NCBI taxonomy): domain Eukaryota; kingdom Viridiplantae; phylum Streptophyta; class Magnoliopsida; order Arecales; family Arecaceae; genus Cocos; species Cocos nucifera. Next base: position 91,165 of record QRFJ01002307.1, read on the forward strand.
CCAAAAAGTATGGAGATCCTATTATGGCATGCAGATAAAGTGTAAGGATATATTTCACTAAACGTAATCCAAATGTGGAGCTCTCTGTTGTCAAGAGTTGCTCGCGAAGGATATGGGTATAAGTATCCCTTAGACCTAAGATCACCACGGTATCTCTAATCAAGAGTTTCACTAGTCTAGGACTCCATGATCATGAGTTCTATTCATTTGGGATACTGGGGTCAAGAGTCCCACTAGATTGGGACTCTTCAGGAGTTTCATGTTAATGAGACTCTATTGCCCGAACACCCATCCGATTGAGATTCTATGATTATTGAAGGATTAATTAATAATTTGATTATTGATTAGCTTAATTTGATTGAGTGATAAAGATTCAATCAAGTCTAATTGAATTTGATTCGATTAAGTTTGACCCGATCAGGTCATGAGATGATCTAAACGCTAAGAAAGATTTGATCCTGATTTGATCAGAGACTGAATCAAATTAATTTTTAATTTGATTAAAAATTAATTGATTTGAGTTAATTCTAATTTAGTTAGATTTAACCTGGTCTAATTGATTTAAATTAATTAATTTAGTTGAAACCAATTTGGACCAAGTCAAATAAGATTTGAATTTAAACTCTCCCTAGCGCCCACCATATTTGACTTTTCCACCTTGACCCATGTCCTTGTTGAATTTTTCCATGAGATCTCTCATGTAGAAATGGTTATTCACCCCTTCTCTCTTCTACCTTTGATCTGGTCTAAGGGTTGGGCTGGTTTAAATTTAAGTTGAATTTTGAATTCAACTTAGGTTGTTTTTGGTTGAAACTATTTTACCCTCTCATCCTAATCTGCTTTCCACACCACCTAAAGATCTCACGCACATTTTTTGTGCATTTCTAAGAGAGATGACATGTAGAAGGAGAGTCCTTCTACGTGCTTCTCACCTATGTGGGCATAGGAATTGGATAAGAACCATTTGAATTCTAATTCAAATGGTTGGATGGTTAAAACCACCCTAGCCTCTCTTCTTATCCTTCCCCATGTGCAAACTCCATCGGATGGTCACCAATTTAAAAAAGTTTTCTCTTGGGTGTGCATGGGTTTACAAGAGAAAAGCAAAGAGGAGCGTGAGAAGGATTTCTTAGAGAGAGAAAATTAGAGTGGGGTGCATCCATCTGGGGTGGAAAAGTCAAACAGGGGTTTCCTTCGCTAGATTTCTTTTCTTACGCTTTTTCTTATTTTGTTTCTCTTTGGACACCCATTCATATTTTTTTGGGAGTGGATGTATGGTAGATAGGAGTGTCCTTCTCCCATGAAAATTTGTTTCATGGGAAAATTCTAAAGAAAGAGGACGTGAGAGAGTTTTCAGGCGTTAGGGTTTTCGATGAGTGCAAAACCCTAGAGTTGGGACTCTAGGTTTGGGTGGAGAGATCGAGTGCTGTGAACATCAGATTGCCACCAAACATTGTACACCATCTCATCATCCTCCAATATGCATCATCTAATCTTCTGAAGTATCTGAGAGATCAAAAGAAAGACGATCGATTGGATCGATCTAGATCAGTCGTTGAAGATCCCGACGAGGAGCTAGCACTCCAGTGGAGTTGGTTGGGATCAGGAGCTCCATGTGGATCAACCGTAGAGATCAGACAAGTGTGCGACTACAGTGTGATACCATAGCTTCTTCTGGTGGATTCATATCATGGAGATCAGCTATCCGTGCACAGGTATCAAGTTCTAAACTCAAATCGATTAGCAAATTTGATTTGCTGATCGATCGCATTTGAATTTTAAATTATATATTAGCATGTCTAGATCCTGAGTAGGATTTATTGATATGATCAATGAATGTGTAGGTTAATTTTAGATTAATCTATTGCTTTCACTACTATAAATTTTTGAAAATTATTTTCAAAAATGCATGCTTTAACTCTGCCCGATTTCCTTCAGTGGTATCAGAGCCAAGTTTCTTGACATATTTTAATATGTAATTAAAAAAAATTAAATGCCTACATATATGATATGTTTTAGATCCAGATAATTTAGTAATCGAGGATAAGTGAGCCATCAAGCTATTCGGTCATAAGAGATAAGTATGGTTTAAAGGCCATCTCCTTCCATTCAGTGGAAATTCCTTATGGTAGTAGGGATGCCACTGTGAACTCATTCACTGAGATGAACAATGAAAGAATTTTATTGATTAAAATTATTTTAATTAGAAAATTAAATATGAATGTATTTAGATTAGATCTAAAAGATAATTCATGGTTTAATTTTTAGTATGTTTTATTTTCTATTTAAAACTAGCAATAGATTGCTATTTGAGAAATGAGCTGATCCATTTCTGAAAAGAGTCAATCCATTTGGAAAATAGAAAATAAAATTTTTTTAAAATTTAAAAATTATTTTTAAAATATCGAACCCCAATCCATCAATCCAAAAACTTAATTAAAAAAATTAAGTATTATTTATAGAATCTAGAATTATGAATTAAAGATTCTAAGACAAAGTCATAAGACTGTGGATTAAAAGGGTTAGATGAATTAAGTCCATTAAATTGGGTTAGACCTAAGGTTAGTTAAATAATGGATTAATCTAGAGTAATTAATCAAATCTAACTAACTATTGAATTAGATTAGATCAAGGACACTCTAGAATTAACTCCAATAGTTGTAGTTGAATGAGTCCATGTCTTTAACGAGACCAAGATGGACTTGATTTATGGCTAAGCGGTTTAGTACAAAATTGCTAGGTTGATCAGATTAAACCTAATTAACTGGTTGGTGTCTAAGATAAGTTTGGTAGTCTAGACCAGTGGTTTTTAATTGGGAGCTACTCGCACTGATTTGATCTTTAACGAGTTAATGGCATATCCCTTCCACTGATCTCACTTACCCGACCGACATGATCGATTAGGATTTGATTAGATCACTTAGTGATTCAAGCTGATCCATATCACTAAAAATCAATTTGACTGATTTCAATTAGTAAGACTGAATTAGGTGCCCATGGATCTAAATTGATCCTAATCCTAACCTATTGACTTAGTAAAGTCAATGGAAGGATTTGACTTAGTGAAGTCAATGGAAGAAATTGATTTGTATCTTCTTTTAAATCATAAGTAACCTAAATTCTCTAAATTATTAGGTCCTTAAAATGACTAAGTTATGGGGATAATCGAATCATAGCCTTCCATTAAGATGAATAGTAATGAGTCTAATTTTCTGGATGAATATTGGAGGTGCCTTACACTTGGTGTTCATCTGCATATTGAAATTACTATCCATCATATGATGATTAGGTTGTACTTTGTAATGGTAATCAAGTTAGCTAGAGCTTTCCTCGAGCCTGGTTATCATTGGTTTGATGCACCGAAATCAATCATGTTAACGGTTGGACCTAACCAGACCTTTTCAGTGAAGGCCATAGCCTACTGAATTAGCTTCTGAGGCAAAATCTAAATACTAAAACCTATTTAAAAAAATAATTGATTATGAACATACCTGTAGATGCACACGGATTAGCCAGAGCTTTCCTCGGATCCAACTGTAGTCTATATAGATTTTAGTACCCACTAAGGAGTAAGTGTAATTTCTTGAATTAGAGATAGAGGCTATCAATTCATTAAAAATAGTGGAAGGACCTTTAGACTAAAGTTCAAATCTTTAGAATTTAAATAATTTGAGAACTAATAAGGTTACATATTTTTCTTTCAGTTAAATAGAATGGCTAGTATAAGTTCGCTTCATTCACTGTTGGATGGTGGCAAGCATTTAGGATCTATTTACAAGAAGTCTACTATTGGCCCTAATCAGGCAGACCTAGAGAGAAATGATCCTCTTGACTTGAATAGGCTGAACAAGGATAACCAGCAAGGTATTGTTGGGAAAGGATGTTATATGATAATATCTTGCAATTTCACTATTTGTGATACATCTACCTGGGTATTAGATACCGCGAGTCCAGTTCACATATGCAATTCATTGCATGGACTTCAAATTGGTAGAAAATTTGAGAATGATGAAATATTTCTTAATATTGGAGATGGAAGAAATGTTTCAGTCATAGCATTAGGAACTTTTAAGCTTATTTTCAAATATAATAATGTTGTTTTAAGTAACTATCACTATTATCTATCTTTTATGATGAACATAATATCTATTGGGCTATTGGCCTAGAATGGTTATTATTTGTCAATAAAAAAAAATTATTATGATATCATTATGAATAGTATTACAGTAATGCAAGAATAATTAAGAAATGGTATTTATATTTTATCATAGCCTATTAATGTAATGTACACATCTAACAAACATCCAAAACTAGATAATATCATCGATGCCTATCTTTGGTACTGTAGACTCGATCATATAAACAAGAATAGGATTAACAAGTTAGTCAAGGAGCGTATTCTTGACATTGATGATTGTGAATCATTGAATACCTATGAGTCCTATCTTCTTGGTAAGATGATCAAATCATCTTTTACTGAAAAAGATGAATATGCTACTGAGCTTCTGGATCTAGTACACATGGATGTATGTGGACCTATGAACACATGTGCTAGAGGTGGTTTCTACTATTTCATTATATTTACTAATCATCTATCTAGGTATGGGTACGTCTATCTTATGAAGAGTAAATTTGATTCGTTTGAAATGTTCAAATAATATCAAAATAAAGTAGAAAAATAACTTGAAAAGAGTATTAAAATTCTTTGGTCTAACTGAGGAGGTGAATACCTTTTCAATAAGTTTTTGACATATCTAGGAGAGAATGGGATTCTCTCATAATGGACCCCTCCTGGAACACCACAGCATAATGGTGTATCTGAAAGGAGGAATCAAACTCCGTTAGACATGGTTCGATCCATGATGAGATTTGCGAGTCTGCTAATTTCATTCTGGGGGTATATACTCAAGACTGCTTATTTTATTTTGAATAATATTCCAAGCAAGTCTATCACAAAAACTCCATATGAGATATGGACTGGGCGTAGGCCGACACTCTCTCACCTTAGGATTTGGAGATGTTTGGCTTATGTAAAATATTTGCAACTAGAAAAGCTTGGACCTAGGTCTGATAAATGCTTGTTCATAGGGTACCCCAAGAAAATGAGGGATTATTACTTCTATCTTGCTGAAGAGCAAAAGATGTTCGTCAGCAATAGGACAATCTTTTTGAAAAAAAAAATTTCTTATGAAAGGAACAGGTGTCTCTAATATTAAGCTTAGTGAAGTTCGATAGGTGGAAGAACCAACACATTCTAGTTAACTTACAGAACTAAATTTGATAAGATCAAACACAGAGCCCATTGTAGATGCATCCTTGAGGAGATTCAGTAGAGTACCACATCAACTGGACAGATACTATCATTTCTTAGTCTGGGATGGTGATCCTATTAAACTCAATGAGAACGATAAAGATCCGATCACCTACATAGATGCCATGCAAAGATCTGACTCTGATAAATGACTAGAAGCCATGAAGTCTGAAATGGAGTTCATGAAGATCAATAGTGTATGGACACTGGTTGATCCATCTGAAAGGATAAAATTCATTAGGTGTAAATTAATTTTTAAAAGAAAATGGGGCACAAACGGAAAGGTAGAGACTTATAAAATCCATCTGGTTGCTAAGAAATGTCGTCAGCATTATGGTATTGACTATGATGAGATATTTTTTCGATGGTAATGCTCAAGTATATTTGAATCATGCTTGGGATAGCGGCATACCTAGACTATAAGATCTGGCAAATGAATATGAAGATAGCTTTCTTAAATAGAGAGCTAGGTGAAAAGATGTATATGATACAGCCTAAGAATTTCACATCCACAGATAAGTCCAAGGTGTGCAAGCTTCAGAGATTCATTTATGGATTGAAGCAGATATCTCGAAGTTGAAACATGCATTTTGATAAGGTGATCAGAATGTATGGCTTCATTAAGAATGGAGAAAAATTCTACATCTATAAGTGGGCTAACGGTTCTGTGGTCATATTTCTTATTTTGTATGTAGATGATATTCTCTTAATCGAGAATGACATTCCTACTCTACAGGAAATAAAGGTTTGGTTGTTGTCGCAATTCTCCATGAAGGACTTAGGAGAAGCTTCCTACATCCTGGAGATGAAGATCTATAGGAATAGATCTAAAAGATTGCTTGGATTAATCCATTCCACGTACATTAATACTATACTGAAGCAATTCAGTGTGGTAAATTTTAAGAAGGGCTATCTCTCGATAGGCCATGAAATTTTTCTTTCAAAGAGAAATTATCCGACAACACCTCAAGAGAGAGCGTATGAATAGAATACCATATGCTTCGGCAGTGAGTTCTATTATATACGGCATGATATGTACGAGACCAGATGTGGCATACTCACTAGGGGTAGTGAGTAGATATCAGTCTAATCCAGATGAAAATCACTGAAAAGTTGTAAAAATAATCCTTAAGTATTTAAGAAATACTAAGGATCAGTGGCTCATCTATGGAGATACTAACTTAAAACTTATGGGACACACTGATTTCAGTTTTCAATCAAATCATGAAGATAGTAAGAGTGTGTCGGATTTTGTATTTATCTTGAATGGTGGAGTGATCTACTGGAAGAGTTTCAAGCAGCATACTGTAGCCGATTCTATATGCGAGGTGGAGTATGTCATGGCATTTGATGCTATGAAGAAAGCTGTACGATTGTGAAAGTTCATCGGTGAGCTAGGAGTGGCATCCTCCTTGGATGGTTTAGTTCTACTATACTATGATAGCACTGGAGCCATAGCTCAAGCGAAGGAATTTAAGATACATTAGCATACCAAGCACATTCTGTGTTACTACCATCTTGTATGAGAGATCATGGAACGAGATGATGTCGAGATTCAAAAGATCAATGGAAAAGAGAACGTGGCTAATCCATTTACTAAGACTCTCGAAATAAAAGAGTTCAACAATCATAAATGGAAGATGGATATTCGATGCTATCTTGAGTGGCTTTAATCTAAGTGGGAGTTGTTGGAAAATGTATCCTAAAGTCAATCATCTAGGTTGTAGATGATTGAGCTAAATATAATTATACTTGAATTATTAATAAATAAAATTATTATTTGAGCATTTCATCATTCTTGTGCATCTTTCTATAATGAACTCTCATATGATGAAGTCCTTAGAACTATTTAGACTCGACAAAGAAGGATTTATTGTTTAGTCCTTAAAATTAATTTATAACTAAATAATTCGTTGTTACTCAGAACAACAATGTATCGAGTGTAGGTCATTGTGTGCCATAAGTATTGGTTATCCTCTTAACCAAGAAGTATGGAGATACTGTTATAGCATGCAGGTGAAGTGTAAGGGTACATTTTACTAAACGTGATCCAACTATGGAGCTCTCTGCTGTCAAAAGTTGCTCACGAAGGATATGGATATAAGTGTCACTTAGACCTGAGATCACCATAGTGATTTGCAAGCAACTCACTGTACTTAGGTACTGAACTATCTGAATTTCTAATTCAGTGATGGAAGGCTACTAGGTGCAGTCAAGTACTTGTGAAATTGGTATGTGAGTCAAGAGGGATTGATCCCTCCAAGTGTTGGAGCAAATGCATCACTATATTTCAATTTAGCAAACCCTCGACCGTGGTGGTCCATGTGATGGATACTAAATTTTGAAATACACTATGGATGAATTTTAGGATTGGCAGCAAATCCTAGATCATCCATTGAGCATCGAGGTCAATAGGATGAATTATACGATAACCATATGCCATAGGTTTGTCATTATTGCATTGCGACTTTTCGACCTATCTGAACGTCGGGTACCATTACTAGATGGTCACATCGATTTGGTATAGAAAATTAGTTCCTATGCTACCAGCTTAGGATTCAAATCTATGAGGTCACACACATAAGAAGTTTCTACCTGGTTTGATAGCTGATCATGAGTCCTGATGATCTAGGACTCTATGGTCAAGAGTCTCACTGGACTGAAACTTTATAACCAGGAGTTTCACTAGACTAAAACTCTATCTTTATGGATTTCACTAGACTGAGACTCAGAGTCCTACTTGTCTAGAACTCTCTAATCAAGAGTTTTACTAATCTGGGACTTTATGATCATGAGTTCTATTCATTTGGGACACTGGGATCAAGAGTCCCACTAGATTAGGACTCTTCAGGAGTTTCATGTTAATGGAACTCTATTGTCCGAACATCTATTCAATTGGGAATCTATGATATTAGAGAATTAATTAGTAATTTGATTGCTGATTAACTCAATTTGATTGAGTGAAGAGAATTCGATCAAGTTCGATTGAATTTGATTCGATTGGGTTTGATCCGATTAGGTCATGAGATGACCTAATCGCTAAGGGAGATTTGATCCTGATTTGATCAGAGACTGAACCTAATTAATTTTTAATTTGATTAAAAATTAATTAGTTTAGATTAAGTCTAATTTAGTTGGATTTAATCTAATCTAATTGGTTTAAATTAATTGATTTAGTTGAAACCAAGTTGGACCAAGTCAAATAAGATTTGAATTCAAACTCTCCCTAGTGCCCACCATATTTGACTTTTCCATCTTGACCCACACCCTCCTTGAATTTTTGCATGAGATCTCTCATGAAGAAATGGTTGTTCACCCCTCCTCTCTTCTACCTTTGATCTGGTCCAAGGATTGGTTGGTTTAAATTTAAGTTGAATTTTGAATTCAACTTAGGTTGTTTTTGGTTGAAACTATTTTACCCTCTCATCCTTATCTGCTTTCCATGCCACCTAGAGATCTCACCCACATTTTTTGTGCATTTCTGAGAGAGAGGGCATGTAGAAGGAGAGTCCTTCTACATGCTTCTCACCTATGTGGGCGTAGGAATGGGATAACAACCATTTGAATTCTAATTCAAATGGTTGGATGGTTAAAACCACCCTAGCCTCTCTTCTTATCCTTCCCCATGCGCAAACTCCATCGGATGGTCACCAATTTAAAAAAGTTTTCTCTTGGGTGTGCATGGGTTTATGAGAGAAAAGCAGAGAGGGGCATGAGAAGGATTTCTTAGAGAGAGAAAATCAAAGTGGGGTGCATCCATCTAGGGTGAAAGGGTCAAACAGGGGTTTCCTTCGTCAGATTTCTTTTCTTACATTTTTCCTTTTTTTGTTTCTCTTTGGATGTCTATTCATATTTTTTTAGGAGTAAGTGTATGGTAGATAGGAGTGTCCTTCTCTCGTGAAAATTTGTTTCAGAAAAAAATTCCAAAGAGAGAGGGCATGAGAGAGTTTTCGGGCGTCAAGGTTTTCGATGAGTGCAAAACCCTAGAGTTGGGACTCTAGGTTTGGATGAAGAGATCAAGTGTTGTGAGCATCAGATCGCCACCAAACTTTGTACACCACCTTGTCATCCTCCAATATACATCATCTAATCTTCTGGAGTGTCCAAGAGATTAGGAGAAAGATGATCAATTGAATCGATCGAGATTAGCCATCAAAGGCTCCGGTGAGGAGCTAGCACTCCGGTGGAGCTGGTCGGGATCAAGAGCTCTGTGTGGACCAATCGTAGAGGCTGAACAAGTGTGCGACTATAGTGCGATACCGTAACTTCTTTCAACAAATTTAAATCATGAAGATCATCTATCCATACATGGGTATCGAGTTCTAAACTTGAATCAGTTAGCAAATTTGATTTGCTGATCGATCGCATTTGAATTTTAAATTATATATTAGCATATCTAGATTCTAAGTAGGATTTATTGATATGATCAATGCATGCATAGATTAATTTTAGATTAATCTATTACTTCTGCTGCTATAAATTTTTGAAAATTATTTTCAAAAATGCATGCATTAACCCTGCCCGATTTTCTTCATTAAGTTCATCCACTGGACAACGTTTGGGCTGCTTCCCTCCTTACAGAGCAATTGTATAACACATGTGCCAAGGCCTGATCTTCTCTAACTTCTTCGATCCCATATTCTATTGAAAACTTTATTTTCAAGTAATATGTTGATACCATAGCTCGAATCGCATTTAGCTTGGGTCATCCAAGAATAGCATTATAAACAGATGGAGCCTTCACCACCAGAAAATCGATATGAACCTTAGATTGCTTTGGATACCAATCTGCCATAATTGGTAAAGTGATTATTTCTTTAACTAGTATAACATCACCGGTGAACCCTACCAATGGAGAGTTTAGTGTCCCCATATAACTATCAAATATAAATATTTTAAAAAAAATATCAAAAAATAAGACATCAGCAGAACTTTCATTATCAACCAAGATGCGACGCACATCATAGTTAACAATATTTAAAGAAATTACGACCGCAACATCATACAAAAATTGAACTCCTTGCGCATATTCTTCAATAAAAGTGATGGATTCCTCAGTCCTCTGCTTCTTTGCTAATCTCGTCGATCCGCTAGCTTCCTCTTACCAATATCCCTCAACAATATGTTGATGATTCCTAGTGGAGGTTGATCTCCTTAGGGCTCTTCCCTCCGAGGTGGTTCTGATTATGGAAGAGCTCTTAGCTGATCCTCCCTTCTTTCAGGCCGACATCACAAAAATCATCCAGTCGACCTCACCTGATCAGTTCTTCAATTTCATCCTAGAGCTATATGCATTCCTTAGTATCATGATCGTGGTCATAATGGTACAGACAGTACTTTTTTGGATTGTGCTTGCTCGAGTGAGACCGTATTTTATTCAGCCTCGCTATTTGCTCATTGATTTCCATCAGCACTTGAGTTTTCAAAGCATTCAAGAAAGAATAGTTGTGAAATCTTCTAGAATGAAGGCTTTGCTGCATTCTTCTATCAGGGCTTCTTGGCCGACGAGCCCAAGATGGAGTCCAAGCTCGTTTGCATTCAAGAGGGGTTCTAGAATGCAGACGAGCTTTGCTTGGCTTCTCTACAGGTGCGGGCTTACTAGATTTTTTTGCCTACCGCTCTTTTATGGCTTCATCATCTCAAAGCTTAAAAGCTTTTTTAGCTCGGACATAGTCCTCAGCCCAAGCTAGCATGTCGGTGAAGTCCTGGGGATACTTTTTTTCTAGGAAGAAAAGAAGATCATTCGTTAAAAGGTTGCCCTTCAAAGTAGCCATAGCAATAGATTGATCCAAATTTTGGATCTCCAAGGCAGTGGTATTAAAGCAGCTGATGTAAGCTCGGATGGATTCTCCTTCCTTCTACTTGATATTGACAATGAAATCTAAGCCTCACCTCTAACGTCAGCTGCTGACGAAGTGAGCCATAAATTGATAGCTTAACTGATCAAAGGAATAAATGATACTCGGCTTAAGATCGGAGTACCAATTTCTTATTGCATCTTTCAAGGTTGATGAAAAAGCTCGGCACAAAATAGCATCCGGCATGCCATGGAGCAACATCATAGTTTGAAAAACTTCGAGATGGTCGATAAGATACAAGATCCTATTGTAACTTTCAAACTGAGAGAGCTTGAAGTTCAGCGGGATAGGCTCTTACATGATCTGGATAGTGAAGGATAGATCAGTGCAGATATCATCATTGTAGACTGGGGCAATATGGTGGAATTTCTCAATCTATCGATTCATTTTTTGAAACTTTTGATCGAGGACATCATCTCGATCATGGGTCTCAAAGTGCGGCTGGCTTGACTGTAGTAAGGATTTTCTGGGGGTGGAGTCATGCTCAGAGCAAGAGCTCTCTACTCTCTATTTTTTCTTTACAAGGTTCTCTAGTTGTCTTCTCCAGGTGGGCCTTCCCTATGCTAGATCTCGATGCTCCGATGATGGTCTTTCTAATGGTGCTGGTGCCAGAACGTGTTGCATGGCTTGCATGGTCTCCGTGAGGCCTCTCACCTACTGTAGTAGTAGTTTAAACTAGTTCACATCCACCACTACCACCAACTGAGAAGGCTGGGGTGTAAACAATGGTGCCAAACTGATTAATCAGTCGGTTCAAGGTTAGATTAGGCGGTGGCGGTGATGGATCTTCTAGAAGAAGCTCTCCTTGGTGGCATCTTGCTAGAATAGAGAAAAATCAAAGAAAAAAGAGTGAAAGAAGAGAGGAAGAAGAAGACTACTCGACTGAATACTCCTTTTAGAATAAGGGCTCACAATCCTTCCTCTAGCACTAATCTTGTTGGTGCAAAAAATAGACAACCGTTGGAGTGCGCTAGAGGTGGAGGTGGGGATCTTGTCGGAAAGTTCTACAAGATAAAGTTCTGATCGAAGTTAGCTCCAGCATGGATCTTCCGATGGTTAAGTTAGTTTTCTGACCAACAAGAATAGAGTACATAGAAGATTAGAATAGAAAAGAGATCATAAAAAGAAGATGTATCTGGAGGGTCCCTTTCATAGATGGAGCTTGTAATAAATTGATGGTAACAACCATAATAGAATGTCAGTAGGCCGTTTAGACCACTCAAAATTTGTTATGAAGAGTGGACTATTATTTATCGCAACTTGCTGGCAGTTGAAGATTATCTACTGGAGTTTGGACGTAAAGTCTCAGATACTTCTGAGCTTAACTTTGAGTTGCTGGACTTGAGATCATGCTGTCGGAACTTAAGATCGAATGAACTGAGCTTGAGGGCCGGTTCCTGGACTAGAAATGCCAAACTTATAGACCAGATTCCTAATTTGGGTTATGGCAAGAAGAATTTAGTTGCTTTTAGGAGCTCAGCAATTTTTTAAATCGGTCGATGATGGAAAGTAGTATCTTGATTTGAAGATGCCCTATTGAAGCTGGGGTCAGTAGAAAATAACCGCAAGATCGGCTATATAAGTCGAGCATGTGATTGAGATGTCAAGACGACTAGAGCTATGGAATTGGAAGAATACTGGGTTCTTTAACTGTTGCTTTAACTGCTTTGGTGGAGTTCGACCGATGCTCAAGATGAAGAGAAATCTTGATTTTTTGGATCAGGTTCATTCAGATCTGATCGGATCAAGAGATATATTTTAAAATTTTTTTTTTAATCTAAATTAAATCTGAGATATTTCAGATCTAATTTTTATTATTTTAATAATTAAAATAAAATATAGATAAATTAAATCATATTTAATTTACCTTGATGTAGGATAATCCTATTATCCATTGATGATCCTGTAAGCAGCGGAAGGTTCTAGATCTAGCCACGCAAGTGCCTGGTCTCTACTGGTATTCACTTGGGCTGGATCTAGAGATCCTCTTCTTCTCTATCATGTACCTCCAAAAATTTAGATCTGGATCTGATCTGGAGGATCTTCAAAACTCTTTTGAAGATCAGCAGTCGTCCTTTGCAGCAGCGCAGCCTTCTTAGCTTTCTGATCGCCTTTCTCTGATCTGAATCGCACCAACTAAGATCCAAAATTCTTTTGGACGTGGAGAGGAGAGGGAGAAGATGAACTTGGCATGGAGGAAGGAGGGGAGAGGCAGCCTTGGGGCATAGAGAATTTTATATGTGTTTTGAGTTGGGCGCAGGGTCTTATTTATAGACTATGCATGATCCAACTCCTCTTCTTCCCAACCAATCACAACCCTTTGTGAAATCAGATCTAAATCTGATTGGTGGGAATAGAGTCCCCTGGATTCCTCCTTAGAGGGGCCTAAGACCAGTCAAAGTTGGTTCTTAGTAGAACTCTAATTGGAATCCAAAAAGGAGATGGAGTCCTTGTCCAACAAGGGACTCCTAGGCGCCTCCTACTTGGGCGCACGCCACCCTTGGCGTGCGCCCTCCTCCTTGCCAGGTTCTGGCAGGGGGACAAGCCCCCACCAGCTCTTCAATAGGTGCATGACATGTGGTCAAAAGTCAAAGTGTCAATGGTCAATATTTGACCAGTCAAAGGTAGACTTTTGACCAAAGTCAAAGAACAAGAAATGGCAGGTGACCAAAAATGGCAGGTAATGTCTTACAAAATAAGACAACCTTTTCTGACTTGGACAACCTCCAGTCAGACCATATGAAGGCCTCTGATTGAGCACAAACTCCTTTGGCTCAGTCAGGACAACTTATTTATGATAGTAAAAGAAGAACGTTAGGTTCAATCGAGTGCTAGCACGATTTTCTTGAACCTAATTGAATCTCATTCAGATCAATTCAATTCAGTTCAATTGATGATCACCAGATTCAAACCCTTGTTTGTGTGACCCAGTTAGGTTCAGTTCTATATGGTAATGGGATATGTCATGATCTCTATCATCGACATCATCGAAACTCCTTTCGATGGATCAGAACTCTTCTGATTCGAACAGCTAGAATGATCGATCATCTAAATCATTCTAATTGCTCCCAAAATCCACCAGTGACACCTAGCAGTATATGGTGGCAACCCATCAGAGCTGAATGCGAACCTCTTGGTGCAGCTACCTGTGTGATTAAGTTCTTCTATCTTGAGCCCCGATCAGATTAGGGTTAAGGTGAACTCGTCAAACCCTAGTTTCTGTCATATGATGTAATCATTCGATTCGAGTCCAATGTGAAAATCTAAATAGAAACTCTTTCTATTATTTCACTCTACCATGGCCATGGGCTTCTGGACTTGATTCTCATGATCATCATAGGGCTGCTCCTCTACCACCGAGGTAGATAGATTCCATCTTGATGCAATCCAGTTCCTACAATGAACATGCTATAGCCAACATACACCTCAGGGTTCCATATGGCTAGGAGACCGAGTAATGGTGTAGTCAAACTATAACACCCTCAAGGTGAACTGCCGATGCATCTCAGGTCAAAGAACCAGACACACCTACTGCAGCATCGAGTCAGTCATTGACGAGAAGGTAGACTTCCTAATGACTACTCGAGGTGGTCACGCTCAGTGCCCTCGTTCTCTAACGAGTACCTGTACTCTCGCTCCGGTGTCTCCACACCGTAGACTCAAGACTCATCTACTAAAGAGAAGCGATTGTACACCAACCTTCCGGATCAATCACCATCCTCGTGATGATCCTATGGTCGGGAGCATTTTATGAGTTAATAATGATTATTCATGTCTTAAATTTTCAACTCTTGAAAATATGAATTATCATTACCATTAACTCAAAGGATGTATCACAGACACTAAATACACATATGTGATAGAAAATAACCCATTTTATTGATTATAGTCAAAATTATAATTTTGCCCCTAGAAGTGTATTACAAGTGTCAGCCAATTCTGGCTTCTAGGGCACATATATCTAACAATCTCCCACTTGTCCTAAAGCCAATTGGCTACAAGTCTAAGTCCCATCTTCTCAAGGTGGGCTTCGATCTTTTCTGCTGGCCCAACGGCTTTGTAAGTGGGTCTGCCACATTATCTGTGGAGTTGACTCTCTTGACCTCGACGTAATCCTTCTCGAGGTAATCGCGGATGAGGTGGTATCGCCGCTCAATGTGCTTGGATTTTCTGGTGAGACCTCGGCTCCTTAGCAAGGGCTATGGCGCCATTGTTGTCGCAGTATAGAGGAATGGCATCTGATGGCATTACTCCAATTTCTGCAGCAAACTTCTTGTACCAGAATGCTTCCTTTGCAGCCTCTGATGCAGCGATATATTCTGCTTCCATGGTGGAATCTGCTATCATGTTTGCTTGGAAACTCTTTCAGCTGACAGCACCACCATTGCACACAAACAGACTCCCAGATGTCGACTTTCGATCATCTATATCGGACATGAAATCCGAGTCTGTGTATCCCTGGACTTGGAGTTCTCCATTACCAAAGACCAACATCATATCCTTAGTTCTTCTTAAGTACTTAAGGATACATTTCACAGAAGTCCAGTGTTCTTCACCTGGATTTGACTGATATCTGCTTGTGACACTCACAGCATGGGCTATATCAGGTCGTGTACATAGCATGGCATACATGAGGCTCCCTATTGCAGAAGCATAAGGGATCTTGCTCATGCATTCTATTTCCTCAGGTGTGCTAGGGCACATCTTCTTGGAAAGATGAATACCATGTCTGAAGGGTATTAATCCCCTCTTAGAGTTTTCCATACTAAACCTCTTTAGTACTTTCCTCTATGTACATCTTCTGTGAAAGTCCTAGCATCCTATTCGGTCTATCCCTATAGACCTTAATTCCTAGAATAAAGGATGCTTCACCTAGGTCTTTCATGGAGAATTCCTTGGACAACCATATTTTGACTGTTGTCAACATGGGAATATCATTCCCAATAAGGAGGATGTCATCCACGTACAATACGAGGAAGACAACAGCGCTCCCACTGACCTTTTTGAAAACACATGGTTCCTCTTCATTTTTGATGAAACCAAACTTTTTGATCACATCATTGAAATGAGTGTTCCAGCTCCGAGATGCTTGCTTAAGTCCATATATGGACCTTTGCAGCTTGCAAACCTTGTGAAACCTTGTGATCAGTATCACTGGATGTGAAACCTAGCGGCTGTTCCATATAGATATCTTCCTCAAGATATCCATTTAAGAATGCCATTTTCACGTCCATTTGCCATATTTCATAATCGAAATAGGCTGCAACGGCAAGCAATGTGCGGATGGATTTTAGCATAGCCACTGGGGAAAAGGTATCCTGATAGTCAATGCCTTCGCGTTGACTATAACCTTTTGCCACTAGTCTAGCCTTGAATGTCTCCACATTCCCATCTGCACCAATCTTTCTCTTGAAGATCCATTTACACCCAATAGGTACTATACCTTCTGGTGGATCTACCAAGGTCCAGACTTGGTTTGAGTGCATCGAGTCAATTTCTGACTGCATTGCCTCTAGCCATTTCTCGGAGTCGATATCTGATATCGCCTCGTTGTAGGTTTTGGGATCATCACCATGAGCACCATTACCTATGAGGAACATTTTCTCTACTTCCTCTGAAATAATACCTAAGTATCTTTCAGGGGGATGGGAAAACTCTTTTCCGATCTACGAGGTGGAGGAGGTAGTGTTCTTATTGGCTCAACCTGATTTGGTTCCAATTGGTCCTTAGCTCGTTGTACTTGTGAGACTTTCTCATCAAGCTTAATCTGCTTTCCAATGCCGCTATCTTGAATAAACTATTTTTCAAGAAAGATGGCATGTCGACTCACAATCACATTGTGGTCTTCTGGAATGTAGAAATAGTATCCTAATGACTCTTTAGGATATCCTATGAATCGAGCTCTAAAGGACCTAAACTCTAACTTGTCCGCTTGTTGTCTTTTGACATGAGCCGGACAACCCCAAATTCTGAGATGACTCAGACTTGGTTTCTTACCGTGCCATATCTCATACGGTGTGGTAGGAACGGTTTTAGAGGAAACCCTATTCAGTAGATAAATTGAAGTTAACAATGAGTGTCCCCAAAGAAAATCAGGGAAGGTCTGTGAAGCTCATCATGGATCGAACCATATCCAATAGAGTCCGATTTCTCCATTCTGAAACCCCGTTGAGTTGAGGTGTTCCTGGTGGAGTCCATTGAGAGACTATGCCATTTTTCCTTGAGATAGTCTAGGAATTTCGGCTAAGGTATTCACCTCCTCGATCTGATCGAAGAACCTTAATGGGTTTTTCCAGTTTTATTTTTCTACTTCATGTCTGAATTCTTTGAACTTTTCAAAAGCTTCAGACTTGTGTCTCATAAGATACACATACCCATACCTAGACAGATCATCGGTAAAGGTAATGAAGTAGACAAAATTGCCTCTAGCCGGCACATCAAATGGGCCGCACACATCAGTATGTACTAGGGCAAGGAGATCTGTGGCCCTTTCCCCATGTCCAACAAAAGGGAGTTTAGTCATTTTGCCTTGAAGACAAGATTCACAAGTTGGATATGACTCAGAAGTCAATGGACTCAATAGCCCATTTTTCTCCAATTTGTTGATCCTATCTTCTGCTATATGACCTAATCTTCAGGTGCCATAGATATCTATCATTTGGACTATCCCTAGGTCGTTTGGCATTCACGTTTTGCTCGATAGTTAGAACAGGTACATCAATATGTAGCTGATAAAGACCATTAATAAGGAAACCATTTGCAATTTTATTTCTTTCATAAAGAATGTTACAATGGTCCTTAAAGAAGGTAATCACATAGCCTTCTTGTGCTAAGCATGAAACAGAAATCAAATTCCTGCTAGCTGCAGGCACATAATAACAGTCTTTTCAAAACTAAGTCTAAACCAGATGGTAATCGAAGAGGGTATGTTCCCACGGCTACTGCAGCAACTCTTGCTCCATTACCGATGCGTAGGATCATGTCTCCATCCCTCAGCCTCCTGCTATCCTCAAGACCCTGCATGGAAGTGCACAGATGAGCACTAGAACCAGAGTCAAGCACCCAACTGGATGCAGAAGAAACCGTAAGGTTAGACTCAATAACGAGCATACCTCCAGAAGGACCTTCCTTCTTGTTCTTCAGGGTGGCCAGGTAAGTAGGGCAGTTCCGCTTCCAATGGCCGTCGCTGTTGCAATGGAAACACTTTCCTTTGACATCGGCCTTCTTCTTCGGCTCTGCCTTCTTCTTCTTTGATCCTTCCACCTTTTGCTTTTTCACAGACTTCTTTTTCTTTCCATAAGACTTTCTTTTGGAAGAAGTCCATTCCATAGCAAGAACTGAGCCTTTAGAACCTTTCATAGAAAGCTCAGCGGTAACCAGCATATTCATTAATTCGGCCAAGGAATTTTGAAGTTTATGCATGTGGTAATTCATGATGAATTGCCCATATGCATCAGTCAAGGATTGCAGAATAATATCATTCTGCAGATCCAAGTCCTAACTTCACACCGAGCTTCTCAAGCTCTTCCATGTCCTTGATCATTCATCAGACAGTGATCTTGGACTGACTGCCCATCACGCATCTTAGCCTTAAAAAGTCATTTCGTGACTTGATATTTGGCTGCGCGACTCTGTTCACCAAACATCTCCTGCAGGTGAGCCAACATTTGGCGAGCAGTCCCGATATCTTCATGTTGGCGCTGGAGCTCATCAGACATCGAGCCCAACATGTAATATCTGGCCTTATTATCTTCGTCTATCCATTTTTTTCAGAGACGCTCTCTGTTCAGTGGATGGACGGGCTGGTAAGGTGGGAGGGTCCTGGTCCAAATACATGGGTTAACTTCTCGGAACCCAAAATAATTTTGTAGTTCCTGAGCCAATCTTTATAATTGGGTCCAGTCAGTCTATGTGTGTCCAGGATACGTGCCTAATGGGTTGGACGCAGACATTTTTCCTGTAGAGAGTCAAAGATTCTAGTTAGATACTGTAATTTATGACTTGACCAATTTATTTAGGGATTTTATTTTTAAACAAATTAGCTCCCACTATTTTCTCGGATCCCTACACTCCCTCTGTAGAGATGCAAAAATCTCCATGATTAATGATTTCTAGTGGGTGGTGCGGTCTCACCAACTGACTCATCACCTCACCTAACAGTTATTGGTGATGGGTTAGCCAATGAGTGAACAACTCTTGTTCAATGATTCTCTAATCATGGTGCACCCAAACTTGGTCTCTAATTCATGAATCTCACCGTATCCGAAATATTGATCCACTCCTTAGTTAAGTCAGACCCACCATTTGCATAGACTGGGATTCCTAATTGAGTCTCTCACCGTATCCAAAATATTGAGCCCAACTCATCCTCCAGCCCATAGCATCCAATGCCTAATAGACATGGTTGCATCTTTCCGGTGCAACTGAGCCACTGTATCCAGCCGAGAACAATCAACCCCGGGAAGGGCCCGCACATCTACAATGGTGGAAGACCTCAGACTTAATCTTTTCTTAGGGAGAATTGATTCAGGTCTCATTAAACTAGACTTGTCATAGTCATAACAATTATGACTAACCTAGTGGCATGGGTTAGCTCGGATTATTGACCACCTCAGATCAGAACTGTGTCAACAGATATGGCCAGGTAAGTGAGACCGGTGGAAGGAATATGCCATTAACTCGTACAAGAATGCATTCAGGTCGAGTAGCTTCCAATTAAAAATCAGTCGGTCGTATGTGCCAAACTTACCTTAGACACCAAATTGTTGAGCCAGAACCAATTGGGTTAGCCTACAATCCAGACTCTAACCTCTGAGCCTAATTAGGTCTTGCTTGATCGTGACTCGATCTTGACCCAGACTTAATCCTATTAGGCTGGTCAATTTAAGCATTGTTGATCCCATCTAACCAACTCTTGATTCGGTTTGATCAACCGCTTAGACCTAATTGAGCTACCCAAGCCCGAACCCAGTATTATGAATATGTCTTAGATCTAAAATTCTCAATTTTAGACCTAATTAATATTCCATAATCTTAATTCTTAATTAAGTAGGGTTCATAAACAAAATATGCACAATAAATCCTAGGGTTTCAGGATCTAGGGTTTTGCAGAAAGTAAGTTTTGGATTTCTGATTAAGGACGAATGCACGCAGCACCCCTACACATCATAAGAACACCCCATCGAATGGAAGAAGAGAGGGCCTTTAAACCCTTCTTCATTCTTATGACCGGACGGCCAAGAGGAACGCCTTAATCAGGAACATGCAATACTACAAAATAGTTTTAGATCTATATCATATATCTCATATACAAATTAGATCTAATCATGGCATATTTTGCATACATCTCATGTATCGAATCATGCATATTTTTCAGATCTAAATTATCTCATAATAATCTAAAAAATTAGATTTAAATTGATCTAATCAAAATAAATTCTAATCTAGATAATTATGTAGAACTATTCTACAACTAGTCTAGACATGCATCAATCATATCTCATATGATGTTTAAAATTAAATAATTTTTATTTGCTATTTTTTAGATGTTATTATAATAATTATAATATCAAAAAATAGTAAATAAATAGATCTAAAATATGATTTAATCAAATTAAATTAAAAACATGCAAGACTATTCTATAGAACTATTCTATTTTAGAACTAGTCATGCATATTTTCTAATCTTAGATCCAAATCATTTAATTTTAATTTTTTCTGATTTTAGATCTGATCACATCTCATGTGACATCTAAAATTACTTATTTTTTAATTAAAATAAATTTAAAATTAGATCTAAATACTTTTAGAACCTTGGCTCTGATACCAGTTGAAGGAAAATCCTGATTTTCGGACCAGGTTCGTTCAGATCTGATCAGATCAAGAGATATATTTTAAAAATTTTTTTTCTTTGATCTAAATTAGATCTAGGATATTTTAGATCTAATTTTTATTATTTTAATAATTAAAATAAAATATAGATAAATTAAATCAAATTTAATTTACCTTGATGTGGGTAATCCTATTACCCGTTGATGATCCTATAAGCAGCGGAAGGTTCTGGATCTAGCCACGCAAGTGCCTGGCCTCTACCGGTATCCACTCAGGCTGGATCTGGAGATCCTCTTCTTCTCTATCATGTCTCCAAAAATTAGATCTAGATCTGATCTGGAGGATCTTCAAAAACTCTTTTCGAAGATCAGCAGTTGTCCTTTGCAGCAGCGCAGCCTTCTAGCTTTCTGTCGCCTTTCTCTGATCTAGATTGCACCAACCTAAGATCCAAAACTACTTTTGGACATGGAGAGGAGAGGGAGAAGATGGAACTTGGCATGGAGGAGGAGGAGAGAGGCAGCCTTGGGGCGTGGGAATTGATTCATATTGTTTTTGAGTTGGGCGCAGGGTCTTATTTATAGACTATGCGTGATCCAACTCCTCTTCTTCCCAACCAATCACAACCCTTTGTGAAATCAGATCTAAATCTGATTGGTGGGAATAGAGTCCCTTGGATTCCTCCTTAGAGGGTGCCTAAGACCAGTCAAAGTTGGTTCTTAGGAGAACTCTAATTGGAATCCAAAAAGGAGATGGAGTTCCTTGTCCAACAAGGGACTCCTAGGCGCCTCCATACTTGGGCGCACGCCACCCTTGGCGTGCGCCCTCCTCCTTGCCAGGTTCTGGCAGGGGGACAAGCCCCCACCAGCTCTCCAATAGGTGCATGACATGTGGTCAAGAAGTCAAAGTGTCAATGGTCAACATTTGACCAGTCAAAGGTCAGACTTTTGACCAAAGTCAAAGAACAAGAAATGGCAGGTGACCAAAAATGGCAGGTAATGTCTTACAAAATAAGACAACCCTTTTCTGACTTGGACAACCTCCAGTCAGACCGTAAGTGAAGGCCTCTGATTGAGCACAAACTCCTTTGGCTCAGTCAGGACAACTTATTTATGATAGTAAAAGAAGAACGTTAGGTTCAATCGAGTGCTAGCACGATTTTCTTGAACCTAATTGAATCTCATTCAGATCAATTGAACTGGATCAGTTCAATTGATGATCACCAGATTCAAACCCTTGTTTGTGTGACCCAGTTAGGTTCAGTTCTGTATGGTAATGGGATATGTCATGATCTCTATCATCGACATCATCGAAACTCCTTTCGATGGATCAGAACTCTTCTGATTCGAACAGCTAGAATGATCGATCATCTAAATCATTCTAATTGCTCCCAAAATCCACCAGTGACACCTAGCAGTATATGGTGGCAACCCATCAGAGCTGAATGCGAACCTCTTGGTGCAGCTACCTGTGTGATTAAGTTCTTCTATCTTGAGCCCCGATCAGATTAGGGTTAAGGTGAACTCGTCAAACCCTAGTTTCTGTCATATGATGTAATCATTCGATTCAAGTCCGATGTGAAAATCTAAATAGAAACTCTTTCTATTATTTCACTCTGCCATGGCCATGGGCTTCTGGACTTGATTCTCATGATCATCATAGGGCTGCTCCTCTACCACCGAGGTAGATAGATTCCATCTTGATGCAATCCAGTTCCTACAATGAACATGCTATAGCCAACATACACCTCAGGATTCCGAATGGCTAGGAGATCGAGTAATGGTGTAGTCAAACTATAACACCCTCAAGGTGAACTGTCGATGCACCTCAGGTCAAAGAACCAGACACACCACTGCAGCATCGAGTCAGTCATTGACGAGAAGGTAGACTTCCTAATGACTACTCGAGGTGGTCACGCTCAGTGCCCTCATTCTCTAACGAGTACCTGTACTCTCGCTTCGGTGTCTCCACACCGTAGACTCAAGACTCATCTACTAAAGAGAAGCGATTGTACACCAACCTTTCGGATCAATCACCATCCTCGTGATGATCCTATGATCGGGAGCATTTTAGAAGTTAATAATGATTATTCATGTCTTAAATTTTCAACTCTTGAAAATATGAATTATCATTATCATTAACTCAAAGGATGTATCACAGACACTAAATACACATACATGACAGAAAATAATCCATTTTATTGATTATAGTCAAAATTACAATTTTGCCCCTAGAAGTGTATTACAAGTGTCAACCAATTTTGGCTTCTAGGGTACATATATCTAGCACAAGGTTGGCTTTTAGTCGAGGTCGAACGGTGCTGAGATTCAATGTTTGTAGGATGATTGTTGCTTACTTTGGGCTAGAGATTGTGGATTGAAATCAGTCGAATGGTGAATTTCTTTTACTATTCAAGTTTGTTCGGTTGAAGTTCACAGTATAATCTCGATGGGATTTGCAGTTATCAAGGTAAGACTGGAGAGTTGGGGTAAAGGAGTTCGGCTATTATACAAAATCGAACATTAACGGGAGTAGTCATGGTCTTTAGGGTGAATTGTCTTTGATCGAAGCTCTAAACTTAATCGCATTAGGAGGCCGATATTTAGGAACTAGTCTAAACCAGGGGGTCAGTTTGATTGAAGCTCGAACTTAATCATCACGACTCTAGATGGTTCTGCACCAAGGTCAGACTTTCTATTGGATTTTGGCAGAAGTCATTTTACCCCAAACACACCAAAAATCAATTGATTGATATGAAGCCTCCTGGTATGCCTGGTTTCATATCTTTTCTATTTAATCCGAATGTTCAAGATGGACTGTTCAGATTGAGGAGGCATACTAAAGCAAATCAAACAATTTGAAAATTTTGCTCCAAGTTTTCCCAATTTGTAGGCTTGCTAATCTTGTGACTTTGTTGATGTTTCTAAGAGGTCTCACGTAGTTTTGGTTCTTATCATGTAGTTGTAACAAATTCCAACATTGTGCCATAAACACACCAAAGATCCTTCGCATAACAGGAGCGAGAGTGATCCACTTGTTCTTGTTCCATTTTTCCTTTCTATAACTTTGCTGTCATACCCCAGTTCAAGTTGTATAGGCTAGTAAGGTTGGTCCAGATGATGTTATCAAGTTAAGATTGGTTCTAACGCAATTTGACAGAACAATATTCTGGTTCAGTGAAAGTCCGGCAGATATTGGAGAAGATTTGATCTGATTCAAGCGTGATGAGAGCTAGGGGATAAGAAAACTTTCCTAGTAGGTCTTCTTGCCGTTAGACTAAACAGTGATACTGATAAGCATTAAAGCAACCTGGCCTATTAGCCCGGTTAGTGAGAGCGTTGTGATAATAACACGAAGGTCACATATTGTTCAAGATAAACACACAAAAAAAGGAAAGAACATCATCCAATACATGTTATTGGATCTCAATATATTGAGCTTGGTGGGGAGAGCTCATGCAATGTTTATACAGGATGATGTTCATACACACGAGAATGAAATTGTGACTGATACTACTGTTTCTCCACAAAGAGGGAAATTAATCTAATTCAAAAGGTTGACACTTCGGTTTGATCAAAGAAAAGGCCCGAAGGACCCGCACCAGTTTGCAATGCCAACATGACAGGTCCTTTGGCACCTTCTTCGGTAGTTAGGATCCCGGTACTCCAGTTTAAGTCAGTTTTGACAAAACCAGGACTAACGCAATTTATGCACAAGTTGGGATGCGTCTTTGCAAGAACCCTGGTGTAGGCATTGATGAGTACTTTAGATACTTTATATGCTGAACCAAAGGTCGGCCAACCATGGGCATCCAACAAACCGTCCTTGAAATCTTTCACAAACAAATTCAACAGCTCGACCAATCTCTTTTCTGCTAGGCCATCAATATTCGATAGCTCTTGCTTAAGCTTTTCATTTGAGATAACCTGGAAACCAAGAACGAGAAAGAAAATAGTGTACTTGTTTTAGAAAATCAAAAAGAGTAAAGAGATTTCATCCCCCACTCAGGCCATGATGGAGCTTGCAAGGATTTGACAAACTATGGCAAACTTTTTGTATGATCCCACGCTTTGTCAAACAAGAAAAAAATAGAAAAAACTAAAGGAATAGGTCATACATCTTAGCATGATATTACGAGAAAATGGCTTTAGGTTTCTTACACTGAGTTGCCCACGGGTGGAAGAAACATTTACTACTCTTCCTGAAATTGATGACTCGAGAAGGGGAATTAATGCTTCTGTAACATCTCGGGTGCCATAATAATTTGTCTTCAAGCATTCTTCTGCTCTTTCTAAACTTTCCTGCATATGACGTCTCAGCCAATCTGGGATACCAATGACATCTTTGGCTTCCTGTCGCACATGAACAAAACTTCACATCCATATTTTGTGACCAATAATGTTATTTATACTATACACTATTTTAAGGTCTATACTTAAATCAATTATGATATCCGCAACGTAGAATCTGTGTGGTCGACCATTAATACACACACAAAAACGTTATGATATCCGTGGCGTTATATACTATCAACTCTTGGACGTGCTCGGCCAGCTACCGATCAGGTGAAGTTGCGACCTTCATCCCAAAAGGTAGCGAAGAGAAGCCCCCGGCTAAGGTCAAAGAAGCTCAACATACTTGGTCTAGAGGAGCCAGCTCTTAACGATGAAGACATCGTGTTTATTAACTCCCTTACATCAGGTGACCTCATCTCCTTTTTGGGGAAAAATGCGGGTTTCATTTTAAGAGCTCTGGTGACAATCCTATATAATTTTATATAATATTTATTAAATTTTTTAAAAATTATATGATCACATAAATATATTATTGACGTAATTTATCATCTATTTAGTAATATCTTTGATTTTATGGTCATAAAATTTAATTATCTAAATTATATCCATAATTATATCCATACTTCTAGTATTCAAATAGTATCAGTATCCATTTAAAATAAATATGGATATAAAATTTTATATCCAAACAATATCCGTATTCATATTTTATATTCGACAGACAAAATAAATATGGATATGGATATGTTGATATCCGATCCGATTTCGTCCTATCTGAAATAGCATATAAGAATCTAGTGGGCTGACAATCCTAGCAGCTCGGATGAAGGAAAAAAAATTGGTATCAAAACTACGTAATCTTTGTCAAAACCTTGAGAGATGGAGTGCCGAACATGTTGGTAGTATTAAACAAGAGAAAAATGAGTTATTGCGTGGCATTGAACTACTGGATAGCATAGAGGAGGACCAACCACCAAACACTCTGGAACTAGAAGAAAGGATAAACTTAAAGTCTCAACTAGCCCAAGTTCTATTACAAGAAGAAATTTATTAGCAACAAAGATCTCGAAACCAGTGGATCAAGGAAGGTGATCATAATACAAAGTTTTTTCATTTGTGTGCATCAAAGAGGCGAAGGAAAATTAACATCTATGAAATCAATTATAATGGAAGGATGCTGCACCATCTGGACGATATTCATCATGCTTTTCACTCCTACTCTACCTCACTGGGCATTAGCAGTCCAACTCTAGTTGAAGCCCGATGGGAAGAGTTGTACCTTGAAGGTGAAGTTGACCTTCAACACCTAGAGTAGGAAATTTCATCAACATAGGTGAAGGATGCAATCTTCAATCTAGCCAAAAGCAAATTGCCTGGTCGATCTTCAATATCTTTCTACCAACGTTATTGGGACATAGTCGGGGAAGATATCACAAAGGTAATCATTGCCATCCAAAACCAAAGCATAGATGCTATTAGGTTCGATTACTCTTTCATCAGCCTCATTCCAAAAATTGCTAGAACACCTTTAGTCAAAGACTTTAGGTGGATCTGTCTTGAGCACGCTATCATCAAGATATTTTTCTAAAATCCTAGCAATGAGGCTAAGTAAATGTATCAGTAAACTAGTTTCTCCATCTCAAAAAGCCTTCATTAGTGATAGATTAATATTCGAAAGCTATATTACTGCCTCAAAAATTATTACCCAAGCTAAGAGGTGCAAAGAAAAAGGCATTATTTGTAAGGTGAATTTTGAAAAGGCATTTGACTCCATATCCTAGAACTTCTTAATGCAAATGTTAGCTCATCGAGGTTTTGTCTTGAGGTGGATTACCTAGATTAGGCTCATACTTGATCAGCCAAAATTGGCTCTCATTATAAATGGTCATCAAGGTAACTGGTTCACATATAAAAAAGGAATCAAACAGGGAAATCCCATCTCTTCACTACTATTTATTCTGATTGTAGATACCCTCGAGCGGGTCTATTGACCTAGAGATTGATTTTGATAATGATAAAAAATTTTGAGTGTAAGTTATAAAGTCTAACGATATTTATGAGGATGTGCAATTTAAAAATTTTAAGTGCTCACAACTTTTTCAAGTGTTTTCCGATATATTAATGAGGATAAAATCAAGTCAAGAAGGCAAGTCTACCCTACAAATCAAATTTAAGAAAAAAATTATAAATAGTCTTTGGCACGTATGGCATGCAAACTGAGCCGATCTAGTCTCAGTAGAAGCAAAAGACAAAAAGCACAGAAAGTAAAATTTTCAAGATCCAGAGAACTAAGTCAACCCAGCTAAAAACTAAGCCAACCCAGTGCGACTAAGCCGATTCAGTCAGAAACTGAGCTGGCCCAGTGACTGTAACGGCTAGTTTTCAGAACTACAGCTTTTTCATCCCATAAGATTCTCAACAGCTATTTTCTCATCTCCAATGGCTAGAACTCTTTCTGAAGACCTTCCAAATATTAAGAAGTGATGAAAAATCTCAAGAATATATAAGAAAATCTTTAGAGCATTAAAAATAGATCTTGGAGAGCATATTGAATATTCTTTGAGAAAACTAAGGAGTGAGCTGAAAAAAAAAAAAAGAGAAGTTATTTTCAGAGTGATCCTCTATTCTTCCACTATAAATTATCCTCAAGCAAGTGAGAGCAAGAGTAAAGAGAATCAAGATGCCTCATAATCTCTCAATCATTCAAAAAGAAGAAATCAAGCCTACAAGCAAAAACAACTTAGATTTTCTTCTCTTGTGCTTCGAAAGAGTTTGTTTTATTTTGTATTCTTCTTTTTATTTCAAGTTTCTTAGGATGAAAAACTTAGATTGATCCAAGCCTTATGTCGGACATTTGTAGTGGTTTGATTAGTGAGCTAAAGTTAAAATCAATTGAGATTGATTGTTGGCCTGGAGAAAAATAATCACTTGTGAGATTCTGGTTGGTGATCTGAAAAAAATCAACTGGATTGATTGTGAGCCCAAAAAATAATCTTGGATGATTTTGATTGGTAAGCCAGAAAAAATTAACTGGATTTGATTGTGAGTTTGAAAAATAATTGGACTGTAATTCTTGTTGAGAATTATAGTTAAATTCATAAGTGATTTACTTAGGGAGTGGACGTAGGTACTGAATTTGGGACCGAACCACTATAAAATTTATGTATTTATGGTTATATGCTTTACTTTATTACTTTTATTCACTGCACATCACATAGTTTGATTCATTAAGAATTTATTTAGTTTAATTTGTTCATATCTCAAGTTTATTACCCATTAGTCATTTAATTTTAGAAACATCTAATTCACCTTCCTCTTGGATAGCCATCCTTGGACAATAATTAGTATCAGCAGGTATTCTAATATTTTATTATTGACCTAGCAGTCAAAGATTAAAAGATCATGGCCACCCAAAAAAAATTTTTGCTTAATGAAGGTTATTCTATTGATAGACCCGCAATGCTTAATAGATCTAATTATACCTATTAAAAAATTAGGATGAAAACTTTTATACAAGCATATAACTATAGTTCATGAAGGATCATAGTTAATGGCTCACACAGCCTCAAAGTATTAAAAGAGCATGCCAAAAAAAATAGCCCAATTAAATTCTAAAGTCATGAATATACTTTATTGCTCATTAGATATAAATAAATTTAACTTGATTTTTTCTTATGTTTCAGCAAAAGAAGCATAGAAAAAATTAAAAATAATCTTTGAGAGACCAAATAAAAGAGAAGAATTAAACTTCCAAGAAGAGTTGGAAGCTCATCCCAATTTTTGTCTCGTAGCTCATGAGAATGAAAAGAACAAGAATATGAAACAAAAAAAGAAGAAAGCTCCAACTAAGGGGAGCAAAGCAAAGAAAAGAAAGATGAAAAAGAAGAGCAAAAAGTAGATAAATCATGCTTGATGGATAAAGAGAAAAAATGTATGGCAAATTCTTGCCTCATGGCCAATGATAATAAGGTAAACATTAATAACTCCTCCGATTTTACTTTTGATGAGTTGTTTGAAGCTTTTAATGACTTAATGAATGGATTTAAGAAATTAAAATTGAAAAATAAGAAATTCAAAATGTCTAATATTCTTTTAGCTAATAAAAAGAGTAAAATTTTATTAGAAAAAGAATATATTTTAAGAGAAAAAGATACTTTGGCTAAAGATAAAGAAATGTATTTCAAATCTAAAAAATTTTTAGTTGAAGAATATGTTAAGTTGAATAAGGAGCTTGAAAATTTGATTGAAGAAAAGAACAAAATATTGATTAAGCAAGACATTCTTTTGAAAGAAAAGAAAACTTTAATTGATGAAAAATAAATCCTTTCAAAATCTGAAAAATTCTTAGTCAAAGAAAAAGAAAAGCTTTTAAAATCTAAAAAAATTCTTTTGGAAGAAAATGCAAAATTAAGAAAAAAAATTAAAAATTTAAAATCCATGCTTGAAAAGTTTACACTTGGATCACAAAAGCTTCAAGCAATATTAAACAATTAAAAAGTTATTTTTGATAAAGCAGAAATTGGGTATAATCCTTTAAGAAAATAAAAATTTATCAAGAATATGTTCATTGGAGCTTCACCTAAAAGTCATTCTATTATTTGCTTCAAATGTAACCAAGTTGATCACAAAATTTTAGATTGTAATATTAAAAGAATCGATCAAACTTTAATCAAATAAATTTGGGTTACAAAAAAAACCATGTGCTCTAACCTCCATGGATCCAAGATAACTTGAGTATCAAAAATTAGCAATTAATTTTTATAGGTATGCCAAGCATCCAATAAAATGAAAGAAGCAAATTCTTAAGAAATAGATGCTTAGAATTCAAAATGGATGGGCAATGATGTTCGGTAAAATTTAAGTCTTTCGCATCGTACCATCAATGATTGTTAAAATTACTTTGATTGCTTAAATTCATAAATTAATATGTATGCATATGATAATTTCTTGCTTGAATTATTTTTTATGTATAATTGACTAATTTTGATGCTTGCAATAAAATTATATCATGACTTGAATTTTTTGATTTTTAAAGAACAATATGATTTTCTCTATGTATCATGTTTTGAAATGAAATCACTCTAAAATTCAGCATGATATTTTAAGCTTTCTCATATCAAAATTTGAAATTAACAAAATTGAAAGAAGCTTAACGAGCAATGAATATATTTAATTACCAAAAATTTGCAAGTAAAATTAATTTTTGATATTTTTTAATAAAATATTTAAATATTAAAAGTCTCCTAAAAGGTTCATGAAATAAGTACTTGAAGCTAAAACATTCATTCATAAATCATCAAGTGCTTGATATTAATGATTTGTATTACATCTTGACTTAATCTCTAAGGACTTAAAATTTTTTTAGTTGAATGTAACCTATCTAGTTTTCTTTTGATCTAATCTTGATTTGATTGATTATCATACTACCAATTAGATGTCAAATGATTCAATATTTTATCTTATTGATTTTGATGATGTCATTTTGATTGACTATTATAATTGATTATGATTGAAGATATATTGAATAAAATTGATTTATAAACTCTCATGATTAGAGATTAAGAATAATCTAAAATATTGACATATTTATTTGATAAGATGAATTTCTTAAAGAAATATTTTCAAACTCAATTGGTATCTTAGATTATAGTAAATATTTTTAATGACAATAAGGAAGAAAAAATTTGATAAATGGAGAAAATAAATTTAACATATTAAATTACATCAAAATCTTGTCATAATGTGATACTTTTCATAATGTGATATTAATTTAGTTATGAGAAATAAAATTCAATAACGATAAAAATCGATTTAGCTGTATCAAAAGTAAGCAAGAAATGAAACTAAGAAAGTTGGCATATAGTAAGGAGGAGCAATTTTTGAATAAAAATTGAATTCAATTGATTATAATATTAAGGAAGAGCTTAATATTTTTAGATTATTTTATATTTTTAATTTTATTGATAACCTTCTTTTAAAGTTATTCTTTTTGATACTGTTAAAAAGGAAGAGAATTATTGTTGAGTATATACTTGAGCTTTTCTAAAATAAAGTATGTTCTTATCGTTTAAATGGTTTCATGCATTATAAATATATATTTCTTAGAAACTTACTACATATTATTTTGCATATACTCAAAAGTTTTGTCATCATCAAAAAGAAAAAGATTGTTGACCAAGAGATTGATTTTGATAATGACAAAGAATTTTGAGTACAAGTTATAAAGTCTAACGATATTTATGAGGATGTGCAGTTTCAAAATTTCAAGTGCTCATAATGTTTTCATGTATTTTTCAATATGTTAATGAGGATAAAATCAAGTCAAGAAGGCAAGTCTAGCCTATAAATCAAATTGGAGAAGAAAAGATCACAAACAATCTTTGACATGCATGTGTATGCAAACTGGACCGACCAAATCTGCAACTGAGCCGATCTAATCTCAGTGAAAGCAAAAGATAGAAAGCACAAAAAGTAAAATTTTTAAGATTTAGGGGACTGAGCCGATCCAACTAGAAACTAAGCCAACCCAGTGCAACTGAGCCGATCTTGTCAGAAACTGAGCCAGTCCAGTGAGTGTAATGGCTAGTTTTTAAAACTACAGCTTTTCATCCCATAAGATTTTCAATAGCTATTTTCTCATCTCTAACGATTAGAACTCTTTCTCAAGATCTTCTAGATATCAAAAAATGATGAAAAATCTTAAGGATATATCAAAAAATCTTTAGAGCATTAAAAATAGGTCTTGGAGAGCATATTGAATATTCTTTAAGAAAACTAAGGAGTGAGCTAAAAAGAAAAGAGAAGAAGTTATTTTCAGAGTGATCCTTTATCCTTCTACTATAAATTATCCTCAAGCAAGTGAGAGCAAGAGTGAAGAGAATCAAGAAGCCTCACAATCTCTCAATCATTCAAGGAGAAGAAATCAAGCCTACAAACAAAAATAACTTAGATTTTCTTCTCTTGTGCTTCAAAAGAGTTTGTTTTATTTTGTATTCTTCTTTTTATTTCAAGTTTCTTGGGGTGAGAAACTTGGATTGGTCCAAGTCTTGAGTTAGACATTTGTACTGATTTGATTGGTGAGCTAAGATTAAAATCAATTGAGATTGATTGTTAGCCTTGAGAAAAATAATCACTTGTGAGGTTTTGGTTGGTGATCTGGAAAAAATTAACTAGATTGATTGTGAGCCTAAAAAATAATCTTGTATGATTTTGGTTGGTGAGCCAGAAAAAATTAACTAGATTTGATTGTGAGCCCAAAAAATAATTGGACTATAATTCTTGTTCAGAATTATAGTTGAATTCCTAAGTAGTTTACTTAGAAAGTAGACGTAGGTGCTGAGTTTGGCACTGAACCATTATAGAATTTATGTATTTATGATTGTGTGCTTTACTCTATTACTTTTATTCACTACACATTACATAATTTGATTCATTATGTACTTAATTAGTTTAATTTATTCATATCTCAAGTTTATTATTCATTAGTCATTTAATTTTAGAAATACCCAATTCACCCCTCTCTTGGGTAGCCATCCTTGGGCAACAGGATCCTAAGGAGAGCAGCATCTGAAAATGTGATCGCAGGAATTGGAGCAAACCATTTAGAAGGGCAAATTTATTGTACCCAATTTGTTGATGATATACTAATTTTTTGCAAATACTCTACTCAATATATCAAGCACTTGAAGTTAATTCTCTATGCCTATGATTTGATGATTGGGTTGAAGGTGAACTTCCTTAAAACCAAAGTTCTAGGGATTGGTTTATCAAACACTGAGCTATATAATGCGGTAGCATTGTTGGGATGCCAAACAGATAATTTTTCCATCACTTATTTGGGCACTCCTCTTCATTTTAGAGCCCTTAGAGTCCCTGAGTGAAAATTTTTGGAGGATAATTAGATGGAGAAAAAACTAACTAGATGAAGATAAGGATCTCTCACTTTGGCCAGATGTTTGACATTGGTTAATGCTATTCTAAGGGTAGTTCCTTTATATTTCATGTTTGTAGCACTAATTGTAGTAGTTGTTATCAACAAAATTGACAATCTTTGTAGGCATTTCCTATGGAACAATATGCAAAATGGTAAGAGCATCAAGAATCTTGTCGGTTGGAGGCAAATATGTAGACCAAAAATTTTAGATGGTCTTGGCATCATAAATCTCAGAACTTAAAAGAAAGTCATGCTTTTGAAATGATGGTTTAAATTTTATGAGGAGATTGAGATGTTAGATGTATGACCTAGAAGCTAGATTGGCTGTCACTTGTAATACACTTTTAAGGATAATTTTATAATTTTAACTATAAATTAATAAATAAATTATTTTTCTATCACAGTGTATATTTAAAAGTGTCTGTGATACATTCTTTGAGTTAATGGTAATGACAAGTCATATTTTCAAGAGTTGAAAATTTAAGACATAAATTTTTATAATTAACTCATAAAATGCTTCCGACCAAAGGATCATCATGAGGATGGTGATCGATCCGGAAGGTTGGTGTACGATCGCTTTCTTAGAATAGACGTGCCTTGAGTCTATGGTGTGAAAACACCTGAACAAGAGTATAGGTACTTGTTAGAGAACGATAGTACTGAGTGTGATCACCTCGAGTAGTCATAAGAAAGTCTACATTCTCGTCGATGACTGACTCGATGCTGTAGTGGTGTGTATGGTTCTTTGACCTAAGGTGCATCAATAGTTCACCTTGAGAGTGTTATAGTTTGACTACATCATATCTCGGTCTTCTAGCCGTTCGGAATACTGAGGTGTATATTGACTATAGCTTGTTCATTATAGGAATTGGATTGCAACAATAAGAGGATCTATCTATCTCGGTAGATGAGGAGCACTATGATAATCATGAGACTGAGTTCTTAAGCCCATGGTCATAGCAGATGAAGATGATAGAAAGAGTTTCTATTAGGATTTCACATTGAACTCGAATCGAATGATTAATTCATATGACGGATATTGGGTTTGACGAGTTCACCTTAATCCTAATCCTATCGAGACTCAAGATAGAAGAACTCAAACACAGGTAACTGCACCAAGAGGTTCATTTTTAGTTCTGATGAATTATCATTATATACTGTTAGGTGTCACTGGTGGATTTTGGGTGTAATTAGAATGATTTTGATGATCAATTATTCTAATTATATGAATCAGAAAAGTTATGATCCATCGAAAGGTATTTTGATGATGTCAATGATGGAGATCACGACATATCTCATTACCATATCAAATTGAATCTAACTAGATCACACAAACAAGAGTTTAGATCTATATGTCATCAATTAAGCTAATTCAGTTCGATTGATTTGGATTAGATTCAATCAGGTTCAAGGTAATCATGCTAGCACACGATTGAGCCTGACTTTCTCTTTCTAAAATCTTTCTGATTCATCGCGATCAAGTCAAATTTGATTTAACTCATTCTTATATTTTGAATAGATTTATTTTCATCTGACTAGAATAAGTCCAAGTTAGATTAATTGTAAAAATTAAATTCATTCATAGTCAAATTGGACTAGGGTCAAAAGTTGACCTGTTTGAGAGAATTGAGGATCACCTGATTAGATGCTTTTAAAAAAAATTTTAAAAATTATTTTAATCTAATTTTTGGCTATGTGATAGAGCATGAATTATATATTGGGTGTACCAAATTTTATAATTTTTAGAGATATCTAGATTGAGTTATGATAGAGTTTGATTTGGATCAAACTCTTAAGGGAAGAGTCCTAGGCGCAGTGGACTCTTCCTTATCTGCTCATGCTGCCACCTTCCAGATTGATTTTTGGCATAACAATTATATGGGATCTAGGGATTTTTATGGAGATCAAGTTCAGGAGTCCCAATGATCAAAAAAATAAGGATTTTGGTCAAAGAGGGACTCTAACTTGGCATTATGCTTTTGTATAAGAACCCTTGCACCGAGGCTCTTCACGGAGAAATATTTTTCATATCCAAGGCTATCATTCCAGATATCCCATGCCCCCTCTATCCTCTCTCTCCCTCTCTTCTACATGTCTAAAAAGTTAGGCATAAATCTGAGAAGAAGATCCAATCAAATTTGTGAACAGTTCAGCATCTATGCGATGGTGTTCGTGGGACGGACATGCTACCTTCATAAATTTTTTGAAGAACTTTCAGATATGATCTTTAAAAAAAATATTTATGAAGAGAAGACATCCAGATCCTTCTCAAGTGAATATCAGTAAAGGTTAGACGTGTACGTGGCTCCTTCTAGAATCTCAAAAAATATCAGGATCATTGCATAATAATCAGATTACCCAAACAAGGTATGATATTAAATCTGATTTAATTTTTATTTTAATTTTTAATATCAGATTACCATGATCAGATCTAAGAACTTTTAGATTAGATTAGATTATTTAAAAATTTTTAAAAAAAATTATCTCAAATCTAATCAGATCTGCACGATCCTACGGCAAAAAATAGGATTTTTCCTTCAACTGGTATCAGAACTGTATTAGCAGTTCTTCAGATCTACCTTAGATCTAATTTTATTTTTATTTATGATCTAATATTAAAAAATTTTAGATATCACATCACATGTGATTAGATCTAAAATCAAAAAATTAAAAATTAAATATTTTAGATCTAATATGTATAAGATGCATGACTAGACTAGGTATAGAATAGTTCTATGTGTAGTCTAGTATGATCAATTATTTATTTTGATTAAATATAATTTTAGATCTATTTAATTTTTATTTTTTTAATATTATAATTATTATAATTATATCTAAAAATAAAAAAAAAAAAATTTAATTTTTGATTTATGCATATGAGACATGAAAGATGCATGCTTAGACTAGTCATAGAATAGTTTTATAAGATATCTAGAATAGTTTTATACTTAATATGATCAAATTTAAAATTTTATTTTTTAGATTTAATATATGATATTTTAGATTTGAAAGTATGCATATTGATGATACATGAGATATATGCAAGATAAGTATTAGTTAGATCTTTTTATTTTTGATATATGATCTAACTAGTTTTGTAGTAAAAAATTATATTTTTGATTAAGAAGGTTTCCACGATTGTTTGATCATAAAAATAAAATAGGGTTTAAAGGCCCTCTTTTTCCATTCGATGGGATGTTCTTATGGCATGTAGGGACGCTGTGTGTTTGTTCTTAATCAAAAATCAGAATTTATTTTTCTGCAAAATTTTAGATCCTAAAATCCTAAAATTTTTATTACATGTTTTGTTCATGAACTCAAAACTTAATTCATAATTAAGATTATGAAATTAATTAGGTATAAAAATTATGAATTTTTATATCTAAGATATATTCATAAAATTGGGTTCAGGCTTGGATAGCTTAATTAGGTCTAGTGGTTGATCAAACCAAATCAAGAATTGAT
Source organism: Cocos nucifera (assembly GCA_006176705.1). Classification (NCBI taxonomy): domain Eukaryota; kingdom Viridiplantae; phylum Streptophyta; class Magnoliopsida; order Arecales; family Arecaceae; genus Cocos; species Cocos nucifera. Next base: position 127,855 of record QRFJ01002307.1, read on the forward strand.
TAGGTGGGATCAAAGAAAGCTTAGATTTGATCAGTCTAATAGGATTAAGTCTGGATCAAGATCGAATCACATTGAGATATGACTCGATCAAGTCAAAATCTAATTTGGCTCCATGGTTCGAGCCTGGATTGTAGGCTAACCTAATTGATTCTGATTCGATAATTTGATATCTAAGATAAGTCTGGTAGATATGACTGACTAATTTTTAATTGAGAGCTACTCAACCTGAATGCATTCTTATCGAGTTAATGGCATATCCCTTCCACCGATCTCACTTACCTAGCCATTTATGTCAATCCAGTTCTGATTTGAGGTGGCTAACAATTCAAGCCAACCCATGCCACTAGGTTAGTCATAATTATTATGACTATGTCAAGTCAAGTTTAAAGAGACTTAAATTAAATCTTTCTAAAAAAATATTAAGTCTAAGATCTTTCACTATTGTAGATGTGCAGGCTCTTCTCGGAGTTGATTGTTCTCAGCTGGATATAGTGGTTCAATTGCACCAGAAATACACAATCATGTCTATTAGGCATTGGATGCTATGGATTAGAGGATGGATTGGGCTCAATATTTTGGATATGGTAAGGAACCCAATCAAAAATTCAATTTATGCAAATGGTGGGTCAGACTTAATTAAGAAGTGAATTAATAATCCAGACATGGTGAGATTCATGAATTAGAGATTAGGTTAGAGTGCACCATGATTAGAAAATCATTGGATAAGAGTTGTTCACTCATTGATTGATCCATCATCAATAACTATTAGATGAGGTGGTGAGTCAGCTGGTGGGATCGCACCATCCACTAGAAATCAATAATCGTGAAGATTTTTGCATCTCTATCAAGAAAGTATAGAAATTCAAATAATGAGAGCCTAATTTATTTAAAAATAAAATTTTTATATAAATTGATTAAGTCTAATTATAAAATCTAACTAAAAATTTTGACTCTCTACAGAAAAATATCTACGTCCAATCCACTAGGCCATATCTTAGACACTCATAGACTCACCGGATCTAACTACAAGGATTGGCTCCAAAATTTTAAAATTATTTTGGATTCCGAGAAGTTGACTCATGTGTTGGAATAGGATCATCCCACCTTACCAGTCCGTCCATCCACTGATCAGAGAGCATCTCTCAAAAAATGGATGGATTAAGATAACAAAGTCAGATATTACATGTTGGACTCGATGTCTGATGAACTTTAGTGCCAATATGAAGATATTAAGACTAGTCGCCAAATGTTGGCTCATCTGTAAGAGTTATTTGGTGAACAGAGTCGTGTAGCCAAATATCAAGTCACTAAAAGAATGCATGATGGGCAGTCAGTTCAAGATCATTGTTTGGTGATAATCAAAGACTTAGAAGAGTTTGAGAAGCTCGGTGTCAAGTTAGATCAGGATCTATAGACTGATATAATTCTGCAGTCCTTGACTGATGCGTATGGGCTGTTCATCATGAACTACCATATGCATAAACTTCAGAATACCTTGACTAAGCTCATGAATATACTGGTTACTGCTGAGCTTTTTATGAAAGGTTTTAAAGGCTTAGTACTTGCCATGGAGTGGACTTCTTTCAAGAGAAAGTCTTTTAGAAAGAAAAAGAAGTTCGTGAAGAAGCATAAGGTGGATGGTGGAAAGAAGAAGAAGGCAAAGTTGAAGAAGAAGGTCGCTGACAAACAAAAATATTTCCATTGCAACACTGATGACCATTGAAAGCGGAACTGTCCTCTTCACCTGACCAGCCTGAAGAATAAGAAGGAGGCAGGTCCTTCTGGAGGTATGCTTATTATAAAATCTAATCTTACGATTTCTTCTACATCTAGTTGGGTGCTTGACTCTAGTTCTAATGCTCACTTGTGCATTTCTATGCAGCATCTTAAGAATAGCAGGAGGCTGAGGGATGGTGAGATGATTCTATGCATCAAAAATTATGCAAGAGTTACTGCTGTGGCCGTGGGATCCTACCATCTATTATTACCGTCAGGATTAGAGTTAGTACTTAGGGACTATTTTCATGTGCCTGCAGTAAGTAGGAATTTGATTTCTATTTCATGTTTAGCATAGAAAGACTATGTAATTAGTTTTCTTAAGGATTATTGTAATATTCTTTATGAAAGAAATAAAATTGCAAGTGATTTTCTTATAAATGGTCTCTATCAGTTACATATTGATGTTTCTATTTTTAATATCGAGCAAAACATGAATGCCATAGGATCAAAGCGATCTAGGAATAGTCTAAACGATAGATATCTTTGGCACCTTAGGCTAGGTCATATAGCTGAAGATAGGATTAACAAATTAGAGAAATTTAAGCTATTAAGTCCATTAACTTTCGAGTTATATCCGATTAGTGAATCATGCCTTCATGGCAAAATGATCAAGCTTTCTTTTATGGAACATGGGGAAAGGGCCATAGATCTGCTTGCCCTAGTACATACTGATGTATGCGGACCATTTGATGTGCCAGCCAAGGATAATTACATCTACTTCATCATCTTTATCGATGATTTATCTCGGTATGGGTATGTGTATTTGATGCGACATAAGTCTGAAGCTTTTAAAAAGTTTAAGAAATTCAGACTCGAAGTAGAAAAGCAAATAGAAAAATCCATTAAGATTCTTCAATCAGATTAAGGAGGTGAATACCTTAGCCAAAAATTTTTAGACTATCTTAAGGATAATGGCATAGTCTCTCAATGGACTCCATCTGAAATATCTCAACTCAACAAGATTTTAGAATGAAAAAATCAAATCCTATTAGATATGGTTCGATCCATGATGAGCTTCACATACCTCCCTAAGTTTCTTTAGGAATATGGTTTATTGACCGCTATATATTTACTAAATAGGATTCTATCTAAAATCATTCCTACCACACCGTATGAGATATGGCATGATAAGAAATCAAGTTTGAGTCATCCCAAAATTTGGGATTATTCGACCTATATCAAGAGACAACAGGCAGATAAATTAGAGTCTAGATCCTTTAAAGCTTAATTTATTAGATATCCTAAAGAGTCATTAGGATATTTTTTCTATCTCCCAAAAGATCATAATGTAATTGTGAGTCGACATGTCATCTTTCTTGAAAAATAGTTTATTCAATATAGTGGCATTGAAAGATAAATTAGGCTCAAGGAGAAAGTCTTCCAAGAGCCATAAGCCAAGAAACCTATGGAACCCAATCAGATTGAGCCAGTCCAATCACTACCTCGTTCATCTTATAGATCAGAAAGAATTTTTCGACCCCCTAATATGTACTTAGGTACTATTTCAGAGGACGTAGAAAAAATATTTCTTATAGAAAAAGGGGTTCATGATGATGATCCCAAAATCTATGATGAGACGATATCAGATATCGACTCCGAGAAATGATTAGAGGCAATGAAGTCAGAGATTAACTCAATGCACTTAAACCAAGTCTGGACCTTGGTAGATGCACCTGAAGGTATAGTACCTATTGGGTGTAAATAAAACTTTAAGAGAAAGATAGGTGCTGATGGAAATGTAAAGACATTCAAAGTAAGGCTTGTAGCGAAAGAATATAGTCAGTGCAAAGGCATTGACTATCAAGATACTTTTTCTCTAGTAGCCATGTTCAAATCCATCCGCACATTGCTTGCTATTGCAGCCTATTTTGATTATGAAATATGACAGATGGATATGAAAACAGCATTCTTAAATGGATATCTTGAGGAAGATATCTATATGGAATAGCCGCAAAGTTTCATATCCAGTGATACTAATCACAAGGTCTATAAGCTGCAAAAGTCCATATATGAACTTAAGCAAGCATCTCGGAGTTGGAATGCTCGTTTCAATAATGTGATCAAATCATTTGGATTCATCAAGAATGAGGAGAAGTCCTATATTTTCAAAAAGGTCAGTAAGAGCACTGTTATCTTTCTCATACTATACGTGGATGACATCCTCCAAATTGGGAATGATATTTTCATGTTGACTACGGTCAAAATATGGTTGTCTAAAGAATTCTCCATGAAAGATTTAGGAGAGGCATCCTTTATTCTAGGAATTAAGATCTATAAAGATAGACCAAATAAGATGCTGGGTCTCTCACAGAAGATGTACATAGAGAAGGTGCTAAAGAGGTTTAGCATGAGAAATTCCAAGAGAGGATTGGTGTCCTTCAGACATGGCGTTCATCTCTCCAAGAAGATATGTCCCAACATACTTGAGGAGATTGAATGTATGAGCAAGATCGCTTATGCTTCAGTAATAGAGAGCCTCATATATATCATGCTATGTACACGACCTGATATTGTCCATGCTTGGGTAGCCATCCTTGGGCAACAGGGTTCTAAGGAGAGCAGCATCTGAAAATGTGATCGTAGGAATTGGAGCAAGCTATTTAGAAGGGCAAATTTATTGTACTCAATTTGTTGATGATATACTAATTTTTTGCAAATACTCTACTCAATATATCAAGCACTTGAAGTTAATTCTCTATGCTTATGATTTGATGACTAGGTTGAAGGTGAACTTCCTTAAAACCAAAGTTTTAGGGATTGGTTTATCAAACACTAAGCTATATAATGCGGCAGCATTGTTGGGATGCCAAACAGATAATTTTTCCATCTCTTATTTGGGCACTGCTCTTCATTTCAGAGCCCTTAGAGTCCCTGAGTGAAAATTATTGGAGGATAATTAGATGGAGAAAAAACTAACTAGATGAAGAATAGGATCTCTCACTTTGGTCGAATGTTTGACATTGGTTAATACTATTCTAAGGGTAGTTCCTTTATATTTGATGTTTGTAGCACTAATTCTAGCAGTTGTTATCAACAAAATTGACAATCTTTGTAGGCAATTTCTATGGAACAATATACAAAATGGTAAGAGCATCAAGAATCTTGTCAGTTGGAGACAAATATGTAGACCAAAAATTTTGGGTGGCCTTGGCATCATAAATCTCAGAACTTAAAATAAAGTCATGCTTTTGAAATGATGGTTTAAATTTTATGAGGAGATTGAGATGTTAGATGTGTGTCCTAGAAGCTAGATTGGCTGTTACTTATAATACACTTCTAAGAATAATTTTATAATTTTGACTATAAATTAATAAATGGGTTATTTTCTATCATAATGTGTATTTAAAAGTATCTATAATACATCCTTTGAGTTAATGATAATGATAAGTCATATTTTTAAGAGTTGAAAATTTAAGGCATAAATTTTCATAATTAACTCATAAAATACTCCTGACCGTAGGATCATCACGAGGATGATGATCAATCCGGAAGATTGGTGTATGATCGCTTTCTTAGAATAGATGTGTCTTGAGTCTATGATGTAAAGACACTGGAGTGAGAGTACAGGTACTTATTAGAGAATGAGGGCACTGAGTGTGATCACCTCGAGTAGTCATAAGGAAGTCTACCTTCTCGTTGATGACTGATTCAATGCTGCAGTGGTGTGTATGATTTTTTAATCTGAGGTGCATCGATATTTTACCTTGAGGGTGTTATAATTTGACTACATTATAACTCAGTCTTCTAGCCATTCAAACTTTTGAGGTGTATGTTGGTTATAGCATGTTCATTGTAGGAATTGGATTGCTCCAATAAAGGGATCTATCTACCTCGGTAGATGAGGAGTAGCCCTATAATAATCATAAGATTGAGTTCTTAAACCCATGACCATGGCAGAGTGAAGATGATAGAAAGAGTTTCTATTATGATTTCATATTGGACTCAAATCGAATGATTAATTCATATAACGGACATTGGGTTTAACGAGTTCACCTTAATCCTAATCCTGTCGGAGCTTAAGATAGAAGAACCCAATCATACAAGTAACTAATCGAGATGTTCGTTTTTAGTTCTGATGGATTGCTATCATATACTGCTAAGTATTACTGATGGATTTTGGGAGTAATTAGAATGATTTTGATGATTAATCATTCTAATTGTATGAATCAGAAAAGTTTTGGTCCATCGAAAGGTATTTCAATGATATCGATGATGAAGATCGTGACATATCTCATTACCATATAGAATTGAACCTAACTGGATCACACAAATAAGGGTTTGGGAGATATCATCAATTGAGCAACCCAGTTCGATTGATTTGGATTAGATCCAATTAGGTTCAAGATAATCGTGCTAGCACACGATTGAGCCTAATTTTCTTCATCTGAAATCTTTCTGATTCATCGCAACCAAGTCAAATTTGATTTGACTTATTCTTGTATTTTGAATGGATTTATTTTTATCTGATTAAAATAAGTCCAGGTCAAATTAATTGTAGAAATAAAATCCATTCATAGTCAAATTGGACAAGGGTCAAAAGTTAACCTATTTGAAAGAATTGAGGGTCACCTAATCAGATGATTCTAGAAAATGTTTTAGCAATTATTTTGATCTAATTTTTGGTTATATGATAGAGCATGATTTATACATTGGGTGTACCAAATTTTATGATTTTTAGAGGTGTCTAGACTGAGTTATGATAGAGTTTGATTTGGATCAAACTCTTAAGGGAAGAGTCCTAAGCGCAGTGGACTCTTCCTTATCTACTCATGCCGCCACCTTTCAGATTGATTTTTGGCATTAAAATCAATTGGAATCTGAGAGTTTTCGTGAAGATCAAGTTTAGGAGTCCTAATGATTGAAAAAATGAGGTTTTTGATCAAAGAGGGACTCTAACTTGGTGCTATGCTTTTGTATAAGAACCCTTACGCCAAGGCTCTTCACGTAGAAATATTTTTCATATCCAAAGGCTGCCATTCTAGATATTCCATGCCCTCTCTATCCTCTCTCTCCCTGTCTTCTACATGCCTAAAAAGTTAGGCACAAATCTGAGAAGAAGATCCAATCAAATTTGTGAAGAGTTCGGCATCTATGCGATGGTGTTCGTGAGATGGACACGCTGTCTTTAGAAATTTTTTGAAGGACTTCCAGATCAGATTTAAATCTAATCTTTGGAGAAAAGATTTGCGAGGAGAAGACATCTAGATCCTTTTCGAGTGGATACTGATACAGGTCAGGCACATGCGTGGCTCCTTCCAGAACCTCAGAAAACATCAGGATCATCGCAGGATAATCAAATTACCCAAACAAGGTATGATATTAAATCTAATTTAAATTTTATTTTAATTTTCAATATCAGATCATCATGATCAAATATGAAAATTCTTAGATCAGATCGGATCATTTAAAATTTTTTAGAAAAATTTATCTCAGATCTGATTAGATCTGCACGATCCTGCAGCGAAAAACAGGATGTTTCCTTCCTGGGAAGCCAAGGAGCTCTTTGATTAGGAAGGCTTACCATGCTAAGACAATGCCAGGAGACCCTAACTCAAGGGTTACCAAAGTTTCTTCACCTTTTTGGAGGAATGTGTTAAAGGTAAAAGATATGGCTCAACAATTTTCAGTATTTAAGGTGGGCAGTGGGAGTTTGATATCATTCTGGAATGATCCTTGGTGCGAGGCCTACATGCTTGTCACCTGTGTTCCAGTTACTCAGAAACACTAGATCACTTAATGATGAGCAGATAGTACTCCAGAAAGATATGGTCCTCACTCCTTCGTTTCTTCACTGTTAATCAGCTTCCTAATACTATCTATGAGTTATGGCACTTATGGAGGCCAACAATAGGAGATTCAGAATGGACAAAAGCTTGGGATACAGTCCTAGTAGTAGGATTTTGAAGTATCTAGAAAGAGAGGAATGGCTGGATTTTCAAATTTGAAGCTTACTCTTGCTAGGTGGTTTGCAATCGAATAGCATCTTTGCTCTTGGACAGGACTGCCAATGTCCAAAACCATGCTATAAAAGCGATTAGGAGGCAATTACAGTCTAAAAACCTATTCACACCCACTACTTCTTCTTCAGGCTCTTATAGTACTACCAACTCTTTGCAACAGCCAGAGCTGAAAATATTCCATACGAGTATTAAACAGGTGTCTTCAGACCTATTTTATGTAAATTCCCACATCTATCTTCAGACTTGTTATTACGCAACATAGACTATATTACGTAAAGTCTCTTGAGGGATTGGAAGGGGTGTAATGTTTTGTATCGGAGCTCAAGTTCTGCCCATGAATTGAAAGTCCATGTCCTCTGCATGCTTCCCCATCCTTGCTTTGTATTTTGTACTATTTAAAATAATATAATATAGTTTATCTCGGTAGAAGTATCTTACTTCCTCCGTCACTTAAAAAAAAAAAAAAAAATACACACACAAAACCAAAATTCTATTATATCTTGTATCGTATCTTTTACACATTCAAATTTTTAGGCAAAAAGCAGGATAACAGCAATATGCGATGTATCATAAGAATTGAATTTCTACTACGGAAACTATTTAACTCTAGTTCAAGAAGAAATTGAAAGAAAATACTAAAACAATTGATTACCGCATTATTTGATGGTTTTGAGGCATTTAAAGTCTCAATGTTTACTGTGAATCCTGCAATGCCTGCATTATTCACCTGGAGAATATCAATTTATGAGAGGTTATGCGAGAAAGAGAGAGAGAGAGAGAGAGAGAGAGAGAGAGAGAGAGAGAGAGAGAGAGAGAGAGAGAGCATTTACTAGAATGTCAAGCTTGCCAAATTTAGTTTTAACGAAATCCGCTAAGGAAGCTATGCTAGAAGAGTTGGTCACATCCAACTGATGAAAGAGTAGATCAGAGAGTCCACACTCTCTGAGCTTCTCCACTGCCTCCTGACCCTTCTTCTCATCTCTAGCCGTCAGTATGACCCTGACCTCGTTAAGAGCCAACTGCCTACAAATCTCCAGCCCAATCCCTTTGTTTCCTCCTGTAACTACTGCAATCCTGAAAGCAACATAAGATATGCATCAAAGCTTAGCGATCTCTTAATTTCTTCTTAGCAGTAAGCTTAATTTGCAAAAGAATTGAGTAATAGGAGATGAGAGGGTACCTCTTCTCGGTGGGGCTGGAAATGGTTCCTTCCATGCCTGAAGTCGATCAGAAGATTTGGTTTCCTTTCCTTGCTCGTGGGTGAGATTAGATATCTACAAGAGTTTTTATTGTGTCTTGTACGGTGGGTTATCCAATATATATAATATTAGCAATGCGTATTGTTTACTCAGCTGACAGTCATGCTTAAGGTTCAGCAGTAGGTTTTTTTAAGTGAGAAAATATTAGATGGACGCAGTCCGATCCAGTAGTCACTCGTCACATTATCCCCCTTTTATTTGAACTTTTCAAGAACAAAACAGAGGTGAGAATTCATCCTCTTATCCACCGTATATGCATCCCAGGATTTGGCCCGGTCCAAAGGACTGCGTCCATCTCTAACAATTCCTCGTGCTAGGTTAAGAGTTGGCAATACTAGTATCATTCACCTACCCTCTCTATCTTCCCGTGCGACCTTTCTCATCTTCGCCCATAAATTTCAAAGTAACGACGTCAGTGCTTACTCCATATATAATTTACTCAGCATAAGAGCTGGCTTCCAGTGCCTCTGTTGCTGAATTTTTTATGGCAGTTACGTCAGTGCTTACTCCGATTTACTCATCATACCGCTTAGAGACGGAAAGATTTTACATATATATTTTTAATCTTATCTCCATCAGCCACGTAAAGTTAGGGCACATCTACGATTTTAAATAATAAATAAATAATTTTTTATCTACCACATGCAACTAGTGTACATAATTAGCTCATATAATATTATTTTTTAATATATTTTAAATATATAATTCTATTTTTTTATTTAAAATTTTAAATAATAAAAATATTTTTTTATTTTAAAAAAATTATGACATCTCGTGATCCTATCATGATATTCTGAAGATATATTATGATTTTCTGAAAACAGAATATTATAAAGAAGAAAGAATAATTTCATCATTAAAAAATTTATAATAATAAAAATATTTTTTTTATGATTATAAAAGTATTTTTTTCTCATTATAATATTTTATTTTTAGAAAATCATAATATGCCCTCGGAATGTTATAAGATGCCATATTTTTTTTGAATAAAAAATATTTTAATTATTTAAAATTTTAAATCAAAAAAATAAAATTATAAATATTTAATATATATTAAAAAATAATAATTATATAATTAAATATAATTATATGGTATACTTTACATTATTTTTATTGAACGGCGGTGGTGTACAAAGACTTTCTCTTAAATAATATACATGCCAATGGGCCATGACACAGCCTGCCCATAACCTGACCCTACTAAAATTATGACTAACAACCAATGCAATGCAAGTGCGAGCCAACCGGCTGGTTATAATATTTTAATAATTAGAAGAGAGAGAGAGAGAGAGAGATCTAAGTTTGTGAAATACGTTAGAAGCTATAGACTAAAATCATACTTATTTTCCTTTCTTCTTTCTTTTTCTCCAAGGAACGGGAGACATTGGTGACAAAAAACTTGGGTGGATGGTGGAAAGATAATCTCCATCACATAAATGACTACATTTGGAGAGGAAATTGGATGGTTAAACAAGTAAAGCAATCACAGTTCAACTGGATTCAAGAACCACCACGACACGATCCAGGCCCTGTAACAGCGAGTTTGCTTGTACGAATTGTTTGTGATCGTAAACATGATATGGCTGCTTTTGACATGATTTGTTGAGTCAGCGATAATGGAGAAGGGCTGCCACTCTCCTATGACGTTGCCACCCTGTCACACTTTAGCTGGATGGAGAGCCAGCTATGTAGAGTACTGACTCCTTGATCAAGTAGTGGCTCAGGCCTTCTACACCATGAATTTAATTTGATCAGAGATACAAATAATATGTATTGTTGTTTCATAACAAAAAGACAACATGGATTGCTCCAAGATGCAAAATCCAGGAAAACAGAACTCATGGATGATGCGCATGAGGCAGATTTGGTATCCTTAGTACAACACTGCAAGATAGTAAACGTATGGTGAAGTATTTGAAAGCACATGAACATTAATTTCCAAATAAAATTGTATTATGGAGCAAATCAAAGACCCAAGAACAACAACTAATGAAAATCTTCAAACTTTTAAAAAAATTATAGGAGTTGAATGGATTCGAGACAATCAAATTATCCCAACTCAAGATGATGTTTGTGAGCTGCTTTTACGATGGAGCACTTGTCTAGTCTTTACTACTTGATTTTTTATAACCGTGCTGGAGAAGTTTTAGAGCTTTCTCTATTGGAGATAAACCCCACTCCCGTCGAAGTCCAGCCTGATGTTTAGCCTAATGTAACTGGTAATCACGGAAGAACTTCAATTGAAAATTTTTCTCTAGCGGTCGGATCCCAGCCGAACTCTTCCAGCGGCCAAACCTTAGCCGAACTCCTTCAGCTGGCCAAACTCCTCAGCGGTCAAATCCCAGACGAATGCCTATAGGAGTCCAATCTCTTTCGGACCTCTCCTTCAGTCGGATGCCTCCAGGAGCCGAACTCCATCCGGACTTCTACTTTAGTTGGATTCTTCCAGAAGCCGAACTCCTTTTGGACTTCTTCTCCAGATGGATGCCTACATGAGTCTAACCCCTTTCGGACTTCTCCTTTAGTCGAATTTCTTCAGAAGTCGAACTCCTTCCGGATCTCTTCTTCAGTTGGACTTCGCCAGAAGCCGAACTCCTTTCGGACCTCACCTTCAGTCGGATGCCTACAAGAGCTGAACTCCTTCCGAATTTCTCCTTCAGTCAAGTTCTTCCATGAGCCAAACTCCTTTCAGATTTTTTCTTTAGTCAGACTCCTCTAGGAGCCGAACTCCTTCCATATTTCTCCTCTAGACGGATGCCTACAGGAGTTCAACCCTTTTCGGACTTCTCCTTCAATCGGATTCCTTTAGGAGCCGAACTTCCTCCGAATCTCTCTTTCAGTCGGACTCCTCTAGAAGTTGAACTTTTTTTGGACCTCACCTTCAATCGGATGCCTATAGGAGCCGAACTCCTTCTGGACCTTTTCTTCAATCGGATGTCTCCAGGAGCCGAACTTCCTCTGGACTTCTACTTCAGTTGGATGCCTCCAGAAGCTAAACTCCTTCCGAACTTCTCCTCCAGATGGATGCCTACAGGAATCCAACCCCTTCTGAATTTTTTTTTAGTTGGATTTCTTTAGGAGCCGAACTTCCTCTGGATCTCTTCTTCAGTCAGACTCTTCCAGGAGCCGAACTCCTTCCGGATCTCACCTTTAGTCGGATGCCTAAAGGAGCCGAACTCCTTTCGGACCTCTCCTTCAATCGGATGCCTCTAGAAGGTGAACTCCTCCAAACTTCTACTTCAGTCAGATTCTTTCAAGAGCCGAACTCCCTCGGACTTCTACTTCAGTCGAATTCTTCCAGAAGCCAAACTCCTTCCAAACTTCTCCTCCAGACGGATGCCTACAGGAGTCTAACTTCCTCCAGACTTTTCTTTCAGTCGAATTCCTCTAGGAGCCGAACTCCTTTCGGACCTCATCTTCAGTCGGATGGCTATAGGAGCTGAACTCCTTCCGAATTTCTTCTTCAGTCAAGTTTCTTCAGGAGCCAAACACCTTCCAAATTTTTTCTTCAGTCGGATTCCTCTAGGAGCCGAACTCCTTTCAAATTTTTCCTTCAGTCGAATTCCTCCAGGAGCCGAACTTCTTTCGGACTTCTTCTTTGGTCGAACTCCTTCAGGAGCCGAACTCCTTCCGAATTTCATCGAACTCCTTCCAAATTTCTCTCTCAGTCAGATTTCTTCAGGAGCCAAATACCTTTCAGACTTCTCCTTCAGTCGGACTCCTTCTGGAGCCGAACTCCTTTCGGATCTCACTTTTAGTCGGATGCGTATAGGAGCTGAACTCTTTTCGAATATCTTCTTCAGTCAAGTTCCTTCAGAAGCCAAACTTCTTTCAAATTTTTTCTTCAATTGAACTCCTTTAGGAGTCGAACTCTTTCCAGATTTTTTTTTCAGTCAAATTTCTCTAGGAGCCAAACTCCTTCCAGACTTCTCCTTCGACCGAACTCCTTCAGAAGCTGAACTCCTTCCAGATTTCTCCTTCAATCGGATTCCTCCAGAAGCCAAACTCCTTTCGAACTCCTCCTTCAACCGAATTTCTCTAGGAGTCAAACTCCTTCCAGACTTCTTTTTCAATCGAATTCCTTCAAGAGTTGAACTCCTTTTGGACTTCTCCTTCAATCGAATTTCTTCAGCGGATTGCTTTCAGATTTTAACTAGCATTCCTCTTGGATGATCCCCTCCAGACATATTTTCTTCAAAAGTTCGAACTCCTCTGAAATTGATATATGTCAAAGTTCTTCACCAACCAACATCTGCTTCCTCCAAACTATGGCTATTAGATCTCGATGAACAATCGCTATCAGTCTGACGACGCCCCTCTCTCCATAGCAAACCCCATGCAATTTTGAGTGGCCTACTATCGAATAGTTATGGCTATCACTATCAGTCTGACGACATCTTTCTCTCCATACTGAACCTCATGCAACTCCGAGCGATCCACTACCAGACGGTATGGCCGTCACTATCAATCAAGCTCCGTCTATAAAAAGGGACCCTCCAGATACGTTTTCTCTAAGCTCTTTTCTCCTTTTCAAAACTCTATTGAACTCTTTCCTAAGCACTCCATTTCTGTTGGTCAGAAGAGCTGACTTGATCGTTGGAGGATCCTATCGAAGCCACCACAACCGACTCCAAGCAAAATTTTATTTTGCAGATCATCGACGGTGACCTCTTCTTCCTCAACTCCAGCTCGATCCGACGTCGATCAGATTCTACACCAATAAGATTGGCTCTAGAGGAAGGGCCTCTATTTTTGAGGTACCCATGTTCTTAAAGGAGTGCTCAGCAGCGATCTCTCTTCTTTCTCACTAGAGTTCTTCTCCAAAAAAAATATCTTCCAGGAAAGCTTCAATCCGATGATCAACGGCCTTTGCAGCCAGATCCCATTCAGCCTATCCGCTCCCGCTTCAGCTCTGGTAACTCAAGTTTCATCTGCAGTCATGGTGGATGTAGAGCAGTTTAACTTGCTGGTTCAGTAGGTTCGTGATCTCATAAAGACAGTGCAGGCCATACATTGGCAGGCCTTGACATCGATTCGATCGAAATAGTCTTCTCGAGAGCTCCGTGATCTAATCTAGGGACGATCGACTTGGGCTAGCCAATCGATGATCTTCGAAAAAGGAAAGCAGAGGATAGAGAACCCTTGCTTGGATCATGACTCGACACAGGGGGAGCCATATGAAGAAAAATCTTGATTTCTTGGATCAAATTCGTTCAGATCTGATTGGATCAAGAGATATATTTCAAAAGTTATTCTCTTTGATCCAGATCAGATCTGGGATATTTCAGATCTGATTCTTATTATTTTAGTAATTAAAATAAATTTAGATAAATTAAATTTAATTTAATTTACCTTGAAGTGGGTAATCCTATTACCCGTTGATGATCTTGTAAGTAGTGGAAGGTTCTGGATCTAGCCACGCAAGTGCCTGGCCTCTACTGATATCCACTCAGGTTAGATCTGGAGATCCTCTTCTTCTCTATCACGTCTCCAAAAATTAGATCTGAATCTGATCTGAAGGATCTTCAAAACTTCTTTCGAAGATCAGCAGTTGTCCTTTGCAGCAGCGCAGTCTTCTATCTTTCAGTCGCCTTTCTCTCATCTGGATTGCACCAACCAAGGTCCAAACCACTTTGGACGTGGAGAGGAGAGGAGAGGAAGAAGGTGGGTTTGGCATGGAGAAAGAGAGGAGAGGAGGCCTTGGGGTGTGGGAATTGAATTCCTTTCCAATCATAATTTGAGTTGGGTGCAGGATCTTATTTATAGACTATTTGTGATCCAACTCCTCTTCTTCCCAACCAATCACAATCCTTTGTGAAATCAGATCTAAATCTGATTGGTGGAAATAGAGTTCCTTGGATTCCTCCTTAGATGGCGCCTAAGATCGATCAAAGTTGGTTCTTAGGAGAACTCAAATCGGAATCTAAAAATGAGATGGAGTTCCTGTCCAATAGGGACTCCTGAGCGCCTCCAGCTTAGGCACACGCCAAGGGTGGTGTGCGCCCTCCTCCTTGCTAGGTTTTGATAAGGAGACAGGCCCCCACCAGCTCTCCAATAGGTGCGTGACATGTTGACAGAAGTCAAAGTATCAATGGTCAATGTTTGACCAGTCAAAGGTCAACTTTTGACCAAAGTCAAAGGATGAGAAATGATAGGTGATAAAAAATGGCAGGTATTATCTTACAAAATAAGACAATCCTTTTCTAACCTGGACAGGCTCCAGTCAGACCAAGTGAAGGCCTCTGATCGAGCACAAACTTCTTTGGCTCAGTCAGGACAACTATTTATGATAGTAAAAGAAGAACGTTAGGTTCAATCGAGTGCTAGCACGATTTTCTTGAACCTAATTGAATCTCATTCAGATCAATTGAACTGGATTCAGTTCAATTGATGATCACCAGATTCAAACCCTTGTTTGTGTGACCCAGTTAGGTTCAGTTCTGTATGGTAATGGGATATGTCATGATCTCTATCATCGACATCATCGAAACTCCTTTCGATGGATCAGAACTCTTCTGATTCGAACAGCTAGAATGATCGATCATCTAAATCATTCTAATTGCTCCCAAAATCCACCAGTGACACCTAGCAGTATATGGTGGCAACCCATCAGAGCTGAATGCGAACCTCTTGGTGCAGCTACCTGTGTGATTAAGTTCTTCTATCTTGAGCCCCGATCAGATTAGGGTTAAGGTGAACTCGTCAAACCCTAGTCTCTGTCATATGATGTAATCATTCGATTCAAGTCCGATGTGAAAATCTAAATAGAAACTCTTTCTATTATTTCACTCTGCCATGGCCATGGACTTCTGGACTTGATTCTCATGATCATCATAGGGCTGCTCCTCTACCACCGAGGTAGATAGATTCCATCTTGATGCTATCCAGTTCCTACAATGAACATGCTATAGCCAACATACACCTCAGGATTCCATATGGCTAGGAGATCGAGTAATGGTGTAGTCAAACTATAACACCCTCAAGGTGAACTGCCGATGCATCTCAGGTCAAAGAATCAAACACACTACTGCAGCATCGAGTCAGTCATTGACGAGAAGGTAGACTTCCTAATGACTACTCGAGGTGGTCACGCTCAGTGCCCTCATTCTCTAACGAGTACCTATACTCTCGCTCCAGTGTCTCCACACCGTAGACTCAAGACTCATCTACTAAAGAGAAGCGATTGTACACCAACCTTCTGGATCAATCACCATCCTCGTGATGATCCTATGGTCGGGAGCATTTTATGAGTTAATAATGATTATTCATGTCTTAAATTTTCAACTCTTGAAAATATGAATTATCATTACCATTAACTCAAAGGATGTATCACAGACACTAAATACACATATGTGATAGAAAATAACCCATTTTATTGATTTTAGTCAAAATTATAATTTTGCCCCTAGAAGTGTATTACAAGTGTCAGCCAATTCTGACTTCTAGGGCACATATATCTAACAATCTCCCACTTATCCTAAAGCCAATTGGCTACAAAGTCTAAGTCCCATCTTCTCAAGGTGGGCTTCGATCTTCTGCTGGCCCAACGGCTTTGTAAGTGGGTCTGCCACATTGTCTGTGGAGTCGACTCTCTTGACCTCGACGTAACCCTTCTCGAGGTAATCGCGATGAGGTGGTATCGCCGCTCAATGTGCTTGGATTTTCTGGTGAGACCTCGGCTCCTTAGCAAGGGCTATGGCACCATTGTTGTCGCAGTATAGAGGAATGGCATCTGATGGCATTACTCCGATTTCTGCAGCAAACTTCTTATACCAGAATGCTTCCTTCGCAACCTCTGATGCAGCGATATATTCTGCTTCCATGATGGAATCTGCTATCACAGTTTGCTTGAAACTCTTTCAGCTGACAGCACCATCATTGCACAGAAATAGACTCCCAGATGTCAACTTTCGATCATCTACATCGAACATGAAATCCGAGTCTGTGTATCCCTGGACTTGGAGTTCTCCATTACCAAAGATCAACATCATATCCTTAGTTCTTCTCAAGTACTTAAGGATACATTTCACAGAAGTCCAGTGTTCTTCATCTGGATTTGACTGATATCTACTTGTGACACTCACAGCATGGGCTATATCAGGTCGTGTACATAGCATGGCATACATGAGGCTCCCTATTGCAGAAGCATAAGGATCTTGCTCATGCGTTCTATTTCCTCAGGTGTGCTAGGACACATCTTCTTGGAAAGATGAATACCATGTCTGAAGGGTATTAATTTTCTCTTAGAGTTTTCCATAATAAACCTCTTTAGTACTTCCTTTATGTACATCTTCTGTGAAAGTCCTAGCATCCTATTCAGTTTATCCCAATAGACCTTAATTCCTAGAATAAAGGATGCTTCACCTAGATCTTTCATGGAAAATTTCTTGGACAACCATAATTTGACTATTGTCATCATGGGAATATCATTTTCAGTAAGGAGGATGTCATCCATGTACAATACGAGGAAGACAACAGTGCTCCCACTGATCTTTTTGAAGATACACGGTTTCTCTTCATTTTTGATGAAACCAAATATTTTGATCACATCATTGAAATGAGTGTTCCAGCTCCGAGATGCTTGCTTAAGTCCATACATGGACCTTTGCAGCTTGCAAACCTTATGATCAGTATCACTGGATGTGAAACCTAGCGGTTGTTTCATATAGATATCTTTCTTAAGATATCCATTCAAGAATGCCATTTTCATGTTCATTTGCCATATTTCATAATCGAAATAGGCTGCAACGGCAAGCAATGTGCGGATAATTTTAGCATAGCTACTGGAGAAAAGGTATCCTGATAGTCAATGCCTTTGCATTGACTATAACCTTTTGCCATTAGTCTAGCCTTGAATGTCTCCACATTCTCATCTACACCAATTTTTCTCTTGAAGATCCATTTACACCCAATAGGTACTATACCTTCTGGTGGATCTACCAAGGTCCAGACTTGGTTTGAGTGCATCGAGTCAATTTTTGACTGCATTGCCTCTAGCTATTTCTCAAAGTCAATATCTGATATCGCATCATTATAGATTTTAGGATCATCACCATGAGCACCATTACCTACGAGGAACATTTTCTCTACTTTCTTTGAAATAATACCTAAGTATCTTTCAGGGGGACGAAAAATTCTTTCCGATCTACGAGGTGGAGGAGGTAGTGTTCTTATTGGCTCAACCTGATTTGGTTCCAATTGGTCCTTAGTTCATTGTACTTGTGAGACTTTCTCATCAAGCTTAATCTGCTTTACAATGCCGCTATCTTGAATAAATTATTTTTCAAGAAAGATGGCATGTCAACTCACCATCATATTGTGGTCTTCTGAAATGTAGAAATAGTATCCTAATGACTCTTTAGGATATCCTATGAATCGAGCTCTAAAGGATCTAAACTCTAACTTGTCCGCTTGTTGTCTTTTGACATGAGCTGGACAATCCTAAATTCTGAGATGACTCAGACTTGGTTTCGTACCATGCCATATCTCATACGGTGTAGTAGGAACAATCTTAGAGGAAACCCTATTCAGTAGATAAATTAAAGTTAACAATGAATGTCTCCAAAAAAAATCAGGGAGGTCTGTGAAGCTCATCATAGATTGGATCATATCCAATAGAGTCTGATTTCTCCGTTCTGAAACCTCATTAAGTTGAGGTATTCTTGGTGGAGTTCATTGGGAGACTATGCCATTATCCTTGAGATAGTCTAAAAATTTTTGACTAAGGTATTCACCTCCTCGATTTGATTGAAGAACCTTAATGGATTTTCCAATTTATTTTTCTACTTCATGTTTGAATTCTTTGAACTTTTCAAAAGCTTCAGACTTATGTCTCATAAGATACACATACCCATACCTTGACAGATCATTGGTAAAGGTAATGAAGTAAACAAAAATATCTCTAGGCGGCACATCAAATGGGCTGCACACATCAGTATGTACTAGAGCAAGGAGATCTATGGCCCTTTCCCAATGTCCAATAAAAGGAAGTTTAGTCATTTTGCCTTGAAAACAAGATTCATAAGTTGGATATGACTTGGAAGTCAATGGACTCAATAGCCCATTTTTCTCCAATTTGTTGATCCTATCTTCTGCTATATGACCTAATCTTAGATGCCATAAATATCTATCGTTTGGACTATCCCTAGGTCGTTTGGCATTCACATTTTGCTCGATAGTTAGAATAGGTACATCAATATGTAGCTGATAAATATCGTTAATACGAAAATCATTTGCAATTTTATTTTTTTCATAAAGAATGTTACAATGGTCCTTAAAGAAGGTAATCACATAGTCTTCTAGTGCTAAGCATGAAACAAAAATTAAATTTCTGCTAGCTGTAGACACATAATAACAGTCTTTCAAAATTAAGTCTAAACTAGATGGTAATCGAAGAGGGTATGTTTCCACCACCACTACAGCAATTCTTGCTCCATTACCGATGCATAGGATCATGTCTCCATCCCTCAGCCTCCTGCTATCCTGATAACCCTGCATGAAAGTGCACAGATGAGCACTAGAACTAGAGTCAAGCACCCAACTGGATGTAGAAGAAATCGTAAGGTTAGACTCAATAACGAGCATACCTCCAAAAGGACCTTCCTTCTTATTCTTCAGGATGGCCAAGTAAGTAGGGCAGTTCTGCTTCTAGTGGCCATCGCTGTTGCAATAAAAATACTTTTCTTTGGCAGCGGCTTTCATCTTCGGCTCTGCCTTCTTCTTCCTTGCTCCTTCCACCTTCTACTTTTTCACAAACTTCTTTTTCTTTTCATAAGACTTTCTTTTGGAAGAAGTCTGTTCCATAGTAAGAATTGAGCCTTTGGAACCTTTTATAGAAAGCTCAACGGTGATCAGCATATTCATTAATTCGGCCAAGAAATTTTAAAGTTTATGCATATTGTAATTCATGATGAATTGCCCATATGCATCAGTCAAGGATTGTAGAATAATATCATTTTGCAAATTCAAGTCTAACTTTACACCGAGCTTCTCAAGCCCTTTCATATCCTTGATCATCATCAGACAGTGATCTTGGACTGACTGTCCATCACGCATCTTAGCCTTAGAAAGTCGTTTCATGACTTGATACTTGGCTGTGCAACTCTGTTCATCAAACATCTCCTACAGGTGAGCCAACATTTGACGAGCAGTTCCAATATCTTCATGTTGGCGTTGGAGCTCATCAGACATCGAGCCCAACATGTAATATCTGGCCTTATTATCTTCGTCTATCCATTTTTTTAGAGACGCTCTCTGTTCAGTGGATGGACGAGCTGGTAAGATGGGAGGGTCCTGGTCCAATACATGGGTTAACTTCTCAGAATCCAAAATAATTTTATAATTCTTGAGCCAATCTTTATAATTGGATTCAGTCAGTCTATGTGTGTCCAGGATACGTGCCAATAGGTTGGACGCAGACATTTTTCTGTAGAGAGTCAAAGATTCTAGTTAGATACTGTAATTATGACTTGACCAATTTATTTAGAAATTTTATTTTTAAATAAATTAGCACCCACTATTTTCTTGGATCCCTACATTTTCTTTGTAGAGATGTGAAAATCTCCATGATTAATGATTTCTAGTGGGTGGTGCAGTCTCACCAACTGACTCATCACCTCATCTAACAGTTATTGGTGATGGGTTAGCCAATGAGTGAACAACTCTTGTTCAATGATTCTCTAATCATGGTGCACCCAAACTTGGTCTTTAATTCATGAATCTCACCATATCTGAAATATTGATCCACTCCTTAGTTAAGTCAGATCCACCACTTGCACAGACTCGATTCCTAATTGAGTCTCTCACCATATCCGGAATATTGCCTAACTCATCCTCCAGCCCATAGCATCTAATGCCTAATAGACATGGTTGCATCTTTTCGGTGCAACTGAGTCACTGTATTCAGTCGAGAACAATCAATCTCGGGAAGGGCCCGTACATCTACAATGG
Source organism: Cocos nucifera (assembly GCA_006176705.1). Taxonomy (NCBI): domain Eukaryota; kingdom Viridiplantae; phylum Streptophyta; class Magnoliopsida; order Arecales; family Arecaceae; genus Cocos; species Cocos nucifera. The sequence continues at coordinate 148,802 of QRFJ01002307.1, forward strand.
TGGAAGACCTCAGACTTAATCTTTTCTTAGGAATAATTAATTCAGGTCTCATTAAACTAGACTTGTCATAGTCATATCAATTATGACTAACCTAGTGGCATGGGTTAGCTCGGATTATTGATCACCTCAGATCAAAACTGTGTCAACAGATAAGGCCAGGTAAGTGAGATCGATGGAAGAAATATGCCATTAACTCGTACAAGAATGCATTCAGATCGAGTAGCTTTTAATTAAAAATCAGTCGATCGTATGTGCCAAACTTACCTTAGACACCAAATTATTAAGCCAGAACCAATTAAGTTAGCCTATAATCCAGACTCTAACCTCTGAGCCTAATTAGGTCTTGCTTGATCGTGACTCAATCTTGACCCAGACTTAATCCTATTAGGCTGGTCAATTTAAGCATTGTTGATCCTATCTAATCAACTTTTGATTCGGTTTGATCAACCGCTTAGACCTAATTGAGCTACTCAAGCCCGAACCCAGTATTATGAATATGTCTTAGATCTAAAATTCTTAATTTTAGATCTAATTAATATTCCATAATCTTAATTTTTAATTTAGTAGGGTTTATAAATAAAATATATACAATAAATCCTAGGATTTCAGGATCTAGGGTTTTGCAGAAAGTAAGTTTTAGATTTTTGATTAAGGACGAACATGCAGCACCTCTACACATCATAAGAACACCCCATCTAATGGGAGGAGAGGGCCTTTAAATTCTTTTTCGTTCTTATGACCAGACGGTCAAGAGGAATGCCTTAATCAGGAACATGCAATACTACAAAACAGTTTTAGATCTATATCATATATCTCATATACAGAATTAGATCTAATCATGGCATATTTTGCATACATCTCATGTATCGAATCATGCATATTTTTAGATCAAAATTATCTCATAATAATCTAAAAAATTATATTTAAATTAATCTAATCAAAATAAATTCTAATCTAGACAACTATGTAGAACTATTCTACAACTAGTCTAGATATGCATCAATCATATCTCATATGATATTTAAATTTAAATAATTTTTTATTTGCTATTTTTTAGATGTTATTATAACCATTATAATATCAAAAAATAGTAAATAAATAGATCTAAAATATAATTTAATCAAATTAAATTAAAAACATGCAAGACTATTCTATTTTAGAACTAGTCATGCATATTTTTTAATCTTAGATCCAAATCATTTAATTTTAATTTTTTCTGATTTTAGATCAGATCACATCTCATGTGACATCTAAAATTACTTATTTTTTTATTAGAATAAATTTAAAATCTGATTTAAACACTTTTAGAACCTAGGCTCTGATACTATTTGAAGGAAAATCCTGATTTTTCGGATCAGGTTCGTTCAAATCTGATCAGATCAAGAGATATATGTCAAAAGTTATTCTCTTTGATCTAGATCAAATCTAAGATATTTCAGATCTAATTCTTATTATTTTAGTAATTAAAATAAATTTAGATAAATTAAATTAAATTAAATTTACTTTGAAGTGGGTAATCCTATTACCCATTGATGATCTTGTAAGCAGCGGAAGGTTCTGGATCTAGCCATGCAAGTGCTTGGCCTCTACCGATATCCACTTGGGCTGGATCTGGAGATCCTCTTCTTTTCTATCACGTCTCCAAAAATTAGATCTAGATCTGATCTGGAGGATCTTTAAAACTTCTTTCGAAGATCAGCAGTTGTCCTTTGCAGCAGCGCAACCTTATATCTTTCAGTCGCCTTTCTCTCATCTGGATTGCACCAACCAAGGTCCAAACCACTTTGGACATGGAGAGGAGAGGGAGAAGGTGGGTTTGGCATGGAGGAAGAGGGGAGAGGAGGCCTTGGGGCATGGGAATTGAATTCCTTTCCAATCATAATTTGAGTTGGGAGTAGGGTCTTATTTATAGACTATCTGTAATCCAACTCTTCTTTCCAACCAATTACAATCCTTTGTGAAATCAGATCTAAATCTGATTGGTGGGAATAGAGTCCCTTGGATTCCTCCATAGATGGTGCTTAAGATCAGTCAAAGTTGGCTCTTAGGAGAACTCTAATCGGAATCCAAAAAGGAGATGGAGTCCCTGTCCAACAGGGACTCCTGGGCGCCTCCAGCTTGGGCACACACCAAGGGTGGCGTCACTCTCCTCCTTGCCAAGTTCTGGTAGGGGGACAGGCTCCCACCAGCTCTTCAATAGGTGTGTGACACATGGACAGAAGTCAAAGTATCAATGGTCAATGTTTGACCAGTCAAAGGTCAACTTTTGACCAAAGTCAAAGGATGAGAAATGGTAGGTGATAAAAAATGGTAGGTATTGTCTTACAAAATAAGACAACCCTTTTTTGATCTTGACAGGCTCCAGTCAGACTAAATGAAGGCCTCTGATCGAGCACAAACTCTTTTGGCTCAGTCAGGACAACTATTTATGATAGTAAAAGAAGAACGTTAGGTTCTATCGAGTGCTAGCATGATTTTCTTGAACCTAATTGAATCTCATTCAGATTAATTGAACTGGATTAGTTCAATTGATGATCACTAGATTCAAACCCTTGTTTGTGTGATCCAGTTAGGTTCAGTTCTGTATGGTAATGGGATATGTCATGATCTCTATCATCGACATCATCGAAACTTCTTTCGATGGATCAGAACTCTTCTGATTCGAACAGCTAGAATGATTGATCATCTAAATCATTCTAATTGCTCCCAAAATCCACCAGTGACACCTAGCAGTATATGGTGGCAACCCATCAGAGCTGAATGCGAACCTCTTAGTGCAACTACCTATATGATTAAGTTCTTCTATCTTGAGCCCCGATCAGATTAGGGTTAAGGTGAACTCGTCAAACCCTAGTCTCTATCATATGATGTAATTATTTGATTCAAGTCTGATGTGAAAATCTAAATAGAAACTCTTTCTATTATTTCACTCTGCCATGGCCATGGACTTCTAAACTTGATTCTCATGATCATCATAGGGCTACTCCTCTACCACCGAGGTAGATAGATTTCATCTTGATGCTATCCAGTTCCTATAATGAATATGCTATAGCCAACATACACCTCAGGATTCCATATGGCTAGAAAACTGAGTAATGGTGTAGTCAAACTATAACACCCTCAAGGTAAACTATCGATGCATCTCAGGTCAAAGAACTAGACACACCACTACAGCATCGAGTTAGTCATTGACGAGAAGGTAGACTTCCTAATGACTACTCGAGGTGGTCATGCTCAGTGCCCTTGTTCTCTAACGAGTACCTATACTCTTGCTTTGGTGTCTCCATGCCGTAGACTCAAGACTCATCTACTAAAGTGAAGGATTGTATACCAACCTTCCGGATCAATCACCATCCTCATGATGATCCTATGGTCGGGAGCATTTTATGAGTTAATAATGATTATTCATGTCTTAAATTTTCAACTCTTGAAAATATGTATTATTATTACCATTAACTCAAAGGATGTATCACAGACACTAAATATACATATGTGATAGAAAATAATTCATTTTATTGATTTTAGTCAAAATTATAATTTTGCCCCTAGAAGTGTATTACAAATGTTAGCCAATTCTGGCTTCTAGGGCACATATATCTAACACCTTAAACCTGTTCCATCAGAAGACCCTGAAGATCAACAATCATGAAGATCTCCTAGATCAAAGGCTCCTAAAAATTAGTCGATGAATTGAAGAACTCTGCCATACTCCCTCCTTGCATGGTAATGATATTTGCACAGATCCTCCTTTTTCTTAGAGATTATGCAGGAACCAACCCCGCCAAACATCAAGCTCCCATAGTTTGAGAGTTACGATGGGACCACCGATTCGATCAACCATCTGAAGGCTTTTTGAATAATGATGCTGTTCCATGGTGCACCAGACGCCATATTATGTCGGACTTTTTCGTCCACCCTTGAGGGAGCCATCAGAAACTGGTACTTAGAACTTAAGCCAGATACCATTTTTTTTTATTAGATGAGCCATCAGTTTATGGCTCACTTCATTAGCAGCTAGCGTCCCCACCGAGGTTCGAATTTTTTGATAAACATCAAGCAGGAGGGAAAATCCATCCGGACTTGTCATCCGATTTAATGCTGCTGCATTAGAGGTCTGAAACCTGGACCAGTCAGTTGCGATGGCCGCACTCAAGGATGGCCTTCAGAAGAATGATTTGCTATTCTCCATAAAAAGAAAGTACCCTAAGAACTTTGCCAATATGCTGGCTCGGGCTGAAGGTTATGCCCAAGCTGAAGAGGCCTTCAAGGCTAAGGATGATGAAGCCATTGGAAAGTGGCGAATTGACAAGCCAAGCAAGCCCGCTAAGGAAGAAAAGTCGAGTGAAGCTTGACCGTACTCCCGAACTCCCTCTGAGCGTAAGCGAGCTCGAACTCCTCCTCGGGCTTAGAGGCAAGGAAGCCTCGATAAAAGGGCATGATGGGGTTTACCCCTCCAAAGATTTCACAACTATGTCCCTCTTAATGCTCCAAAAATTAAAGTACTGATGAAAATCATGAAGCAACTGTCGAAATCAAAAAGTATGCATACTCACCCGATAAGCGCAATGCTAATAAATTTTGCCTTTATCATTGTGACCACGATCACGATACTGAAGAGTGTATTTAGCTCCTCGTGTATTTAGCTACAAGATGAGATTAAGGAGCTCATCAGATGAGGCAGACTCGATCGATTCCTATGGTGTCGGCCTGAAGGGTGGAAAGATTGGCCAAGGGCACTGCCGCATCCTGAACCACCAAAGGGGAGGAACAACAAGAAGATTGGCTGCCTCTCAACATCATCAACACTATCTCAAGGAGACTTCGATAAGAAGAGGCCAGCGGATACAAGGAACCAGTGAAGAGATGGAGGATTGCAGAACCCATAACCTTTACTGAGGCAGATGCTCAAGGAGTTCAGTTTCCACACAATGACGTGGTTGAAATCTCTTTAAATATTGCCGACTATGATGTACGCCGTATTTTGGTAGATAATGAAAGCTTGGCTGATGTTTTATTTTATGATGCTTTCACAAAAATATTCTTAGTCAATAACCACTTGGGACCTATGAACTCTCCATTGGTAGGCTTCACTGACGATGCCATACCAGTTGAGGATATAATAACTTTGGCTGTGACTGTAGGGCAACGCCTGAAGCTGGCTAAGGCACAGGTCAATTTTTTTAGTCGTAAAGGCTCCATCTGCTAATAATGTTATTGTCGGTCGATCTGGTCTAAATGCACTTCGGATAGTGGTATCGACTTATTATTTGAAGATGAAGTTTTTGATAAGTCACGAAATTGGAGGGTTAGGAGAGATCAAGTTCTGGTAAGGCATTGCTACTTAATCGCCCTGCAAAAGAAAGAACAATCTGACCCTTATCTTATTGATGGGCTAGATGTCCGTGACGACCTCACCAAGGAGCGGGGCAAGCCTATGGAGGACCTTATATCTATGCCTTTAAATGATAGGAAAGCGAAGCACACTGTACAGATTGGCTCTAACTTAGGGGATGAGGTTTGGGAGCAACTCATCACCTTCCTCAGAAAGAATGCAGACGTCTTCACCTGGGTCCCAATGGATATGCCAGGAATTGATGCCAAGGTCATGGAACATCGATTGGCCGTTGATCCCAAGTATCGGTCGGTAAAAGAGAAGATGCGCAATCACATCCTGGAGAGGCAAAAAGAAGTAAGCAAGCTCCTCAAAGCTAGATTCATCCGAAAAGTTAACTATCCGACCTGGGTCTCAAATGTGGTCCTCGTTAAAAAGACAAACAATAAGTGGAGGATGTGTATAGACTTCAAAAAGCTAAACAAGGCCTGTCCAAAAGATAGCTACCCTCTATCCAGGATTGATCAACTGGTAGACGTAACCTTGGGCCATAAGCTCCTCACCTTCATAGATGCCTTCTTTAGTTATAACCAGATACGGATGGCATTAGAGGATGAGAAAAAAACTATTTTTGTTACTGACCATGGTCTTTATTGTTACAGGGTTATGCCCTTTGGACTCAAAAATGTAGGGGCAACGTACCAGCGCCTAGTCAATAAGATCTTCAAGGAGCAGATCGATCGCAACATGAAGGTGTACGTGGATGACATGCTCGTCAAAAGTTGAGTTTCTATAAACCACCTTGCCAACCTCGAAAAGACCTTCAGTGCACTCAGGAAGCACAAGATGAAGCTGAACCCGACCAAGTGCGCCTTTGGTGTGACCTCAGGAAAGTTTCTGGGGTTTATGGTATCGAGGCATAGGATTGAAGCAAATTTAGAAAAAATCTGAGCTATTCAAGAGATGACTGCTCCAAAAATAATCAAAGAAGTTCAACATCTGACCAAAAAAATGGGATCCCTAAATCGCTTCATCTCGAGATCGACCGAGCAATACATGCCCTTCTTCTGTGTTCTCAGACAATCAAAGAACTTCTACTGGACGATGGAGTGCCAACGAGCATTTGAGAAGCTTAAAAACCACCTCAGCTCATCCCCACTACTGGCAAAGCCTGAATCGAAAGAAGAATTGTTCCTATACCTAGCAGTCTCTCCGACGGCCTTGGCAGTAGTCCTAGTCAAGGAGGAAGCAAAGATGCAGTGACCGATCTACTACGTAAGTCGGATCCTGAGGGATGCAGAGATCAGGTACTCTAAGCTAGAAAAATTGACTTACTCTCTTTTAATTACTGTCAGAAGACTCCGACCTTACTTTCAGAGGCACACCATAACGGTCCTCACGGATCAACCAATAAAAGCGGTCTTTCATCGAACGGATACTTTCAGAAGAATCATAAAATAAAAAATTGAGCTCATAGAATTTGACATCAACTATCGATCCAGGTCATCGATCAAAGTTCAAATATTGATAGATTTTGTAGTGAAATATACCATTTCAGATGATGTCAAGCTTGAACAGAATGAGATCGGCGCTCTATTATCATAACCAAGCCTCCCTAAAGAGAGTGCCGACCTTCTCGAAGGTTTTTAGGCCCTGTACGTTGATAGTTTATCTAACTCCACTGGAGCAGGTGTGGGGTTAGTCTCAATCAGCCCTGAGGGAGTCGTCGCCGAGTACGTGCTACGCTTCAAATTTTCTGCAACTAGTAATGGGGCTGAATATGAAGCACTGATCACAGGGATAAAAATAGCAAGAGAGTTAAAAGTAGACCAGCTTCAAGTCTACAGTGATTTCCAATTAGTGGTCGGCCAAGTTAGTGGCAACTATGAAGCACGGGAGAAAAATATGATGAAATATCTTATGAAAGTAAAGGATTTGACTCCGACCTTCGGCAGTTTTGACATTCGATAGATTTTAAGGACAGAAAATACAAGAGCTGACCTTCTCTCTAAATTGGCCACTTTAGACCCAGTCGAACTATCCAAAAAAGTATTTTTTAAGACTCTAAAATGCCCAAGATCAGAGAAATCGTAGTTCATTATGCAGACGGAGCTTGAGCCAAGCTGAATTGACCTATTAGCTACCTATCTCAAAGAGGGAGTTCTTCCTTATGATCTGAAAGAAGCTCAAAAACTCAGGAATTAAGCCTTCCGGTACATTTTGTATGAAGGTAAGTTGTATAAGAGGTCATATTCGCTACCGCTGCTGAGATGTCTCTGACTTTCAAAGGTCGACTCCGTATTACAGAAAATATATGAGAAAATTTATAGAAGACATGCAGGAGCCAGATCTCTATCACAAAAACTACTTAGATAAGGATACTATTGGCCGACCTTGTACCATGACTGTATGGAGTACGTCAAGAAATATGATCGCTATCAGAAGAATGCAAACATACAAAGATAGTTGGCCTTCAAGCTTACTCCACTAAGTGCACCTTGGTCATTTGCACAGTGGGGAATGGATATACTTAGCCCTTTTCTGATGGCATTCGGACAATGGAAGTTCCTCTTGATCGCAATTGACTACTTCACCAAATGGATCGAAGCTAAACCACTAGCAAAAATTACCGAGGCCAGGGTACAAGACTTCATTTGTAAGTCAATCATCTGCCGGTTTGGTCTGCCCCAAACTCTCATAATAGATAACGGATGACAGTTCACTGGGATGAGGTTCGTCGAGTTCTTTAAAGATTTAAACATCTCCCATCACTTCACATCGGTAGCTCACCCACAGGCAAATGGGAAAGCTGAAGTGACCAACCGGATCCTGCTGCGAGGAATCAAGACAAAGCTCGATAGAGCAAGGGGGCCTAGGTGGACAAACTCTACCACATCCTCTGGGCGTACCGAACTATCCAAAGGATACCGACTGGGGAAATACCATTTGCCTTGGCCTTTGGAATGGAGGCAGTCATACCAATCGAGCTTAAACTTCCATCAGCATGGATCATGGCCTTCAATGAGCAGCATAACCCATAGGACCTTAGAGTCAACCTCGATCTGCTGGAAGAAAAAAGAGAGAAAGTCCAGGTTCGAATGGCGGCCTACAGATGAAGGGTGGCCCAATACTATAACTCCAGGGTCAAAAGTAAAATGTTCAGAGTGGGAGACTTAGTTCTTCAGTGAGCCGCCATCTCTCAACCTCAGAGTCAGGGGAAGCTTGCCCCAAATTGGGAAGGCCCGTATGAAGTGGTGGAGGTCGTCCGGCCCAGAACTTATCGCCTGAAGGAGCTCGAAGGAACAACGCTCCCACGACCTTAAAACTCAGAAAATCTGAAGATGTACTACCAGTAATTTTCCTTCAATAAAACTTCTTCATTTCAATATTATTATTTCTTGGTGCAAAAACTATGTGATGATAGAAAAGAAACAATCAATAGTGGCCGTGTTAGGAACAGGAGGAGAACCTCATCCTAACATGAGCAAAGTCGAAGGCCTCATTCATTTAAGATGAGATGAGGGGAGAGGCCCTGATAATGGCCCTTATGTGCCCCTACAGCCCATTAGGAATAGGAGGAGAACCTCATCCTAATGTGAGAAAAGTCGAAAGCCTCGTTCGTTTTAGACGAGATGAGGGGAGAGGCCCTGACAATGGCCCTTATGTGCCTCTACAGCCCGTTAGGAATAAAAGGAGAACCTCATCCTAACGTGAGCAAAGTTGAAGGCCTCGTTCATTTTAGATGAGATGAGAGAAGAGGCCCTGACAATGGCCCTTATGTGCCCCTATATAAGACCTCCTTCAACTTCAATAGGAGATAAGATCTTCTTCAACCTCGACTAGAGACAAGATCTCCCCCGAGCTTCAACTTCAATGTCAACCTCGGCTAGAGACAAGATCTCCTCCAAGCTTCAACTTCAACATCAACCTTGGCTGGAGACAAGATCTCCCCCGAGCTTCAACTTCAACCTCGGTTGGAGATAAGACCTTCCCCGAGCTTCTATATCGATGTCAACTCCAATAGGAGATAAGATCTCCTTCAACCTCGGCTGGAGATAAGATCTCCCCCGAGCTTCAACCTCGATGTCAATAGGAGATAAGATCTCCTTCAACCTTATTTAAAGATAAGATCTTCTCTGAGCTCCAACCCTTCAATAGGAGATAGGATCTCCCCCGAGCTTCAACTTCAACATCGACTGGAGATAAGATCTCCCCCAAGCTTCAACTTCAACGTCAACTTCAATAGGAGATAAGATCTCCTTCAGCCTTGGCTAGAGATAAGGTCTCCCCCAAGCTTCAACCTGAACTGGTGTAGACTCCGGAAGAGAACTTCGGCAGTCATCTTTTTTGTACTCCATTCCTTCAAATTTTGAACTCGAAAGTAGGGGGACTATTATTGGAGATAAACCCTGCTCCTGTCGAAGTCCAGCCTGATGCTTAGCCTAATGCAACTGGTAATTACCGAAGAGCTTCAATCAAAAATTTTTCTCCAGTGGTCGAACCCTAGCCGAACTCCTCCAGCAGCCAAACCTTAGCCAAACTCCTTCAGCTGACCAAACTCCTCAGCGATCGAACCCCAGATGGATGCCTATAGGAGTCCAACCCCTTTTGGAGCTCTCCTTCACTTGGATGCCTTCAGGAGCCGAACTCCCTCCAGACTTCTACTTCAGTCGGATTCCTCTAGGATCCAAACTCCTTTCGGACTTCTCCTTCAGATGGATGCCTACAGGAGTCCAACCCCTTCCGAACTTCTTCTTCAGTCGGATTCCTTTAGGAGTCAAATTTTCTCCAGATCTCGCCTTAGTCGGACTCCTCCAGGTGCCGAATTCCTTCTGGATCTCATCTTCAGTCGGATGCCTACAAGAGCTGAATTCCTTTCAGATTTCTCCTTCAGTTAAATTCCTCTAGTAGCCGAACTCCTTTCGAATTTTTCCTTCAGTCAGACTCCTCTAGGAGCTAAACTCCTTCCAGATTTCTCCTCCAAATGGATATCTATAGGAGTCCAACCCCTTTCGGACTTCTCCTTCAGTCGAATTCCTCTAGGAGCCGAACTTTCTTTGGATCTCTCCTTCAGTCGGACTTCTTCAGCAGCCGAACTCCTTCCGGACCTCAACTTCAGTCGGATGCCTATAGGAGCTGAACTCCTTTCGGACCTCTCCTTCAGTCGGATGCCTTCAGGAGCCAAACTCCTCCTAGACTTCTACTTCAGTCGGATTCCTCTAGGAGCCGAACTCCTTCCAGACTTCTCCTCCAGACGGATGCCTATAGGAGTCCAACCCCTTCCGGACTTCTTCTTCAATCGAATTTCTCTAGGAGCCAAACTTTCTATGGATCTTTCCTTTAGTCAGACTCCTCCAGGAGCCAAACTCCTTTCGAACCTCACCTTCAGTAAGATGCCTATAGGAGCTAAACTCCTTCCGAACTTCTTCTTTAGTCGGATGCCTCCAAGAGTCAAACTCCCCTCAAACTTCTACTTCAGTCGGATTCTTCCAGGAGCTGAACTTCTTCTAAACTTTTCGTCCAAACGGATGCCTACAGGTGCCCAACCCCTTCCAGACTTCTCCTTCAGTCGGACTCCTCTAGGAGTCGAACTCCTTTCAAACCTCACCTTCAGTCGGATGCCTACAGAAGTTGAACTCCTTCTAGATTTCTTCTTCAGTCAAGTTTCTTCAGGAGCCAAACTCCTTCCAGATTTTTTTTTCAGTCGAATTCCTTTAGGAGCCGAATTCCTTCTAGATTTCTTTTTTAGTCAGATTTCTCCAGGAGCTGAACTCCTTCCAGACTTTTTCTTCGGTCGAACTCCTCTAAGAGCCGAACTCCTTCTGAATTTTTTCTTCAGTCAAATTCCTCCAGGATCCGAACTCCTTCCGAACTCCTCCTTCAGTTGGATTCATCCAGGAGCCAAACTCCTCCTTCAGCTAGAATCCTTCAAAAGCCAAACTCCTTCCGAACTTCTCCTACAGTCAGATTCTTCTAAGAGCCGAACTCCTTTCGGACCTCATCTTCAGTCGGATGCCTACAGGAGCTGAACTCCTTCCAAATTTCTCCTTCAGTTAAGTTCCTCTAGGAGCCAAACTTCTTCCAAATTTTTTCTTCAGTCGAACTCCTCTAAGAGCCAAACTCTTTTAAGATTTTTCCTTCAGTTAGATTTCTTCAGGAGCCAAACTCCTTCTGAACTTCTCCTTCGGTCGAACTCCTTCCAAATTTTTTCTTCAGTCGGATTCCTCCAGGAGCCGAACCCCTTTTGGACTCCTCCTTCAGTCGGATTTCTCTAGGAGCCAAACTTCTTCTGAACTTCTCTTTCAGTCAGATTCCTTCAGGAGCGAACTCCTTCCAAACTTCTCCTTTAGTCGAATTCTTCTAGTGGATTGCTTTCAGATTTCAGCTAGCATTCTTTCCAGATGATCTCCTTCAGACGTATTCTCTTCAAGAGTTTGAACATTTTTGAAATTGATATATGTAAAAGTTCTTCACCAACCAATGCCTGCTTTCTCTAAACTATGATTATTAAATCTAGATGAACGATCGCTATCAGTCTGACGATGCCCCTCTCTCGATAGCAAACCCCATGCGGCTCTGAGTGGCCCATTATCGGATGGTTATGACTGTCACTATCAGTCTGACGATACCTTCCTCTCCATACCAAATTCCATGCAGCCCACTATCGGACGGTATGGCCATCACTATCAATCAAGCTCTGTCTATAAAAAGGGATCCTTTAGATACATTTTCTCTAAGCTCTCTTCTCCTTTCTAAAATGCTGCTAAACTCTTTCTTGAGCACTCCATTTTTGTTGGTCAGAAGAGCTGACTTGATCATTAGAGGATCCTGTCGGAGCAACCACCGCCGACTCCGGATGAAACTTTATTTTGTAGGTCACCAACGGTGACCTCTTCTTCTTCAACTATAGCTCGATCCAGCGTCGATCAGATTCTACACTAATGCTGTCCACAAGATGACAAGTGACTCAACAACTCACTCATCCACTCCCTTATCTTCTGAAGTGTTTGGTTTATGATTGGAATCGAATTCAAAATAAGGATGAGAATGAAAATTTGAATCCATAGAGAAGAGTGGGGATTAAGTTTTAGGTAGATTAGGCCATTTTCATTTCATCACTACTACAAAAAAGGATAATGGTAGCGATTCATAACCACTATCATAGCCCAAAAAATTACTACCACAGGCTATGACAGTGGTTATTTAACCGCTGCTACTGAAGCCATCGTCGTAGCTCTATGGCAATGGTTGTTGCAGCGGTTGTTTGAACCGTTGTGATAGATAGCCTATTGCAGTGGTTTATAAACCACTACAATAAATCGATCTATAGTAGTGGTTATGTAACTACTGCCATTATTTATCTATAGCAGTGATTACATAATCACTATCATAGGTTATCTATAGCAGCGGGTTCTTAACCACTGCCATAGGTTTAATACAACGGTTGGCACCATTTGCACCAAAAATCTATGACAGCAATTGGCATGAATATGGCAGCGGTTATAAAATCACTGTTGTAGATCTTGAATAATTAAAAAAATTAAAATTTTTATTTTTTTATATATTTTATCTGATAAATATAGATATATAACATAAGAAAATATAATAAATATAAAAATTATTCTAAAATGCTAAAATTTTATTATCAAATAAAATTTATTATAATATTTTTTTAAAAAAATAAAATACATCAAAAGTCTCCTAAATCTACATCATCGTCGTTGTCATCAGGAGCCGGAGCCGGAGCCGAAGCCAGAGTTGGAGCTGGAGCCAAAGCCAGAGCTAGAGCTGGAGCTGGTGTTGGAGTTGGAGCTAGAATATGGACCAACATATTCTCAAAGCTCGTGACTTCAAAATACGTGCTGAGCATCAACATCATGTCTCTCATAATGCCCTCTGGATGAGATGCATATTCCTCAGCCCAAACTGCCTGCGTCGCAGCATGATCTGCCCATGCTAATGCCTCCTCAAGCTTCTCTCAACTGACAATACCAAAAGTCTGTGAGAAGACGCTCACCTCGATACGTCTTTGCAAGAACCTTGGTGTAGGCATTGATGAGTACTTTAGATACTTTATATGCTGAACCAAAGGTCGGCCAACCATGGGCATCCAACAAACCGTCCTTGAAATCTTTCACAAACAAATTCAACAGCTCGACCAATCTCTTTTCTGCTAGGCCATCAATATTCGATAGCTCTTGCTTAAGCTTTTCATTTGAGATAACCTGGAAACCAAGAACGAGAAAGAAAATAGTGTACTTGTTTTAGAAAATCAAAAAGAGTAAAGAGATTTCATCCCCCACTCAGGCCATGATGGAGCTTGCAAGGATTTGACAAACTATGGCAAACTTTTTGTATGATCCCACGCTTTGTCAAACAAGAAAAAAATAGAAAAAACTAAAGGAATAGGTCATACATCTTAGCATGATATTACGAGAAAATGGCTTTAGGTTTCTTACACTGAGTTGCCCACGGGTGGAAGAAACATTTACTACTCTTCCTGAAATTGATGACTCGAGAAGGGGAATTAATGCTTCTGTAACATCTCGGGTGCCATAATAATTTGTCTTCAAGCATTCTTCTGCTCTTTCTAAACTTTCCTGCATATGACGTCTCAGCCAATCTGGGATACCAATGACATCTTTGGCTTCCTGTCGCACATGAACAAAACTTCACATCCATATTTTGTGACCAATAATGTTATTTATACTATACACTATTTTAAGGTCTATACTTAAATCAATTATGATATCCGCAACGTAGAATCTGTGTGGTCGACCATTAATACACACACAAAAACGTTATGATATCCGTGGCGTTATATACTATCAACTCTTGGACGTGCTCGGCCAGCTACCGATCAGGTGAAGTTGCAACCTTCATCCCAAAAGGTAGCGAAGAGAAGCCCCCGGCTAAGGTCAAAGAAGCTCAACATACTTGGTCTTGAGGAGCCAGCTCTTAACGATGAAGACATCGTGTTTATTAACTCCCTTACATCAGGTGACCTCATCTCCTTTTTGGGGAAAAATGCGGGTTTCATTTTAAGAGCTCTGGTGACAAACTAAAGGAACTTGAAAGTCAAAGATGCAAGAAAGGAGAGAGTTTACTGGACCTGGTGGGGAAGGCTTGATTGGCATATGGTTATCAGCAGTGTTTCGGGAATCAACATGATCATGGGTGCTGACAGATTTGGCTGGCTGCATCTTAAGTCTTTTTGGCCTGTGACGGGACGCAAGTCCTTCAAGCCGTTTTGTGTTCTCTTCATCAAGATCCCTGTAACTACTTTAGTGATGATATGTTTGAGCGTAGAGTCATTACTCCATGGGCACACCAACTCTAGTTTTTTTGGGGCTCTCAAATGGCTCTGAAGCGTTTAGGAAAATGATGTTGTTAAAATATCCTTCATCTAAGCTAAGATGGGATGATTTTGAAAGGATTATGCCCTCAAGCCAATTTATTTTTTGGGATGTTCTTTGTCTTCCAGACTTATATAATGATATTTTTAATAAATAAAGGCAATTATTTCATCATATGCAGTGTCTTATTATTATGATGAACCCTATAAATTAGGGATATAATTTTAGGATTATGATGAGATCATACTAGTGAGACCTAAAATCTTAAAACCCTAATTTAAATATTCCTAGTCGATGAGACATTGAGTTAGGGATCAATATTTTTCGGTAAGACTAGCACATTCTTTGTATGCTCAATTAAGAGGGTGATTGATCTCACAATAACCTGTGTATGACACTAATACAAGAATATGGGTGCTCATTAGAGAATGAGTTCACTGAATTGATCCGAATTGAGAATATCTAATGGAGTCTTATCTACATGTCAATAGATGGTTCTCATAGTGGAATTTGTGCATGTAATTCTTTGACCTGAAACTATCATAGAATCTTATATATATAAATCCATATTTTGGTTCAAACTCATTCATGACTCAGTTATGTATGGGATGTTCTAGATATGGTAGATTATATATATGAAGGTTGTGAGTAGGTTAACATGGAATCGATCTTTCCTGGTAAGAGGAAATAGCATCCTACCTGCTTCAAACAAATAATGATTCAAGAAGACTTTGATCAAAGCATGATTAGAAATGGTTTCTAATGTTTCATTAAATGAATCATTATCATAAGATTGAAAGAGAAATGAATATGATATTGGGGTTGACATATTTCCATACCTAGAGTCATATTCAGGATGCAGGAAGATCGAAGGATCTAGTTGCATGGTAAATTTCACTGAAGGGTATGTTTGGTATTTTCATCAAAATTTCATATCTTTCGGATAGTCATGATACGTTGCTAGATGTCAATCATGTCTTGTGAGTTCGATCAAGTTAAAATTTTAATTTGATCATTAAATTAGAAAGTGTTCTAATTTAAGTCAAATTGGGTTGGCTAGTTTTGACCTAAATCGGTTTGGTTGAGTTCTAACCAGATTAGGTCAAATCACACCCAAACTCACTGCTGGTTAGATGTGGAATCAAATGGGTCACACATAAAGAGAATTGATTAAGGGTCTAATTAGATTAGACCATGTTTGCAAGATGAATATGCTAGCACATATAGCAAACCCTAGCACTAGGATTCGAATTGGATTCGAATCAGCTTTCGATTTGGGCTAATTTAGATCCGATTTGAGCCAAATAGGATTTAGTCTTGAGTTGGATTAATCTAGATTGATTGGGCTTCAGATTGGGTGCCTCATATCTGCATCCCATGTGCCAGAGAGTCTCTCTCTTGCGTGTGGGAAGTATTTCATGCGCAAAGGATACTTTGGCCCATGGAATATGATAACGCCTACCTTCTTTGACTTTTTCCATATATTATGTCGCATAATTGTTTTTAATTGGCATGGACATCAGATATGGGGCGCAGAAGAGTCCTTCTTTAGATAAAAGACTCCTTTTTCTTTTAAATTTTTTTGCCCATGTTGTTTTGTCGCCCAAGATACCTTGCTGCTCAAGACCCCATGCCGCCTACTCCTCCTTGACGTCTCTTGGACCAAGTTAAAATCTCTTGGGACTTTGACTATTCAAAGTTTTCTTCCACGCCTTCTTGCTGAATGGGCGTCCCTTTTTAGAGCCATTGGATGGCTTTGTTTCATGATCTAATGGATGAAATGGGTGGCGCCAAGGATGAAGCATCGCGACTCTTCATAAAAAAAAATACGTAGAATTAGTCCGAAGAGTCTTTCTGCTTTAAGGCACCTCTTGGACTAAGTCTATATCTCATTTATTCTAATAAGGTGTGAGATTAGCTGATGGGGCATGAGTAATAGATAAGCAAAGGGCATGAGATTTTTGTTGGCATCCTTACGTACATTATAAATAAGGATGTGCATCAAGAGTCTGATGAGGTGAACATTATCTTTTCTTTCTTACAAGAGTTTCTTTTTGTCCAATTTTCTTTCTTTCTTTCTCTTGTCTAGATCTTATCTTTATAAGGACAAGAAGTCATCTTAAGACTAAGAGATTAGAAAGAAAAATTAAGAAGATAAAAGAAAAAGAAAGATAGATAAGGAAATGCAAGGAAGGTGACATAAAGGCTTAAGAAGGTCTTGCCCATTTAATTAAAGTTCTTATTATAAAAATTTTAATTATATAAATTAGAGGTGCTGGTGTCTTGATCAAGTCTCTATGTGGATCAACGTTGGAGGGTGAACACGTGGGCACCTGGTGGAACCCCTGACAGACTACTACCGACAATCAGGGTTAATTTAGGGTTTAGCGATAAGAGGTATGTTCTAATACTTTCTTTTATATTACAAATGCATGTTATATGATTTAATTGCTAATAAGGTGGTCCTAGGGTTTTGGGTTTGGTTTATTTTGATTTCATATTTTGCTTTGAAATCCATGCTTCCGTTATGTACACCAAACCTATCAGTGGTATCAGAGCAAGCCTTATTAGGTTAAATCATATAATGCTTTGCTTATAGTATAATGGCATAAATGAAAAATATGATATAATATTTTAGCATATTTTTATTTATATGATGAGATCATATTCTTTTACTTATCATAATGAGATTATGTTGTATATATTATTCTGTAAAGGTTGCCCTGATATAGTGGAAAGTATTCACTATATAATGATGGTTGTCCTAGAATAATTATACATGTTAATAGATATATATATTTTATTGATTTTATTAGATATTTAATTTGATTTAAATCAGTATGTATATCGAGACCATTTAAATCCCTCTATAAAATTATATCTAGTTGTAGTGTAATTAATCTATAGCTGAATCAATCAGGATATCTAATTGATCAATCGGTGTCTAGGAAAAATGGTTCATGATTGATAAAGAGAACATGATTTTTAATTGGTTCCATTGTCTAACCTGACCAATTTATTGGTATCTAAGGAAAGCAATGGGGGGACTCCCACTTCTCTCCCATTTACCTGATCGATTCAATTAATTTAATTTCAGATTGAAATGCTTAGTATTATATTCACAATATTAAGGCCTTCATACTAGTTTCTTATTATGTCCTGAACCATATTAGTTCTGTTGTCTAAATATAAGATCTATTATGGAGAATGATGTAATATTAATCTAGTGCATTGAGATGCTTACAGCATTTTGAATATACTACTTTATTGTGTAACCATAAAAATAGTTATATTTCATTATGATTGTATAGAAATGAAGGATTCTACTTAAACTAAAATATTAAAGTTTGTTGTGTTAACACAAGGCTATTAATGTTTTAGAGGCAAAAGTTAAATGAGAGTTGCATTAAATGCAATTGAAAAGAGTTTCCTACTTATGAATTTATAATAGGTTTGTTGTGCAACCACAAGACTTTTTATAAGGAATTAGGATCTTATTCTCACTAAGAAAATCTATGAGAGGGTTATGATTTTTAGCGGGAGACATAATTAAATTAAAGTTCTAATTTAATTATATTTGTCATCATGAGTTGTTTGCTTATATATTGTTCTTTATTATATAGATAAATGGCTTCTTCACTTTCATTGCATTCAATTTTGGATTCAAATAAATTGACTGGTCAAAATTATGTTGATTGGTTGAGAAATCTTAAAATAGTACTCAGTCAAGAAAAACTCTCCTATATTCTTGATGCTCCTGATCCTAAGCCATTAGGAAATGATGCCACAAATGAAGATAAGTCCAAATATCAGATGTGGCAAAATGATTCACTTACTATCAAATGTATTGTACTTGCCTCTATGAATAATGAATTACAGAGGTAGCATGATGTAATGGACACTCAATCCATATTGCTCAATCTAAAAGAGCTTTATGGAGAGCATAGTAAGACTGCTAGATATGAGATATTAAAGCAGTTATTTCATGCAAAAATGATAGATGAAATATCCATACAAAATCATGTTTTGATGGTAATTGACCAAATCACTCGATTAAGTCAATTAGGTTTTGTTATGGATGGGGAGTTAAGTCAGAATTTGATCCTACAATCACTCCCAGAATCATTTTCTCAGTTTGTCATGAACTATCATATGAACAAACTGAATTCTTCATTGCCTGAGCTGTTAAATATGCTCAAGACAGCAGAAAGTCATATCAAGAAAGATAAGGCTCCTCTTCTTTTTGTGGATGGGATCTCTAAGAAGAAGGCAGGCGGAAAGGGTTCAAAAAGAAGGTTGAATCCTAAAAATGGTACAAATAAGAAGAAAAATGAGAAGAAGATCTCTAGACAGATGATCTATTTTCACTACAGCAAAGCAGGTTATTGGAAGAGAAATTGCAAGGCTTACTTTGCAACCATGAAGTCTGGTGCAAATAATGCACCAAAAGATATGTATGAGATACATACTATATTATCATTAAATTCTTCCATTTCAAATTTTTGGGTATTAGATACCGACTGTGGTTTTCATATCTGCAAATCTTTACAGGGGCTGCAGAAAATTAAGAGTTTGAAGAAAGATGACTTCAAACTCTATGGCGCTGGAGGAGATTCTATCCAAGCAGAAGCTGTAGGGACAAAAATATTGAAGTTACCTTATGGAAAGATCTTAGAGCTTACAAATTATTATTATATGCCTAAGATCATTAAAAATATTATATCTATACCCTTGTTATTAAAATAAGGTTATAGTCTTAATGTAACGAGCGAAGGTTGCTCGATCAAATATTCTAATGAAAATATTTATTTTGGCATTTTTAGCAATGGTTTGTTAACTCTATGTTTGGATGACAATATATTTTATATTGATGAAAATAGAAAACGTAAGAGAGATGATTAAATAATACTTTACTTTGGCATTGTCGATTAGGTCATATTAGTGAGGCTAGGATTAATAAGTTATACAAAGAAAAGTTCTTCGATTCTTTTGATTATGAATCATTAGGAACTTGTGAATCATGCCTCATGGGTAAAATGACCAAGATTCCATTTAGTGGACATGGAGAAAGGACAAAAGAGTTATTAGGACTTGTACATACAGATGTATGTAGTCCTATGACAACTCAAGCCAGAGGAGGATACTCTTATTTTATAATGTTCACTGATGATTTATCTAGATTTGGATATATGTATCTTATGAAACACAAATCAGAAGCCTTTGATAAATTTAAAGAGTATCAAAGTATGGTCGAAAAACAAACTGGATAATGTATAAAAATCCTTCGATCTGATCGAGGAGGAGAATACTTATCTAGTGAGTTTCTAGACTATCTTAAATTTAAAGGAATTCTCTCTGAATGGACACCTCCTTATACACCGTAATTAAATGGTGTAGCTGAAAGAAAAAATCATACCTTATTAGATATGGTACGGTCCATGATGTGCTTCACTGAATTATCTATTTTCTTCTGGGGTCATGCTCTGGAGACTGCAATTTACATCTTGAATAGAGTACCTTCTAAGTCTGTATCTAGTACTCCATATGACATATGGAGAAATAAGAAACCAAATCTTAAGTATCTTAAGATATGGGGTTGTCCAGCATATGTCAAAAAAAATTTTGAACATAAACTTGATGCTAGATCAGACAGATGTCTATTTATAGGATATCCTAGAAATAGTATAGGATATTTATTCTACCATCCTACTGAACAAAAGGTGTTTGTAAGTAGGCATGCCATTTTCATGGAAAAAAAATTTATCCTAGAAAAGGGTAGTGGCAGAAATATTGAACTTAGTGAAGTTCAAGAAAATCAAATAGATATTTCTTAACCATATAATCACATAAAAGAACCAGAACACATAACTCCTATCCATAGGTCTAAAAGAGTAAGAAATTCACCTGTTAGGTATGGGTTCATTATTGAGAACAATGAAGCCCAAGTCATTGAGAATGACGAACCTCTGACCTATACGGAAGCAGTCAAAAGTAAGGACTCTTACAAATGGCTGGCTGCCATGCAATCCAAAATAGAATCCATGCATACCAACAAAGTATGGACTTTGGTGGATGCACCAAAGGATATAAATCCTATTGGATGCAAATGGATTTTTAAGAAAAAGATTGGAGCTGATGGTCAAATTGAAACCTATAAGGCTAGACTGGTGGCTAAGGGTTTTAGGCAAAAACAAGGGATTGATTATGATGAAATATTTTCACCTATGCCATGCTCAAATCTATTCGGATTATGCTTGCTATAGCAGCATACCACGACTATGAAATATGGCAAATGGATGTAAAGACTGCCTTCCTTAATGGTTTTCTTGAGGAGGAAGTCTATATGTCACAGCCAGAAGGATTTGAGTCAAATGAGAGACCAAATCAGGTATGCAAACTTAAGAGATCCTATTTATGGATTAAAGCAAGCATCAAGGAGTTGGAACATCCATTTTGATGAAACAATAAAAGAGTTTGATTTTATCAAGAATGTGGATGAACCATGTGTGTACAAGAAAACTAGTGGGAGAACAATAGTATTCTTGGTTCTGTATGTAGATGACATACTCCTCATTGGGAATGATATCCCAATGTTACAATCAGTCAAATTATGGCTATCAAATAAGTTTTTCATGAAAGATTCGGGAGAAGCATCCTATATACTAGGAATAAAGATCTATAGAGATAGATCTAAGAGGATGCTAGGCTTGTCCCAATCAAGGTACATTGACTTAATACTGAAAAGATTTAGTATGGATGGAAGTAAAAGAGGTTATTTATCTATAAGTTAAGGTATACATCTCTCTAAAAAGATGTCTCCAAAGACACCTAAAGAGAGAAATAGAATATATTCTGTTCCTTATGCTTCGGCTGTTGGATCAATAATGTATGCCATGTTATGTACAAGGTCTAATGTTGCTTATGCTTTAGGCATTGCAAGTAGATTTCAAGCTACTTTAAGAGAGGATCATTGGAAAGCTATGAAAAATATTCTTAAGTACTTAAGAAGGACTAAAGATATTTTTCTTATATATGGTGGTTCTGGACTTAAACTAGAAGCATATTCTGATTTCAATTTTCAATCAGACCCAGATGATAGTAAATCTATTTCAGGATATATCTTTATTCTGAAGGGTGGAGCAGTGAGTTGAAAGAGTACTAAGCAACCAACTGTAACTGACTCAACCACTGAAGCAAAATACATAGCTGTAAGTGAAGCTGCCAAGGAAGCTATCTGGATGAAAAAGTTCATCACTGAATTGAAAATTATTTCTAAAATTGAGAAACCAGTACCACTTTACTGTGATAATACTGGAGCTGTAGCTCAAGCAAAGGAACCAAGGTCTCATCATAAATCTAAATACATTCTGAGACGCTTCCATCTCATTCGAAAAATTATTGAAAGACAAGATGTAGTCATAGAACAAGTAGATACAAAGAACAACATAGCAGATCTATTCACTAAGGCTTTATCACTGCAACTGTTTAATCGTTACCTTGATTGTATGGGATTAAAATATAAGGGTGATTGGCTTTAGTGCAAGTGGGAGATTGAAAAAATTATGCCCTCAAGCCAATTTATTTTTTGGGATGTTCTTTATCTTCCAAACTCATGTAATGATATTTTTAATAAATAAAGATAATTATTTCATCATATGCAGTGTCTTATTATTATGATGAACCCTATAAATTAGGGTTATAATTTTAGAATTATGATGAGATCATACTAGTGAGACCTAAAATCTTAAAATCCTAATTTAAATATTCCTAGTGGATAAGACATTGAGTTAGGGATCAATGTTTTCTGGTAAGACTAGCATATTCTTTGTATGCTCAATTAAGAGGGTGATTGATCTAACAATAATCTGTGTATGATACTAATACAAGAATATGGGTGCTCATTAGAGAATGAGTTCACTGAATTGATCCGAATTGAAAATATCTAATGGAATCTTATCTACATGTCAATAGATGATTCTCATAATGGAATTTGTGCATGTAATTCTTTGACCTGAAACTATCATAGAATCTTATATATATAAATCCATATTTTGGTTCAAACTCATTCATGACTCAGTTATGTATAGGATGTTCTAGATATGGTAGATTATATATACGAAGGTTGTGAGTAGGTTAACATCGAATCGATCTTTCCTGATAAGAGGAAATAGCATCCTACCTGCTTCAAACAATTAATGATTCAAGAAGACTTTGATCAAAGCATGATTAGAAATGGTTTCTAATATTTCATTAAATGAATTATTATCATAAGATTGAAAAGAAAATGAATATGATATTGGGGTTGACATATTTTCATACCCAGAGTCATATTTAGAATGCAGGGAGATCGAAGGATCTAGTTACATGGTAAATTTTACTGAAGGGTATGTTTGGTATTTCCATCAAAATTTCATATCTTCCGGATAGTCATGATACGTTGCTAGACATCAATCATGTCTTGTGAGTTCGATCAAGTTAAAATTTTAATTTGATCATTAAATTAGAAAGTGTTCTAATTTAACTCAAATTGGGTTGGCTAGTTTTTACCTAAATCGGTTTGGTTGAGTTCTAACTAGATTAGGTCAAATCACACCCAAACTCACTACTGGTTAGATGTGGAATCCAATGGGTCACACACAAAGAGAATTGATTAAGGGTCTAATTAGATTAGACCATGTTTGCAAGATGAATATGCTAGCACATATAGCAAACCCTAGCACCAGGATTCGAATTGGATTCGAATCAGCTTCCGATTTGGGCTAATTTAGATCCGATTTGAGCCAAATAGGATTTGATCTTGAGTTGGATTAATCTAGATTGATTGGGCTTCAGATTGGATGCCTCATATCTACATCTCATATGCCAGAGAGTCTCTCTCTTGTGCGTGGAAAGTATTTCATGCGCAAAGGACACTTTGGCCCATGGAATATGATAATGCCTACCTTCTTTGACTTTTCCCATATATTATGTCACATAATTTTTTTTTAATTGGCATGGACATCAGATATAGGGTGTAGAAGAGTCCTTTTGCAGATAAAAGACTTCTTTTCCTTTTAAATTTTTTCACCCATGTTGTTTTGTCACCCAAGATACCTTGCCGCTCAAGACTCCATGCCGCCTACTCCTCCTTGACGTCTCTTGGACCAAGTCAAAATCTCTTGGGACTTTGACTATTCAAAGTTTTCTTCCACACCTTCTTGTTGAATGGGCATCCCTTTTTAGAGCCATTGGATGGCTTTGTTTCATGATCTAATGGATGAAAAGGGTAGCGCCAAGGATGAAGCATCGCGACTCTTCATAAAAAAAAATACGTAGAATTAGTCCAAAGAGTCTTTCTGCTTTAAGGAACCTCTTGGACTAAGTCTATATCTCATTTTTTCTGATAAGGCATGAGATTGGCTGATGGGGCGTGAGAAATGGATAAGGAAAAGGCATGAAATTTTTGTTGGCATCCTTACGTACATTATAAATAAGGGTGTGCATCAAGAGTCCAATGAGGTGAACATTATCTTTTCTTTCTTACAAGAGTTTCTTTTTGTCCAATTTTCTTTCTTCTTTTCTCTTGTCTAGATCTTGTCTTTATAAGGACAAGAAGTCATCTTAAGACTAAGAGATTAGGAAGGAATATTAAGATGACAAAAGAAAATGAAAGATAGATAAGGAAAGGCAAGGAAGGTGACATAAGGGCTTAAGAAGGTCTTGCCCATTTAATTGAAGTTCTTATTACAAGAATTTTAATTATATAAGTCAGAGGTGCTGGTGTCTTGATCAAGTCTCTATGTAGATCAACATTGGAGGGTGAACACGTGGGCACCTGGTGAAATCCCTGACAGACTACTACCGACAGTTAGGGTTAATTTAGGATTTAGTGATAAGAGGTATGTTCTAATACTTTCTTTATATTACAAATGCATGTTATATGATTTAATTGCTAATAAGGTGGTCCTAGGGTTTTGGGTTTGGTTTATTTTGATTTCATATTTTGCTTTGAAATCCATGCTTCCGTCTTGTACACCAAACCTATCAGATTTGCTCCTCCCTTGTTTTGAGATATTGGGTTTGGTAAATTTGTTAAAATGATGTAATGGAATGTTAGAGGCATGGGTTTACTTGCTAAATGACGTAACATTAGGTAGGTGGTTAGAGAAATAAGATATGGAGTTATATGCCTGCAGCAAGCTAGAAATCATTACTTAGAGAGTAGTCAAAGCTTCTTGCGGAAATAATTTCGATCAATGGCAACTGCGACAAGCTATAGGATCAGCGGGGGGCTTGGTAACTTGTTCGAGCACCGAGTTCATGATGGTGGGCAATCCAGTACATATGGGTCAATATTCAATTAGCACTGCATTCATTCTAAAATCAACTGGCCAAAGATTTGTCCTTACAAATGTGTATGGCCCAAATTAACACAAGGAAAGGGAATGCTTCTATCGGGAACTGGGCAACATCAAAAAGATTATAGATGATCCTTGGGTGACTTTAATGTGATTAGGTTTAGCTTTAACAGATCAGGCAAACAAAGTAGCTCGATGGAAGCAAGGAAGTTTAACAGGATATTGAATCTTTTAGAATTGATTGAGATTAGTGCAACAAATAGATGGTTCACTTGGACAAACATCAGGGACAAACCGAGTCTTGCAAAGCTGGATTGCTGCTTTGTTTCTATTAAATGGAATATTGAGTTTCCAAAGGCTTATCTTCAAATTCTCTCTTGGCCAACCTCTGATCACACGCCCTTATGTCTAAACTTGCTAGGTCCCTCTGCATCGTTGGGTAAGGGGTGTATCCCATTTCGTTTCAAGAATTTGTGGCAATCTTATCCTAATCTAAAACTCAAGGTGAAAGTAGTATGGATATTATCTTCAGATCCATTTTCGTATCCAAATCAATCCGAATATAGATAGAAATTTAAGGATCTGACTAGTATCCGCATCCGTATGTACATCCATAAAAAAAAATGAATATGGATATGGATAGACAACTATCCGATCCATATCCAAATCTACATGTAATCCTATATAATTTTATATAATATTTATTAAATTTTTTAAAAAATATATAATCACATAAACATATTATTAACTTAATTTATCATCTATTTAGTAATATCTTTGATTTTATGGTCATAAAATTTAATTATCTAAATTATATCCATAATTATATTCATACTTCTAGTATTCAAATAATATCCGTATCCATTTAAAATAAATATGAATATAAAATTTTACATCCAAATAATATCCGTATCCATATTTGTATTCGACAGACAAAATAAATACGGATATGAATATGTTGATATCCGATCCATATCCGATCCGATTTTGCCCTATCTGAAATAGCATATAAGAACCTAGTAGGCTGACAATCCTAGCAGCTCGGATGAAGGAAAAAGATTGGTATTAAAACTACGTAATCTTTGTCAAAACCTCAAGAGATGGAGTGCTGAACATGTTGGTAGTATTAAACAAAAGAAAAATGAGTTATTGCGTGGCATTGAACTGTTGGATAGCATAGAGGAGGACCAACCACTAAACACTCTGGAACTAGAAGAAAGGATAAACTTAAAGTCTCAACTAGCCCAAGTTCTATTACAAGAAGAAATTTAGTAGCAACAAAGATCTCGAAACTAGTGGATCAAGGAAGGTGATCATAATACAAAGTTTTTTCATTTGAGTGCATCAAAGAGGCAAAGGAAAAATAACATCTATGAAATCAATTATAATGGAAGGATGCTGCACCATCTGGACGATGTTCATCATGCTTTTCATTCCTACTCTACCTCACTAGGCATTAGTAGTCCAACTCCAGTTGAAGCCCGATGGGAAGAGTTGTACCTTAAAGGTGAAGTTGACCTTCAACACCTAGAGTAGGAAATTTCATCAACATAGGTGAAGGATGCAATCTTCAATCTAGCCAAGAACAAATTGCCTGGTCGATTTTCAATATCTTTCTACCAACATTATTGGGACATAGTTAGGGAAGATATCACAAAGGTAATCATTGCCATCCAAAACCAAAGCATAGATGCTATTAGGTTCAATTACTTCATCAGCCTCATTCCAAAAATTGCTAGAACACCATTAGTCAAAGACTTTAGGTGGATCTATCTTGAGCATGCTATCATCAAGATTTTTTCTAAAATCCTAGTAATGAAGCTAAGTAAATGTATCAGTAAACTAGTTTCTCCATCTCAAAAAGCCTTCATCAGTGACAGACTAATATTCGAAAGCTATATTACTGCCTCAAAAATTATTACCCAAGCTAAGAGGTGCAAAGAAAAAGGCATTATTTGTAAGGTGAATTTTGAAAAGGCATTTGACTCCATATCCTAGAACTTCTTAATGGAAATGTTAGCTCATCGAGGTTTTGTCTTGAGGTGGATTACCTAGATTAGGCTCATACTTGATCAGCCAAAATTGGCTCTCATTATAAATGGTCATCAAGGTAACTGGTTCACATATAACAAAGGAATCAAACAGGGAAATCCCATCTCTTTGCTGCTATTTATTCTGATTATAGATACCCTCGAGCCGGTCTGTTGAGCTAGAGATTGATTTTGATAATGATAAAAAATTTTGAGTATAAGTTATAAAGTCTAACGATATTTATGAGGATGTGCAATTTAAAAATTTTAAGTGCTCACAACTTTTTCAAGTGTTTCCCGATATGTTAATAAGGATAAAATCAAGTCAAGAAGGCAAGTCTAGCCTACAAATCAAATTGAAAAAAAAAAGATTACAAACAGTCTTTGGCACGTATGGCATGTAAACTGAGCTGATTCAGTCTGAAACTGAGCCGACCTAATCTCAGTGGAAGCAAAAGACAAAAAGTACAAAAAGTGAAATTTTTGAGATCCAGAGAACTGAGCCAACCCAATTAGAAACTGAGCCGATCTAGTGTGACTAAGCCAATCCAATCAAAAACTAAGCCAGCCTAGTGACCGTAATGGCTAATTTTCAGGACTGTAGCTTTTTCGTCCCATAAGATTCTCAACAGCTATTTTCTCATCTCCAACGGCTAGAACACTTTCTGAAAACCTTTCAAATATTAAGAAGTGATGAAAAATCTCAAGAATATATAAGAAAATCTTTGGAGCATTAAAAATAGATCTTGGAGAGCATATTGAATATTCTTTGAGAAAACTAAGGAGTGAGCTGAAAAAAAAAAAGAGAAGAAGTTGTTTTTAGAATGATACTTTATCCTTCCACTATAAATTATCCTCAAGCAAGCGAGAGCAAGAGTGAAGAGAATCAAGAAGCCTCACAATCTCTCAATCATTCAAGAAGAAGAAATCAAGCCTACAAGCAAAAATAACTTAGATTTTCTTCTCTTGTGCTTCAAAAGAGTTTGTTTTATTTTGTATTCTTCTTTTTATTTCAAGTTTCTTGGGATGAAAAACTTGGATTGGTCCAAGTCTTGAGTTAGACATTTATAGTGGTTTGATTGGTGAGCTAAAGTTAAAATCAATCGAGATTGATTGTTAGCCCGGAGAAAAATAATCACTTATGAGATTTTGATTAGTGATCTAAAAAAATCAACTGGATTGATTGTGAGCCCAAAAAATAATCTTATATGATTTTAGTTGGTGAGCCAGGAAAAACCAACTGCATTTGATAGTGAGTTCAAAAAATAATTAGACTGTAATTCTTGTTGAGAATTATAGTTAAATTCTTAAGTGATTTACTTAGGGAGTGTACGTGGGTACTGAATTTGGCACCAGACTACTATAAAATTTATGTGTTTATGATTGTATGCTTTACTTTATTACTTTTATTCACTGCACATCACATAGTTTGATTCATTAAGAATTTATTTAGTTTAATTTGTTCATATCTCAAGTTTATTACTCATTAGTTATTTAATTTTAGAAATATTCAATTCACCCCTCCTCTTGGATAGCCATCCTTGGACAATAATTAGTATCAGAGCAGGTATTCTAATATTTTATTGTTGACCTAGCAGTCAAAGATTAAAAGATCATGGCCACCCAAAAGAAATTTTTGCTTAATGAAGGTTATTCTATTGATAGACCCGCAATGCTTAATAGATCTAATTATACCTATTAAAAAATTAGGATGAAAATTTTTATACAAGCATATAACTATAGTTTATGAAGGATCATAGTTGATGGCTCACACAGCCCCAAAACATTAAAAGAGCATGCCAAAAAAATAGTCCAATTAAATTCTAAAGTCATGAATATACTTTATTGCTCATTAGATATAAATGAATTTAACTTGATTTTTTCTTGTGTTTCAGCAAAAGAAGCATAGAAAAAATTAAAAATAATCTTTGAGAGAGCAAATAAAGGAGAAGAATTAAACTTCCAAGAAGAGTTGGAAGCTCATCCCAATTTTTGTCTCATAGCTCATGAGAATGAAAAGAAGAAGAATATGAAACAAACAAAGAAGAAAGCTCCAACTAAGGGGGAGCAAAGTAAAGAAAAGGAAGATGAAAAAGAAGAGCAAAAAGTAGACAAATCATGCTTGATGGATAAAGAAAAAAAATGTATTGCAAATTCTTGCCTCATGGTCAATGACAATGAGGTAAACATTAATAACTCCTCTGATTTTACTTTTGATGAATTGTTTGAAGCTTTTAACGACTTAGTGGATGGATTTAAGAAATTAAAACTGAAAAACAAGGAATTCAAAAAGTCTAATCTTCTTTTAGCGAATGAAAAGAGTAAAATCTTATTAGAAAAAGAAGATATTTTAAGAGAAAAGGATACTTTAGCTAAAGATAAAGAAATGTATTTTAAATCTAAAAATTTTTAGTTGAAGAATATGTTAAGTTGAATAAGGAGCTTGAAAATTTGATTGAAGAAAAGAACAAAATATTGATTAAGCAAGATATTCTTTTGAAAAAAAATAATTAATTAATGAAAAACAAATCCTTTCAAAATCTAAAAAATTCTTAGTCAAAGAAAAAGAAAAGCTTTTAAAATCTAAAAAGAAATTTTGAAAGAAAATACAAAATTAAGAAAAAAATTTAAAATTTAAAATTCATGCTTGAAAAGTTCACACTTGGATCACAAATGCTTCAAGCAATATTAAACAATCAAAAAGCTATTTTCGATAAAGCAGAAATTAGGTATAATCCTTTAAGAAAATAAAAATTTATCAAAAATATGTTCACTAGAGCTTCACCTAAAAGTCATTCCATTATTTGCTTCAAATGTAACCAAGTTGGTCACAAAATTTTAGATTGTAATATTAAAAGAATCGATCCAACTTTAATCAAATAAATTTAGGTTATAAAAAAAATATGTACTCTAACCTCCATGGATCCAAGATGACTTGAGTACCAAAAATTAGCAATTAATTTTTATAGGTATGCCAAGCATCCAATAAAATGAAAGAACCAAATTCTTAAGAAATGGATACTTAGAATTCAAAATGGATGGGCAATGATGTTCGGTAAAATTTAAGTCTTTCGCATCATACCATCAATGATTGTTAAAATCACTTTGATTGCTTAAATTCATAAATTAATATGTATGCATATGATAATTTCTTGCTTGAATTATTTTTTATGTATAATTGACTAATTTTGATGCTTGCAATAAAATTATATCATGATTTGAATGTTTTGATTTTTAAAGAATAATATGATTTTTTCTATTTATCATGTTTTGAAATGAAATCACTCTAAAATTCAGCATGATATTTTAAGCTTTCTCATATCAAAATTTGAAATTAACAAAATTGAAAGAAGCTTAACGAGCAATGAATGTATTTAATTACCAAAATTTTGCAAGTAAAATTAATTTTTGATATTTTTTATAAAATATTTAAATATTAGAAGTCTCTTAAAAGGTTCATGAAATAAGTACTTGAAGCTAAAACATTCATTTATAAATCATCAAGTGCTTGATATTAATGATTTGTATTACATCTTGACTTAATCTCTAAGAACTTAAAAATTTTTTAGTTGAATGTAACCTATCTAGTTTCCTTTTGATCTGATCTTGATTTGATTGATTATCATACTGCCAATTGGATGTCAAATGATTCAATATTTTATCTTATTGATTTTGATGATGTCATTTTGATTGACTATTATAATTGATTATGATTGAAGATATATTGAATAAAATTGATTTATGAACTCTCATGATTAGAGATTAAGAACAATCTAAAATATTGACATATTTGTTTGATAAGATGAATTTCTTAAAGAAATATTTTCAAACTCAATTGGTATCTTGGATTATTGTAAATATTTTTAATGACAATAAGGAAGAGAAAATTTGATAAATGGAGAAAATAAATTTAACATATTAAATTACATCAAAATCTTGTCATAATGTGATACTTTTCATAATGTGATATTAATTTAGTTATGAGAAACAAAATTCAATAATGATAGAAATTGATTTAGCTGTATCAAAAGTAAGCAAAAAATGAAACTAAGAAAGTTGGCATGTAGTAAGGGGGAGCAATTTTTGAATAAAAATTAAATTTAATTGATTATAATATTAAGAGAGAGCTTAATATTTTTAGATTATTTTATTTTTTTGATTTTATTGATAACCTTATTTTAAAGTTATTCTTTTTCATGCTGTTAAAAAGGAAAAGAATTATTGTTGAGTATATGCTTGAGCTTATCTAGAATAAAGTATGCCCTTATCATTTAAATGATTTTATGCATTATACTATATATTTCTTAGAAACTTACTATATATTATTTTGCATATACTCAAAAGTTTTGTCATCATCAAAAAGAAAAAAATTGTTGACCAAGAGATTGATTTTGATAATGATAAAAAATTTTGAGTATAAGTTATAAAGTCTAACGATATTTATGAGGATGTGCAGTTTATTTTCTAATATGTTAATGAGGATAAAATCAAGTCAAGAAGGCAAGTTTAGCCTATAAATCAAATTGGAGAAGAAAAGATCACAAACAATCTTTGGCATATATGTGCACGCAAACTGGACCGACCAAATCTGGAACTGAGTCGATCTAATCTCAGTGGAAGCAAAAGACAGAAAGTATAGAAAGTAAAATTTTCAAGATTTAGGAGACTGAGCTAATCCAGCTAGAAACTAAGCCGACCTAGTGCAACTGAGCCGATCCTATCAAAAATTGAGCCGGTCTAGTGACTGTAATGGCTAGTTTTCAAAACTGCAGCTTTTTCATCCCATAAAATTCTTAACGACTATTTTCTCATCTCTAACGACTATAACTCTTTCTGAAGATCTTCTGGATATCAAAAAATGATGAAAAACCTCAAGGATATTTCAAAAAATCTTTGGAGCATTAAAAATAGATCTTGGAGAACATATTGAGTATTCTTTGAGAAAACTAAGAAATGAGCTAAAAAGAGAAGAGAAGAAGTTATTTTCAGAGTGATCCTTTATCCTTCTATTATAAATTATTCTCAAGCAAGTGAGAGTAAGAGTGAAGAGAATCAAGAAGTTTCACAATCTCTCAATCATTCAAGAAGAAGAAATCAAGACTACAAGCACAAATAACTTAGATTTGCTTCTCTTGTGCTTCAAAA
The DNA here is from genome assembly GCA_006176705.1 of Cocos nucifera. NCBI lineage: Eukaryota > Viridiplantae > Streptophyta > Magnoliopsida > Arecales > Arecaceae > Cocos > Cocos nucifera. The sequence goes on from QRFJ01002307.1 coordinate 181,002, forward strand.
GAGTTTGTTTTATTTTGTATTCTTCTTTTTATTTCAAGTTTCTTGGGGTGAGAAACTTGAGTTGGTCCAAGTCTTGAGTTGGACATTTGTAGTGATTTGATTAGTGAGCCAAGATTAAAATCAATCAAGATTGACTGTTAGCCTTGAGAAAAATAATCACTTGTGAGGTTTTGGTTGGTGATCTGGAAAATATCAATTGGATTGATTGTGAGCCCAAAAAATAATCTTGTATGGTTTTGGTTGGTGAGCCAAGAAAAATTAACTAGATTTGATTGTGAGCCCGAAAAATAATTGGACTATAATTCTTGTTGAGAATTATAGTTGAATTCCTAAGTAGTTTACTTAGGAAGTAGATGTAGGTGCTGAGTTTGGCATTGAACCATTATAAAATTTATGTGTTTGTGCTTGTATGCTTTACTCTATTACTTTTATTCACTGCACATTATATAGTTTGATTCATTAAGCACTTAATTAGTTTAATTTATTCATATCTCAAGTTTATTATTCATTAGTCATTTAAATTTAGAAATATCCAATTCGTCCTCCTCTTGGGTAGCCATCCTTGGGCAATAGGGTCCTAAGGAGAGCAGCATCTAAAAATGTGATTGCAGGAATTGGAGCAAACCATTTAGAAGGGCAAATTTATTGTACCCAATTTGTTGATGATATACTAATTTTTTGCAAATACTCTACTCAATATATCAAGCACTTGAAGTTAATTCTCTATGCTTATGATTTGATGACTGGGTTGAAGGTGAACTTCCTTAAAACCAAAGTTCTAGGGATTGGTTTATCAAACACTAAGCTATATAATGTGGTAGCATTGTTGGGATGCCAAATAGATAATTTTTCCATCACTTATTTGGGCACTCCTCTTCATTGTAGAGCCCTTAGAGTCCCTGAGTGAAAATTTTTGGAGGATAATTAGATGGAGAAAAAACTAACTAGATGAAGATAAGGATCTCTCACTTTGGCTGAATGTTTGGCATTGGTTAATGCTATTCTAAGGGTAGTTCCTTTATATTTGATGTTTGTAGCACTAATTCTAGCAGTTGTTATCAACAAAATTGACAATCTTTGTAGGCATTTCCTATGGAACAATATGCAAAATGGTAAGAGCATCAAGAATCTTGTCAGTTGGAGGCAAATATGTAGACCAAAAATTTTGGGTGGCCTTGGCATCATAAATCTCGGAACTTAAAAGAAAGTCATGCTTTTGAAATGATGGTTTAAATTTTATGAGGAGATTGAGATGTTAGATGTATGTCCTAGAAGCTAGATTGGCCATCACTTGTAATACACTTCTAAGGATAATTTTATAATTTTAACTATAAATTAATAAATAAATTATTTTTCTATCATAATGTGTATTTAAAAGTGTCTGTGATACATCCTTTGAGTTAATGGTAATGACGTCATATTTTCAAGAGTTGAAAATTTAAGACATAAATTTTCATAATTAACTCATAAAATGCTCCCGACCATAGGATCATCACGAGGATGATGATTGATCCGAAAGGTTGGTATACGATCGCTTTCTTAGGATAGACGTGTCTTGAGTCTATGGTATGAAGATACCTGAGCAAGAGTATATGTACTTATTAGAGAATGAGGGTACTGAGCGTGATCACCTCGAATAGTCATAAGAAAGTCTACCTTCTCGTTGATGACTGATTCGATGCTACAATGGTATGTATGGTTCTTTGACCTGAGGTACATCGGTAGTTCACTTTGAGGGTGTTATAGTTTGACTATATCATATCTCAATCTTCTAGCCATTCGAAATCCTGAGGTGTATATTAACTATAACATGTTCATTGTAGGAATTGGATTGCACCAATAAGAGGATCTATCTATCTTGGTAGATGAGGAGTAGCCCTATGATAATCATTAGACTGAGTTCTAAGCCCATGGTCATAGCAGAGTGAAGATGATAGAAAGAGTTTTTATTAGGATTTCACATTGAACTCGAATCGAATGATTAATTTATATGACGGACATTGGGTTTGACGAGTTCACCTTAATCCTAATCTTGTCGAGGCTCAAGATAGAAGAACTCAATCACATAGGTAACAACACTGAGAAGTTCATTTTCAATTCTGATGGATTACCATTATATACTGTTAGATGTCACTAATAGATTTTGGATGCAATTAGAATGATATTGATGATCAATCATTCTAATTGTATAAATCAGAAAAGTTATAATCTATCGAAAGGTATTTTGATGATGTCAATGATGGAGATCATGATATATCTCATTACCATATAGAATTGAATCTAACTAGATCACACAAACAAGGGTTTGGGTCTAGATGTCATCAATTGAGCTAACCTAGTTCGATTGATTTAGATTAGATCCAATCAGGTTCATGATAATCGTGCTAGCACACAATTGAGCTTGACTTTCTCCTTTTGAAATCTTTCTGATTTATCACAATCAAGTCAAATTAGATTTAACTCATTCTTGTATTTTGAATGGATCTATTTTTATTTGACTAGAATAAGTCTAGGTTAGATTAATTGTAAAAATTAAATTTATTCATAGTCAAATTGGACTAGGGTCAAAAGTTGACCTGTTTGAAAGAATTGAGGGTCACCTGATCAAATACTTCTAAAAAATTTTTTAAAAATTATTTTAATCTAATTTTTGGATATGTGATAGAGAATAAATTATTTATTAGGTGTACAAAATTTCATAATTTTTAGAGATGTCTAGACTAAGTTATGATAGAGTTTGATTTGGATCAAACTCTTAAGGGAAGAGTCCTAGGCGTAGTGGACTCTTCCTTATCTACTCATGCTGCTACCTTCTAGATTGATTTTTGGCATAAAAATTAGATGGGATCTGGGGATTTTCATGGATATCAAGTTCAGGAGTCCCAATGGTCAAAAAAATAAGGATTTTGGTCAAAGAGGGACTCTAACTTGGTGTTATGCTTTTGTATAAGAACCCTTGCGCCAAGGCTCTTCACGTAGAAATATTTTTCGTTCCCAAAGACTGTCATTCTAGATATCCCATTATCCCTCTATCCTCTCTCTCCCTCTCTTCTACATGTCTAAAAAGTTAGGTATAAATCTAAGAAGAAGATCCAATCAAATTTATGAATAGTTCAGCATCTACGCGATGGTGTTCGTGGGACGGATACACTGCCTTTAGAAATTTTTTGAAGGTCTTCCAGATCAGATTCAGATATGATCTTTAGAGAAAATATTTATGAAGAGAAGATATCCAGATCCTTCCCAAGTAAATATTAGTAGAGGTCAGACGTGTACGTGGTGTTAGATATATGTGCCCTAGAAGCCAGAATTGGCTGACACTTGTAATACATTTCTAGGGGCAAAATTATAATTTTGACTAATATCAATAAAATGGATTATTTTCTATCACATATATGTATTTAGTATCTGTGATACATCCTTTGAGTTAATGATAATGATAATTCATATTTTTAAGAGTTGAAAATTTAAGACATGAATAATCATTGTTAACTCATAAAATGCTCCCGACCATAGGATCATCACGAGGATGGTGATTGATCCGGAAGGTTGGTGTACAATCACTTCTCTTTAGTAGATGAGTCTTGAGTCTACGGTGTGGAGACACCGGAGCGAGAGTACAGGTACTCGTTAGAGAATGAGGGCACTGAGCGTGACCACCTCGAGTAGTCATTAGGGAGTCTACCTTCTCGTCAATGACTGACTCGATGCTGCAGTAGTGTGTCTGGTTCTTTGACCTGAGATGCATCGGCAGTTCACCTTGAGGGTGTTATAGTTTGACTACACCATTACTCGGTCTCCTAGCCATATGGAACCCTGAGGTGTATGTTGGCTATAGCATGTTCATTGTAGGAACTGGATTGCATCAAGATGGAATCTATCTACCTCGGTGGTAGAGGAGCAGCCCTATGATGATCATGAGAATCAAGTCCAGAAGTCCATGGCCATGGCAGAGTGAAATAATAGAAAGAGTTTCTATTTAGATTTTCACATTCGGACTCGAATCGAATGATTACATCATATGACAGAGACTAGGGTTTGACGAGTTCACCTTAACCCTAATCTGATCGGGGCTCAAGATAGAAGAACTTAATCACACAGGTAGCTGCACCAAGAGGTTCGCATTCAGCTCTGATGGGTTGCCACCATATACTGCTAGGTGTCACTGGTGGATTTTGGGAGCAATTAGAATGATTTAGATGATCGATCATTCTAGCTGTTCGAATCAGAAGAGTTCTGATCCATCGAAAGGAGTTTCGATGATGTCGATGATAGAGATCATGACATATCCCATTACCATACAGAACTGAACCTAACTGGGTCACACAAACAAGGGTTTGAATCTGGTGATCATCAATTGAACTGATCTAGTTCAATTGATCTGAATGAGATTCAATTAGGTTCAAGGAAATCGTGCTAGCACTCGATTGAACCTAACGTTCTTCTTTTGCTATCATAAATAAGTTGTCCTGACTGAGCCAAAGGAGTTTGTGCTCAATCAGAGGCCTTCATATGGTCTGACTGGAGGTTGTCCAAGTCAGAAAAGGTTGTCTTATTTTGTAAGACATTACCTGCCATTTTTGGTCACCTGCCATTTCTTGTTCTTTGACTTTGGTCAAAAGTCTACCTTTGACTGGTCAAATGTTGACCATTGACACTTTGACTTTTGACCACATGTCATGCACCTATTGGAGAGCTGGTGGGGGCCTGTCCCCCTGCCAGAACCTGGCAAGGAAGAGGGCGCACGCCACCCTTGGCGTGTGCCCAAGTTGGAGGCGCCTAGGAGTCCTTGTTGGACAAGGACTCCATCTCCTTTTTGGATTCCAATTAGAGTTCTCCTAAGAACCAACTTTGACTGGTCTTAGGCACCCTCTAAGGAGGAATCCAGGGGACTCTATTCCCACCAATCAGATTTAGATCTGATTTCACAAAGAGTTGTGATTGGTTGGGAAGAAGAGGAAGTTGGATCACAGACAGTCTATAAATAAGACCCTGCGCCCAACTCAGATTATGATGAAAGTTGATTGAATCAAATTCCCCATGCCCCAAGGCTGCCTCTCCCCTCTTCCTCCATGCCAAACCCACCTTCTCCCTCTTCCTCTCCACGTCCAAAAGAGTTTTGGAGCTTGGTTGGTGCGATTCCAGATCAAAGAAAGGCGATCAAAAGCTAGAAGGCTGCGCTGCTGCAAAGGACGACTGCTGATCTTCAAAAAGAGTTTTGAAGATCCTCCAGATCAGATCCAGATCTGATTTTTGGAGACGTGTGATAGAGAAGAAGAGGATCTCCAGATCCAACCCGAGTGGATACCGGTAGAGGCCAGGCGCTTGCGTGGCTAGATCCAGAACCTTCCGCTGCTTACAGGATCATCAACAGGGATAATAGGATTACCCAAATCAAGGTAAATTAAATTTGATTTAATTTATCTAATTTTATTTTAATTTTTAAAATAATAATAATCAGATCTGAAATATCTTAGATCTGATCTAGATCAAAGAGAAAAATTTTTGAAATATATCTCTTGATCTGATCAGATCTAAATGAACCTGGATCCGAAAAATCAGGATTTCTCCTCTTCATATCAGGATCATCATAGGATAATCAGATTATCCAAATAAAGTATGATATTAAATCTGATTTAATTTTTAATATCAGATCATCATGATCAGATTTGAGAACTCTTAGATCAGATCGAATTATTTAAGAATTTTTAAAAAAATCCATCTCAAATCTAATCAGATCTGTATGATCCTACGATGGAAAATAAGATTTTTTCTTCAACTGATATCAGAGCTGCATTAGCAGTTCTTTAGATCTACCTTAGATATGATTTTATTTTTATTTATAATTTGATATTAAAATATTTTAAATATCACATCATATGTAATTAGATCTAAAATTAAAAAATTAAAAATTAAATATTTTATATCTAATATGTATAAGATGCATGACTAGACTAGGTATAGAATAATTCTATGTAGTCTAGTATAATCATGTATTTATTTTGATTAAATATAATTTTAGATCTATTTAATTTTTATTTTTTTGATATTATAATTATTATAATCAGATCTAAAAATAAAAAATAAATTTTTTAACTTTTGATTTATTCATAATGAGATATGAAAGATGCATGCTTAGACTAGTCATAGAATAGTTTTATAAGATGTCTAGAATAGTTTTATATTTGATATGATTAAATTTAAAATTTTATTTTTTAGATGTAATATGTGATATTTTAGTTTTGAAAGTATGCATATTGATGATACATGAGATGTATGCAAGATATGTATTAGTTAGATCTTTTTATTTGTGATATATGATCTAACCAGTTTTATAGTAAAAAATTATATTTTTGATTAAGAAGTTTCCCATGGCTGTTCGATCATAAGAATAAAGTAGGGTTCAAAGGCCTCTCTTTCCATTTGATGGAGTATTCTTATGGCATGTAGGGATGCTGTGTGTTCGTCCTTAATTAGAAATCAAAATTTATTTTTTTATAAAACTCTAAATTCTAAAATTCTAAAATTTTTATTACATGTTTTGTTCATGAATCCAAAACTTAATTCAGAATTAAGATTATGAAATTAATTAGGTATAAAAATTATGAATTTTTAGATCTAAGATGTATTCATAAAATTGGGTTCAGGCTTGGATAGATCAATTAGATCTAGCGATTGATCAAATCGAATCAAGAGTTGATTAGGTGGGATCAAAAAAAGCTTAGATTTGATCAGCCTAATAGGATTAAGTCTGGGTCAAGATCGAATCACATTGAGATGTGACTCGATCAAGTCAAAACCTAATTTGGCTCCATGGTTCGAGCCTAGATTATAGGCTAACCTAATTGATTCTGATTCGATAATTTGGTGTCTAAGATAAGTCTGGTAGATACGATCGACTGATTTTTAATTGAGAGCTACTCAATCTGAATACGTTCTTATCGAGTTAATGGCATATCCCTTCTACTGGTCTTACTTATCTGGCCGTTTATGTTGATCCAGTTTTGATTTGAGATGGCTAACAATTCGAACCAATCCATGCCATCAGGTTAGTCATAATTATTATGACTATGTCAAGTCAAGTTTAAAGAAACCTAAATTAAATCTTCCTAAAAAAAATATTAGATCTAAGATCTTTCACTATTATAGATGTGCGGGCTCTTTCCGGGGTTGATTATTCTCGACTGGATATAGTGGTTCAGTTACACCGAAAATATGCAACCATGTCATTAGGCATTGGATGCTATGGATTGGAGCATGGATTGGGCTCAATATTTTGGATACAGTGAGGGATCCAATCAGAAATTCAATCTATGCAAATGATGGGTCTGACTTAACTAAGAAGTGAATTAATATTTTGGACATGGTGAAATTCATGAATTAGAGATCAGGTTAGGATGCACCATGATTAGAGAATCATTGGATAAGAATTATCCACTCATCGATTGATCCATCATCAATAACTGTTAGATGAGGTAGTAAGTCAGTTGGTGGAACCGCACCATCCACTAGAAATCTATAATCATGAAGATTTTTGTATCTCTGCCAAGAAAGTATAAGGATCTGAGTACATAGTGGAAGCCTAATTTATTTAAAAATAAAATTCTTAAATAAATTGATTAAGTCTAATTACAAAATCTAACTAGAAACTTTGACTCTCTATAGAAAAATATCTACGTCCAATCCACTAGCCCATATCCTGGACACTCATAGACTCACTAAATTCAACTACAAGGATTGGCTCCAAAACTTTAAAATTATTTTGGGTTCCAAGAAGTTGACTCATGTGTTGGATAGGATCCTCCTACCTTACTAGCCCGTCCATCCGTTGATCAGAGAGCGTCCCTTAAAAAGTGGATGGATGAAGATAACAAAGCCAGGTATTACATGTTGGACTCGATGTCTGATGAACTCCAGCACCAACATGAAGATATTAAGACTAGCCACCAAATGTTGGCTCACCTGTAAGAGTTATTTGGTGAACAGAGTCGCATAGCCAAATATCAAGTCACTAAAAGAATGCATGATGCGCAGTCAGTCCAAGATCATTGTTTGATGATAATTAAGAACTTAAAAGAGTTTGAGAAGCTCGATGTCAAGTTAGATCAGGATCTATCGATTAATATAATTCTATACTCCTTGATTGATGTGTATAGATAGTTCATCATGAACTACCATATGCATAAACTTCAGAATACCTTGACTAAGCTCATGAATATACTGATTATTGTCGAGCTTTCTATGAAAGGTTCTAAAGGCTCAATACTTTCCGTGGAGCGAACTTCTGCTAAGAAAAAGTATTTTAGGAAGAAGAAGAAGTTCATGAAGAAGCAGAAGGTGGAAGATGGGAAGAAGAAGAAGGTAGAGTCAAAGAAGAAAGCCGCTGACAAAAAAAAATATTTTTATTACAACACTGACGACCATTGAAAGCGGAACTGCCCTCTTTATTTGGCCAGCCTGAAGAACAAGAATGAGGCAGATCCTTCTGGAGGTATGCTCGTTATAGAATTTAATCTTACGATTTCTTCTTCATCTAGTTGGACGCTTGACTCTAGTTCTAGTGCTCACTTATGCATTTCTATGTAGCATCTTGAGGATAGCAGAAGGCTGAGGAATGGTGAGATGATCCTATGCATCAAAAATAGTGCAAAAGTTACTACTGTGGCCGTGGGATCCTACCATCTATGATTATCGTCAAGATCAGACTTAATACTTAGGAACTATTTTTATGTACCTACAGCAAATAGAAATTTAATTTCTATTTCATGTTTAGCACAGGAAGGCTATATAATTAGTTTTCTCAAGAATCATTGTAATATTCTTAATGAAAGAAATAAAATTACAAGTGGTTTTCTTATAAATGGTTTCTATCAGTTACATATTGATGTTTCTATTTTTAATATCGAGCAAAACATGAATGCCATAGGATCAAAGTGATCTAGAAATAGTCTAAACAATAGGTATCTTTGGTACCTTAGGCTAGATCATATAGCTGAAGATAGGATTAACAAATTGAAGAAATTCGAGCTATTGAGTCCACTGACATTCGAGTCATATCCAATTAGTGAATCATGCCTTCATGGCAAAATGACCAAGCTCCCTTTTATGAAACATGAGGAAAGGGCCATAGATCTTCTTGCCCTAGTACATACTGATGTATACGGCCTATTTGATGCGTTAGTCAGGGATAATTATATCTACTTCATCATCTTTATCGATAATTTATCTTGGTATAGGTATGTGTATTTGATGCGAAACAAGTCTAAAGCTTTTGAAAAGTTCAAGAAATTCAGACTCGAAGTAGAAAACAAACAGAAAAATCCATTAAAGTTCTTCGATCAGATCGAGGAGATGAATACCTTAGCCAAAAATTTTTAGACTATTTTAAGGATAATGGCATAGTCTCTTAATAGACTCCACCTCGAATGCCTCAACTCAACGAGATTTTAGAATAAAAAAACTAGATCCTATTAGATATGGTTCGATCCATGATGAGCTTCACAGACCTTCCTAAGTTTCTTTAGGAATATAGTCTGTTGACTGCTATATATCTACTGAATAGGATTCTATCTAAAATCATTCCTACCACATTGTATGAGATATGGCATGGTAAGAAATCAAGTTTGAGTCATCTCAGAATTTGGGATTGTTCGGCCTATATCAAGAGACAACAGACAGATAAATTACAGTCTAGATCCTTTAAAGCTTAATTTATTGGATATCCTAAAGAGTCATTAGGATATTTTTTCTATCTTTCAAAAGATCACAATGTGATTGTGAGTCGACATGCCATCTTTCTTAAAAAATAGTTTATTCAATATGGTGGCATTGAAAGATAGATTAGACTCGAGGAGAAAGTCTTACAAGAGCCATAAGTCAAGAAACTTATGGAACCCAATTAGATTGAGCCAGTCCAATCACTACCTTATTCACCTTGTAGATCAGAAAAGATTTTCCAACCTCCTAAAAGGTACTTAGGTACTATTTTAGAGAATGTAGAGAAAATATTTCTCATAGAAAAAGGGATTCATGATGATGATCCCAAAATCTATGACGAGGCGATATCAGATATCGACTCCAAGAAATGGTTAGAGGCATTGAAGTCAGAGATTGACTTAATGCACTTGAACCAAGTCTGGACCTTGGTAGATCCACCTGAAGGTATAGTACCTATTGGATGTAAATGAATCTTTAAGAGAAAGATAGGTGCTGATGGAAATGTAAAGACATTCAAAGTAAGATTTGTAGCAAAAGAATATAGTCAGTGTGAAGGCATTGACTATCAGGATACTTTTTTTCTAGTAGCCATGCTCAAATCTATCCTCACATTGCTTACTATTGCAGCCTATTTTGATTATGAAATATGACAGATGGATATGAAAACAGCATTCTTAAATGGATATCTTGAGAAAGATATCTATATGGAATAACTGCAGAGTTTCATATCCAGTGATACTAATCACAAGGTCTACAAACTGCAAAAGTCTATATATGAACTTAAGCAAGCATCTCAGAGTTGGAATGCTCATTTCAATAATGTGATCAAATCATCTGGATTCATCAAGAATGAGGAGAAATCCTATATTTTCAAAAAAGTTAGTAAGAGCGCTGTTATCTTTCTCATACTGTACATGGATGACATCCTCCTAATTGGGAATGATATTTTCATGTTGACTACGGTCAAAATATGGTTGTCTAAAGAATTCTCCATGAAAGATCTAGGAGAAGCATCCTTTATTCTAGAAATTAAGATCTATAGAGATAGACCAAATAGGATGCTGGGTCTCTCATAGAAGATGTACATAGAGAAGATGCTAAAGAGGTTTAGCATGAGAAACTCCAAGAGAGGATTGGTGCCCTTCAAACATGGCATTCATCTCTCCAAGAAGATATGTCCCAACATACCTGAGGAGATTAAATGTATGAGCAAGATCACTTATGCTTCAGCAATAGAGAGCCTCATGTATGCCATGCTATGTACACGACCTGATATTATCCATGCTTGGGTAACCATCCTTGGGCAACAGGGTCCTAAGGAGAGTAGCATCTGAAAATGTGATCGTAGGAATTGGAGCAAGCTATTTAGAAGGGCAAATTTATTATACTCAATTTGTTGATGATATACTAATTTTTTGCAAATACTCTACTCAATATATCAAGCACTTGAAGTTAATTCTCTATGCTTATGATTTGATGACTGGGTTGAAGGTGAACTTCCTTAAAACCAAAGTTTTAGGGATTGGTTTATCAAACACTAAGCTATATAATGCGACAGCATTGTTGGGATGCCAAAGAGATAATTTTTCCATCTCTTATTTGGGCACTCCTCTTCATTTCAGAGCCCTTAGAGTCCCTGAGTGAAAATTGTTGGAGGATAATTAGATGGAGAAAAAATTAACTAGATGAAGAAAAGGATCTCTTACTTTGGCCAAATGTTTGACATTGGTTAATACTATTCTAAGGGTAGTTCCTTTATATTTGATGTTTGTAGCACTAATTCTAGCAGTTGTTATCAACAAAATTGATAATCTTTGTAGGCATTTTCTATGGAACAATATGCAAAATGGTAAGAGCATCAAGAATCTTGTCAGTTGGAGACAAATATGTAGACCAAAAATTTTGGGTGGCCTTGGCATCATAAATCTTAGAACTTAAAATAAAGTCATGCTTTTGAAATGATGGTTTAAATTTTATGAGGAGATTGAGATGTTAGATGTGTGTCCTAGAAGCCAAATTAGCTGTCACTTATAATACACTTCTAAGGATAATTTTATAATTTTGACTATAAATTAATAAATGGATTATTTTCTATCATAGTGTGTATTTAAAAGTATCTATGATACATCCTTTGAGTTAAGGGTAATGATAAGTCATATTTTTAAGAGTTAAAAATTTAAGACATGAATTTTCATAATTAATTCATAAAATACTTTCGACCGTAGGATCATCACGAGGATGATGATCAATCTAGAAGGTTGGTGTATGATCGCTTTCTTAGGATAGACGTGTCTTGAGTCTACGATGTGAAGACACCAGAGCGAGAGTATAGGTACTTGTTAGAGAACGAGGGCACTGAGTGTGATCACCTCGAATAGTCATAAGGAAGTCTACCTTCTCGTCATGACTGACTCAATGCTGCGATGGTGTGTATGATTTTTTGATCCGAGGTGTATCGATATTTTACCTTGAGGGTGTTATAATTTGACTACATCATAACCCAGTCTCCTAGCCAATCGAAATCCTGAGGTATATGTTGGGCATAGCATATTCATTATAGGAATTGGATTACTCCAATAAGGAGATCTATCTACCTCGGTAGATGAGGAGTAGCCCTATGATAATTATGAGATTGAGTTCTTAAGCCTATGACCATGGCAGAGTGAAGATGATAGAAAGAGTTTCTATTATGATTTCACATTGGACTCGAATCGAATGATTAATTCATATGATGGACATTGGGTTTAACGAGTTCACCTTAATCCTAATCCTGTCGGGGCTTAAGATAGAAGAACCCAATCACACAAGTAACTGCATCGAGAGGTTCATTTTTAGTTCTGATGGATTGCTATCATATACTGCTAAGTGTTACTGATGGATTTTGAAAGCAATTAGAATGATTTTGATGATCAATCATTCTAATTGTATGAATCAGAAAAGTGCTGGTCCATCGAAAGGTATTTCAATGATATCGATGATGAAGATTGCGACATATCTCATTACCATATAGAATTGAACCTAACTGGATCACACAAATAAGAATTTGGGGGATATCATCAATTGAGCTAATCCAGTTCGATTGATTTGGATTAGATCCAATTAGGCTCAAGGTAATCGTGGTAGCACACAATTGAGCCTAATTTTCTTCTTCTGAAATCTTTCTGATTCATCGCAATCAAGTCAAATTTGATTTGACTCATTCTTGTATTTTGAATGAATTTATTTTTATCTGATTGGAATAAGTCCAGGTCAGATTAATTATAGAAATAAAATCCATTCATAGTCAAATTGGACTAGGGTCAAAAGTTGAATTATTGTTTAATTCAATATATACATACATATATATACATACATATATATACATACATCTATATACATACATATATACATACATATATATACATACATCTATATACATCTATATACATAGATTGATGCCTCCAGGAGCCGAACTCCCCCCGAATTTCTACTTCAGTCGAATTCTTCCAAGAGACGAACTCCTTCCAAACTTCTCCTCCAAACGAATGCCTATAGGAGTCTAGCCCCTTCTAGACTTCTCCTTCAGACGAATTCCTCTAGGAGCCGACCTCCTTCCAGACCTCATCTTCAGTCGGATGCCTATAGGAGCTGAACTCCTTCTGGATTTCTCCTTCAGTCAAGTTCCTTCAGGAGCCGAACTCCTTCCAAATTTTTTCTTCAGTCAAACTCCTCTAGGAGCCGAACTCCTTCTAGATTTCTCATTCAGCCGGATTCTTCCAGGAGTTGAACTTCTTTCGGACTTCTCCTTCAATCGAACTCCTTCAGAAGCCGAACTTCTTCCGAATTTTGCTGAACTCCTTCCAAATTTTTCCTTCAGTCGGATTCCTTCAGGAGCCAAACTCCTTCCGAACTTCTCCTTCAGTCGGACTCCTCCAGGAGCCAAACTCCTTTCGTACCTCACCTTTAGTCGGATGCCTATAAGAGCTGAACTCCTTCCAAATTTTTTCTTTAGTTAAGTTCCTTCGGGAGCCAAACTTCTTTCAAATTTTTCCTTCAATCGGACTCCTCTAGGAGCCGAACTCCTTCCAGATTTCTTCTTCAGTCAGATTTCTCTAGGAGCCGAACTCCTTCCAGACTTTTTCTTCGATCGAACTCCTTCAGGAGTCAAACTTCTTTCGAATTTCTCCTTCAGTCGGATTCCTCCAGGAGTTGAACTCCTTATGAACTCTTTCAGTCGGATTCCTCTAAGAGTCAAACTCCTTCCGAACTTCTCTTTCAGTCGGATTCCTTCAGGAGTCGAACTTCTCCTTCAGTCGAATTTCTTCAACAGATTGCTTTCAAATTTTAACTAGCATTCTTTCTGGATGATTCTCTCCAGACGTATTTCCTTCAGAAGTCCAAACTCTTCTAAAATTGATATATGTTAAAGTTCTTCATCAACCAACACCTGCTTCCTCCAAACTATGGCCATTAAATCTCGATGAATGATCGCTATCAGTCTGACGATGCCCCTCTCTCCGTAGTAAATCTCATGCGGTTTCGAGCGACCCACTATCGAATGATTATGGTTATCACTCTCAGTCTGATGACACCTTCCTCTCCATACCGAATTTCAAGCGGCTTCGAGTGACCCACTATCAGATGGTATGGTCGTCACTATCAATCAAGCTCCGTCTATAAAAAGGATCCTCCAGATACATTTTCTCTAAGCTCTTTTCTTCTTTCCAAAACTCTGCTGAACTCTTTCCTAAGCACTCCATTTCTGTTGGTCAGAAGAGCTGACTTGATCATTAGAGGATCCTACCGAAGCCACCAACATCGACTCCAAGCAAAATTTTATTTTGCAGATCACCGACGGTGACCTCTTCTTCCTCAACTCTAGCTCGATCTAACGTCAATTAGATTCTATACCAACAGGATTAGCTCTGAAGGAAGGGCCTCTATTTTTAAGGTACCCATGTTCTTAAAGGAGTGCTCAGTAGCAATCTCTCTTCTTCCTCTCTAGAGTTCTTCTTCGAGAAAAAATGCCTCCCAAAAAAGCTTCAACCCGATGATCAATGGCCTTTGCAGCCAAATCCCATCCAGACTTATCCAATCCCACTTCAGCTCCGGCAACTCAAGTTCCACCTGCAGTCATGGTGGATGTGGAGCAGTTTAACCTACTGGTTCAGCAGGTTCGTGATCTCATGGAGGTGGTGCAGGCCATACATCGGTAGGCCTCGATGTCGATTTGATCGAAGCAAGCTTCTTCGGAGCCCCATGATCTGATCTGGGATGGTCGACTTGGGCTAGCCGATCGGTGACCTCCAAAAAAGAAAAGTAGAGGATGGAGAACCCTTGCTCGAATGATGACTCGACCCAAGGGGAGCCTTAAACCCGTTCCACTAGAAGATCCTAAAGATCAACGATCGTGAAGATCTCTTGGATCAAAGACTCCTAAAAATTAGCCGATGAATTGAAGAACTCTGCCATACTCCCTCCTTGCATGGTAATGATATTTGCACCGATCTTCCTTTTTCTCAGAGGATTATGTAGGAACCAATCCTGCCGAACATCAAGCTCTCATAATTTGAGAGTTACGATGGGACCATCAATCCGATCGACCATCTGAAGGCCTTTCAGACAATGATGCTATTCCATGGTGCGCCAGACATCATTTTATGTCGAACTTTTCCATCCACCCTTAAGGGAGCCGCCAGGAACTGATACTTAGCACTTAAGTCGGATACCATTTTTTTCTTTGATCAGATGAGCTATCAGTTTATGGCTCACTTCATTAGCAGCTAGCATCCCCACCAAGGTTCAAATTTTTTGATAAACATCAAGCAGAAGGAGGAAAAATCCATCCGAACTTATGTCATCCAGTTTAATGCTATTGCATTGGAGGTCTGAAACCTAGACCAGTCAGTTGCAATGGCCGCACTCAAGGATGGCCTTCAGAAGAATGATTTATTGTTCTTCCTAAAAAAGAAGTACCTCAAAAACTTTGTCGATATGCTGGCTCAGGCTGAAGGTTATGTCCAAGCTGAAGAGGCCTTCAAGGTCAAGGATGATGAAGCCATTGGAAAGCGGTGAATTGACAAGCCGAGTAGGCCCACTGAGGAAGAAAAGTTGAGTGAAGCTCGATCGTACTTCCAAACTTTCTTTGAGTGTAAGCAAGCCTGAACTCCTCCCCGAGCTCAGAGGCAAGAAAGTTCCGACAAAAGGGTGTGATGGGGTTTACCCCTCCGAAGATTTCACAACTATGCCCCTCTCAATGCTCCAAAAATCTAAGTATTAATGAAAATCATGAAGCAATTATCGAGATCAAAAAGTATGCATACTCACCCCGGCAAGTGCAATCCTAACAAGTTTTGCCTTTATCATTGTGACCACGATCACGATACTGAAGAGTGTATTTAGCTCCTCATGTATTTAGGTCCAAGATGAGATCGAGAAGCTCATCAGATGAGGTAGACTCGATCGATTTCTATGGTGTCGGTCTAAAGGATGGAAAGATCGATCAAGGGCACTGCCGCATCCTGAACCACCAATGATGAGGAACAACAAGAAGATTGGCTACCTCTCGACATCATCAACACTATCTCGAGGGAACTTCGACGAGAAGAGGCTAGCAGATTCGAGGGACCAGTGAAGAGATGGAGGACTACAGAATCCATAACCTTCACTAAGGCAGATGCTCAAGAAGTTTGATTTCCGCACAATGATGCGGTTGTAATCTCTTTAAACATTATCGACTATGATGTACACCGCATTTTGATAGATAATGAAAGCTTGGCTGATGTTTTATTTTATGATGCTTTCTCAAAAATATCCTTACTCAATAACCACTTGAGACCTATGAACTCTCCATTGGTAGGCTTCACTGGTGATGCCGTACCAGTTGAGGACATAATAACTTTAGTTGTGACTGTAGGGCAACGCCTGAAGCAGGCTAAGGCACAGATCAATTTTTTCGTCGTTAAGGCTCCATCTGCCAATAATGTTATTCTCGATCGATCTGGTCTAAATGCACTTCGGACAGTGGTATCAACTTATTATTTGAAGATGAAGTTTTCGATAAGTCATGGAATCAGAGAGGTTAGGGGAGATCAAGTTTTGGTAAGGCACTGCTACTCAATCACCCTGCAAAAGAAAGAACAATCCGACCCTTATCTTGTTGATGGGCTAGATGTCCGTGACGACCTCACCAAGGAGCGGGGTGAGCCTATGGAGGATCTTATATCTGTGCCCTTAAACGATAGGAATGCGAAGCACGCTATACAGATCGGCTCTAACTTGGGGGACGAGGTTCGAGAGCAACTCATCACCTTTCTCAGGAAGAATGCAGACGTCTTCGCCTGGATCCCAGTGGATATGCCAGGAATTGACGTCAAGGTCATGGAACATTGGCTGGCCATTGATCCCAAGTATCGATCAGTAAAAGAGAAGATGCGCAATCACGCCCCAGAAAGGCAGAAAGAAGTAAGCAAGCTCCTCAAAGCTAGATTCATCTGAAAAGTTAACTATCCGACCTAGGTCTCAAACGTGATCCTCGTCAAAAAGATAAACAATAAGTGGAGGATGTGTATAGACTTCAAAAAGTTGAACAAGGTCTGCCTAAAAGATAGCTATCCTCTATCCAGGATTGATCAACTGGTAGACGCAACCTCGGACCATGAGCTCCTCACCTTCATAGATGCCTTCTTCAGTTATAACCAGATATGGATGGCATCGGAGGACGAGAAAAAAACTACTTTTGTTACTGACCATGGTCTTTATTGTTATAGGATTATGCCCTTTGGACTCAAAAATGCAGGAGCAATATACCAGCGCCTAGTCAACAAGATCTTCAAGGAGTAGATCGACCACAACATGGAGGTGTACGTGGATTACATGCTCGTCAAAAGTCGAGTTTCTATAAACCATCTTGCCAACCTCGAAGAGACCTTCAGTGCACTCAGGAAGCACAAGATGAAGCTAAACCCGACCAAGTGCACCTTTGGTGTGACCTCAAGAAAGTTTTTGAGGTTTATGGTGTTGAGGCATGAGATTGAAGCAAATTTAGAGAAAATCTGAGCTATTCAGGAGATGACTACTCTAAAAATAATCAAAAAAATTCGGCATCTGATAAAAAAAGTGGCATCCTTAAATCACTTCATCTCGAGATCGACCGAGCGATGCATGTCCTTCTTCTGAGTTCTCAGGCAATCAAAGAACTTCTGCTGGACGATGGAGTGTCAACGAGCATTTGAGAAGCTTAAAAACTATCTCGGCTCATCCTCACTACTAGCAAAGCTCGAACCCGAAGAAGAATTGTTCCTATACCTAACAGTCTCTCCGACGACCTTGGCAGTAGTCCTAGTCAAGGAGAAAGCGAAGATGTAGTGATCGGTCTACTATGTAAGCTGGATCCTGAGGGATGCAGAGATCAGGTACTCTAAGCTAGAAAAATTGACTTACTCTCTTTTAATTATTATCAGGAGACTCCGACCTTACTTTCAGAGGCACACCATAACGGTCCTCATGGACCAACCAATAAAAGCGGTCCTCTATCGAATGGAAACTTCCAAAAGAATCGCAAAATAGAAAATCGAGCTCATAAAATTTGACATCAACATTGACCTAGGTCATCGATCAAAGTTCAAATATTGACAGATTTTGTAGTGAAACATACCATTTCAGATGATGTCAAACTTGAATAGAATGAGATTGGTACTCTGTTGTCACAACCAAGCCTCCCTGAAGAGAGTGCCAACCTTTTCGAGGGTTTTTAAGCCCTGTACGTTGATGGTTCATCCAACTCCGCTGGAGCAGGTGCAGGGTTAGTCTTAGTTAGTCCTGAGGGAGTCATCATCGAGTACGCGCTACGCTTCAAATTTTCTACAACTAATAATAGGGCTGAATATGAAGCATTGATTGCAGGGATAAAAATAGCAAGAGAGTTAAAAGTAGACCAGCTTCAAGTCTACATTGATTTCCAATTAGTGGTCGGTCAAGTTAGTGGCACCTATGAAGCATGGGAGGAAAGTATGATGAAATACCTTGAGAAAGTAAAGGATTTGACTCCGACCTTTGGTAGTTTTGACATTCGACAGATTTCAAGGACAGAAAATACAAGAGCCGACCTTTTCTCTAAATTGGCCACTTTAGACGCGTCGAACTATCCAAAAAACTATTTTTTAAGACTCTAAAATACCCAAGCTTAGAGAAATCATAGTTCGTTATGCAGACGGAGCTTGAGCCAAGCTGGATTAACTTGTTAGCTGCCTATCTCAAAGAGAAAGTTCTTCCTCGTGATCCAAAAGAAGCTCGAAAACTCAGAAATTAAGCCTTCCGGTATATTTTATACGAAGGTAAGTTGTATAAGAGGTCGTATTCACTACCGCTGCTGAGATGTCTCTGACCTTCAGAGGTCGACTCCGTATTATGAAAAGTGCATGAGAAAATTTATGGAAGACATGTAGGAGCCAGGTCCCTATCACAAAAACTACTTCGATAAGGGTACTATTGGCCGACCTTGTACCATGACTTTATGGAGTACGTCAAGAAATGTGATCGCTATCAGAAGAATGCAAACATACAAAGATAGTCGGCCTTCAAGCTTACTCCACTAAGTGCACCTTGGCCATTTGCGTAGTGGGGAATGGATATACTTGGCCCTTTTTTTATGGCATTCGGACAATGAAAGTTCCTCCTAATCGCGATCGACTACTTCACCAAATGGATCGAAGCCGAATCACTAGCAAAAATTACTTAGATTAGGGTACAAAACTTCATCTATAAGTCAATCGTCTGCTGGTTCGATCTTCCCCAAACTCTCATAATAGATAACGGGCGATAGTTCGCTTGGACGAGGTTCGTCGAGTTCTGCAAAGATTTAAACATCTTCCATCACTTCACATCGGTAGCTCACCCACAGGCAAATGGGGAAGCTGAAGTGACCAATCGGACCCTGCTATGAGGAATCAAGACAAGACTTGATAGAGCAAGGAGGCTTGGGTGGACAAACTCTACCACATCCTCTGGGCGTACCGAACTATTCAAAGGCTACTGACTGAAAAAACACCATTTGTCTTGGCGTTTGGAATGGAGGCAGTCATACTAATCGAGCTTAAACTTTCATCAGCATGGGTCGTGGCCTTCAATGAGCAGCGTAACCCATTGGACCTTAGAGTCAACCTCAATCTGCTGGAAGAAAAAAGAGAGAAAGCCCAGGTTCGGATGGCGGCCTACAGACGAAGGGTGGCCCGATACTATAACTCCAGGGTCAAAAGTAAAACATTCAGAGTGGGAGACTTAGTTCTTCGGTGAGCCGCCATCTCTCAACCTCAGAGCCAGGGGAAGCTTGCCCCAAATTGGGAAGGTCCGTATGAAGTGGTGGAGGTCGTCCGGCCCAGAACTTATCGTCTGAAGGAGCTCGAAGAAACAATGCTCTCACGACTTTAGAATTCAGAAAATCTGAGGATGTACTATCAGTAATTTTCCTTCAATAAAACTTCTCCATTTCAATATTATTATTTCTTGGTGCAAAAACTATGGGATGATAAGAAAGAAGCAATCAATAGTGGCCATGTTAGGAATAGGAGGAGAACCTCATCCTAACATGAACAAAGTCAAAGGTCTCGTTCATTTTAAATGAGATGAGGAGAGAGGCCCTGATAATGGCCCTTATGTGCCCCTACAGTCCATTAGGAATAGGAGGAGAACCTCATCCTAACATGAGCAAAGTTGAAGGCCTCATTCATTTTAGATGAGATGAGGGGAGAGGCCCTGACAACAGCCCTTATGTGCCCCTACAGCCTATTAGAAATAAGAGGAGAACCTCATCCTAATGTGAGCAAAGTCGAAGGTCTCGTCTGTTTTAGATGAGATGAGGGAAGAGGCCCTAACAATGGCCCTTATGTGCCCCTACATAAGACCTCCTTCAACTTCAATAGGAGATAAGATCTCCTTTAACCTTAGCTGGAGACAAGATCTCCTCTGAGCTTCAACTTCAACCTTGACTGAAGATAAGATCTCCCCCGAGCTTCAATATCGATATCAACTTCAATAGAAGATAAGATCTCCTTCAACCTCGACTGGAGATAAGATCTCTCCTGAGCTTCAACCTCAATGTCAACAGGAGATAAGATCTTCTTCAACCTTGTCTGGAGATAAGATCTTTCCTGAGCTCCAACCCTTCAATAGAAGGTAGGATCTCCCCCTAGCTTCAACTTCAACCTCGGTTGGAGATAAGATCTCTCCCGAGCTTCAACTTCAATATCAACTTCAACAGGAGATAAGATCTCCTTCAGCCTCGGCTAGAGATAAAGTCTCCCCCAAGCTTCAAGCTGAATTGGTGCAGAGCCCAGAAGAGAACTTTGGCAGTCATCTTTTTTGTACTCCCTTCCTTCGAATTTCGAACTCAGAAGTGGGGGGACTATTGTTGGGGATAAATTTCGCTCCCTCCGAAGTCCAGCCTAATGCTTAGCCTAATGCAACTAGTAATTACCGAAGAACTTCGATCGAAAATTTTTCTCCAGTGATCAGATCCTAGCCGAACTCCTTCAGCAGCCAAACCTTAGCCGAATTCCTTCAGCCGACCTAACTCCTCAGTGATCGAATCCCAGACGGATGCCTACAGGAGTCCAACCCCTTTCGGAGCTCTCCTTCAGTCGAATGCCTCCAGGAGCCGAACTCTCTCCGGACTTCTACTTCAGTTGGATTCCTCCAGGAGCCGAACTCCTTGTGGATTTCTCCTCCAGATGGATGCCTACAGGAGTCCAACCCCTTCCAAACTCCTTCAGTCGGATTTCTCTAGGAGCCAAATTTTCTCTGAATCTCTTCTTTAGTCGGACTCCTCCAGGAGCCGAACTCCTTCCAGACCTCACCTTCAGTCGGATGCCTACAGGAGCTGAACTCCTTCTGAATTTCTCCTTTAGTCAAGTTCCTCCAGTAGCCAAACTTCTTCCAAATTTTTTCTTCAGTCAAACTCCTCTAGGAGCTAAACTCCTTCCAGATTTCTCCTCTAGATAGATGCCTATAGGAGTCCAACCCCTTTCGGACTTCTTCTTCAGTTGAATTCCTTCAGGAGCCAAACTCCCTCTGGATCTCTCCTTCAGTCGGACTCCTTAAGTAGCCAAACTCCTTCCGGACCTCACATTCAGTCGAATGCCTATAAGAGCCAAACTCCTTTCGAACCTCTTCTTCAGTCGGATGCCTTTAGGAACCGAACTCCCTCCAAACTTCTACTTTAGTCGGATTCCTCTAGGAGCCAAACTCCTTCTGGACTTTTCCTCCAGACGGATGTCTATAGGAGTCCAATCCCTTCCGAACTTCTCCTTTAACCGAATTCCTCTAGGAGCCAAATTTTCTCTGGATCTCTCCTTTAGTCGGACTCCTTCAGGAGCTGAACTTCTTTCGAACCTCTCCTTTAGTTGGATGCCTCCAGGAGTCAAACTCCTCTCAAACTTCTACTTCAGTCGGATTCTTTCAGGAGCCAAACTTCTTCTGAACTTTTCCTCCAAATGGATGCCTACAGGAGTCCAACCCCTTCCAGACTTCTCCTTCGATTGAACTCCTCCAGAAGCCAAACATCTTTCGGATCTCACCTTCAGTCGGATGCCTACAGGAGTTGAACTCCTTCTGGATTTCTCTTTCAGTCAAGTTTCTTCAGGAGCCGAACTCTTTCCAGATTTTTTCTTCAGGCGGACTCCTCTAAAAGCTGAACTCCTTCTAGATTTCTCCTTTAGCCGAATTCCTCTAGGAGCCAAACTTATTTCGGACTTTTCCTTCAATCAAACTCCTCCAGGAGTTAAACTCCTTCCGAATTTCTCCTTCAGTCAGATTTCTCTAGGATTCAAACTCCTCCTTCAGTTAGATTCCTCTAGGAGCTGAACTTCTCCTTCAGCCAGAATCTTCCAGGAGCCAAACTTCTTTCGAACTTTTCTTACAGTCGGATACCTCTAGGAGCCAAACTTCTTCCGAACCTCACCTTCAGTCGGATGCCTATAGGAGCTAAACTCCTTCCGAATTTTTTTTTTTCAGTTAAGTTCCTCTAGAAATCGAACTTCTTCCAAATTTTTTCTTCAGTCGAACTCCTCTAGAAGTCAAACTCCTTTCAGATTTTTTCTTCAGTCAGATTCCTTCAGGAGCCAAACTCCTTCTGAACTTCTCCTTCAGTCGAACTCCTTTTGGATTTTTCCTTCAGTCGGATTCCTCCAGGAGCCAAATTTCTTCGGACTCATCCTTCAATCAAATTCCTCCAGGAGCTGAACTCCTTCTGGACTTCTCCTTCAATCAAATTCCTTCAGGAGTCGAACTTCTTCCAAACTTCTTCTTCAGTCAAATTCCTTCAGTGAATTGCTTTCAGATTTCAGCTAGCAGTCCTCCCAGATGATCTTCTTCAGACGTATTCCCTTCAAGAGTTTGAACTCCTCTAAAATTGTTATATGTCAAAATTCTTCACCAACCAATGTCTGCTTTCTCTGAACTACGACTATTAAATCTACATGAATGATCGCTATCAGTCTGATGATGTCCCTCTCTCCATAGCAAATCCCATGCAGCCCCAAGCGGCCCACTATCGAATGGTTATGACTGTCACTATCAGTCTGACGATATCTTCCTCTCCGTACCAAACCCTACGCGGCTCTGAGCAGCCCACTACCGGATGGTATGGCCATCACTATCAATCAAGCTCCATCTATAAAAAGGAATCCTCCAGATACGTTTCCTCTAAGCTCTCTTCTTCTTTCCAAAATGCTGCTAAACTTTTTTCTGAGCACTCCATTTTCGTTGGTCAGAAGAGCTGACTTGATCGTCAGAGGATCCTACCGAAGCCACCACTACCGACTCCAGATAGAACTTTATTTTGTAGGTCATCGGTGGCGACATCTTCTTCCTCAACTGTAGTTCGATCCAGCGTCGATCAGATTCTATACCAATGCTGCCCACAAGATGACAAGTGACTCAGCGACTCACTCATCCACTCCCTTATCTACTAAGTGAGATCCGTGATCTCAACAATCTTAGGGCATGCGTGCCTTTATCTCCTAGCACATCTCAAAAACCATATTCTCTAGCAGATGGTGCATGTCCCTAAAAATGATAGGTACCATCTTCATCTATAAATTTTTTTCATCAAAACCCTCCAAATAAGTATAGACATACCTTGCATGCCTGTTAGCCCTAAAATTAATTTTGATAATGTCAAAAATATTTGAATACAAATCATGTTTACTGATGATGCTTTTGAGAATGATTGTAGGATTTCTCAATATGTTCAATTAGTTAATTCAAGAAGAAGTCCATTCAAATAAATTCAAGTTCCTTAGTCAAGAACTCAAGTTTGGAAGCAAAGAAACTAAGGTTGGTATGAAAATTTTTGGTAAATGGAAAATCTATACCAGCAAGACCTCTCAACAAGCATAATCATTTAACTTTAAAAGGCAAGTCTAGCCTAGTATAAGTTTGAACAAGAAAAAACTATCTCAAATAAATTTTGGCATGTTTGGCAAGTCCTTGCATTGACGAAATTTGGAGCTTAGTCGATCCAGTCTTAGTCTCAAAAAAAGCTAGAAAGAATTGAAATTTAGATGAAGTCCCTTATTCGACCAAGCTTCCATATTAGCTGATCAAAGGCTTAGCTAACTCAGGTATTGGGATTGCCAACCCAATCTCAAACTCAAGATAAAGATAGAAAGATGAAGACTCAAGAGATTTACCTGAGCTAACCTAATAAAATTCTTAGTCAACCAAGACTAGAACATATCCAGCTCATAGAGAAAGATAAGCGATTCAATCTTAAAGGAAGATGAATATAGAAAGAAGCAAAAATTAGCAAATTTTCTGAGCCAACTCAGAAAGACAATTAGCCGACTAAGTCGTAAAGTTAGCCAACTAAAAGAAGATTTGAGCCAGTCCAATCTTAGACAGATAGAATAGATAAAAAGTAGAAAAATTACATCTATTCCTGAGCCATCTCAGAAAAGTCATTTAGCCGACTCAAAGTTGAAGGTTAGTCGACTAAGTATCGAAAAACTCATAGGGGTGACATGCATCATTTTCAAAATTTTTTGAAACATATATAGCGGAAGAACTTTAGGAGGTGCTTGGAATGGAAATCGAAATGGACTGGAATCGAAATTGAAATGGCCTAATCCTCTAAAGTGTTTGGTTCATGACTAGATCGAAATCAAAATAAGGATGAGAATGGAAATTTGAATCCATAGAGAAGAGTGGGGATTAAGTTTTAGGTAGATTGGGCCATTTCCATTTCATCACTACTACAAAAAGGGCTACGATAGCAATTCGTAACCACTACCGTAGCCCAAAAAACTACTGCCATAGGCTATGATAGTGGTTATTTAATCGTTGCTACTGAAGCCATCACCGTAACTCTATGGCAACGATTGTTGCAGCAGTTGTTTGAACCATTATGATAGATAGTCTATTGCAGTACAGCGGTTAAGAACCCACTGCTATAAATAACCTATGGTAGTGATTATATAACCGTTGCTATAGATAACCTATGGGAGCAGTTACATAACTACTGCTATAGATCGATCTATTGCAGTGGTTTATAAACCACTGTAATAGATCGATCTATATCCACGGTTATGTAACTGCTGCCATAGGTTATCTATAGCAGTGGTTACATAATCGCTGTCATAGGTTATCTATAGCAGTGGATTCTTAACCACTGCCATAGATTTAATACAGCGGTTGACACCATTTGCACGAAGAATCTATGATAGCAGTTGGCACGAATATGGCAGCGGTTATAAAATCACTATCGTAGATCTTGAATAATTAAAAAATTAAAATTTTTATTTTTTTATATATTTTATCTGATAAATACAGATATATAACATAAAAAAATATAATAAATATAAAAATTATTCTAAAATACTAAAATTTTATTATCAAATAAAATTTATTATAATATTTTTTTAAAAAAATAAAATACATCAAAAGTCTCCTAAATCTACATCATCGTCGTCGTCGTCAAGAGCTGGAGTCGGAGCCAGAGTCGAAGCTAGAGCTGGAGCCGGAGCTAGAGCTGGAGCTGGAGCTGAAGTTGGAATATGAGCCAACATATCCTTGAAGCTTGTGACTTCAAAATGCGCATTGAGCATCTACATCATGTCTCTCATGATGCTCTCTAGATGAGAAGCACGCTCCTCAGCCCGAACTGCCTGCGTCGCAGCATGATCTGCCCATGCCAATGCCTCCTCAAGCTCCTCCCAATTGACGACATCGAAAGTCTATGGGAAGATGCTCACCTCGGACCAGTAGCTCGTCGGCATGTGTCCGAGCCTGCATCAGATCCTCCTAGAGTGCTCAAGCCCAAAGACCTGAGACAGATGGTCATGGGGCTCAGAGGTATCCAGGCCCTCGCTCGCAAGTGCATCTAACTGATCCTGTAATTATAAATTAAAATAAAATTTTATAAGAAATACTATAATACTAATATATTTAATACTTACAAAAATACATCCGATCGCAGCATTCATCGGCCTGCCCGTCTTATCCATGTGGTTGGATCAGAAGATCTCACTATGGCTGGGCATCACTCCATCTATCATCAGCTATAATAAAGAATAAATTTATTAGAAAGATGATAAAAAATATGAATTTAATTTATCTAGTAAGATTTAGAATTAATTACCTCTTTATGCATACAACTGACCATAGACTCACGGTCTAGAGTGTGCGTATACTCATGGGCTACACGGTTCTCCCGATTCTAACGAGAGGTAGCCTAACAAGTATTCAAATAAATAATAAATATCTAAAAAATATTTAAATAAAACTTTAAGCATATTAAAAAATTTAAAAGTTAAAAATTTTACCTCAAACTCCTGGCTCCTCCTGTGTCTAACCATCCTCTCCCACTAACTCGAAGGACAGTCTTGTATCCAGGGAATAAGCTCCTTCAGAGTGTCTCGTTGGTGCTCGAGCCATCCTCTATAGAGCTTGATCTTGTAACCCTGGTACAACTCCTCGATCTTCCTCAGTCGGGCATCTCGAGCCCTCTTATGATCGGAGAAGTCATACATCCTCTACATAAAGTTATCAAAAATCAGTTACAAAATTATTCTAATCAAACATATATAGTGTAAATATATAAAATGCATAAATATAACTAAGATGCGTGTACTTATCCATATCTCCTCCCATATTTGATTCTTGATGGTAGCATCCATCAAATGCCAATCTCTAGGCTCTACAGGAATGATGTCCGACCGCCTCACAAGCACTCCAAAAAAGAAATGCATCTCCCACACGATCTTTCCTACCAGCCTTCCCTCCGCATCATAATAGACCATCACCTGATGCTGGCGGTTCCACACATGTGCCGTACGTGTGGGACTATGAAATGTCTGGCTGGATGATGCACCTGCAATGCGAATACGTTATGCAAATATATAAGTGTACAAATACTATATAAAAAATAAAGTTGTGCTAATATAATAAAAACATACACTCAGATGCCTGCGTAGTAGCATGTGTTTCAAATATGGACGATGGTAGAGGCTCAACTATCGGTGGAGTAGATACCATCGGTGGAGTAGATGTCATCAGTGGAGTAGATGTTGATAGTGGAGGTTCCTAAGCAATCGATGCTGAGATGGATGGAGTATGCTCTGACTGCTCCTCGAATGCTGAACTACACATAACCTACCGAAAGACAGGGGTGAAAGCTAGATGGCATTTCGGTGCCATCGTGATCTACAACGTTAATGAATATTAATCAATATAACATGTTGAACAGTAATATTAGTATAGCATCAATAAATAGTCTCTAATATGTACACTAATCAATTGACGACTCTATCATTATGCAATGCAATAAATAAAAGCAACAAGATATAAACATCCAGAAAATGTTATGCAATAAATTCTACAATATGAATTACATTCATAAATAATTAAGGATGAGCAATAGTCGTAGATCCAATATCTTGCACAAACCTTGGTGTTAATCCAAAAATCTAAAAGAAGAACAAAGTAGATAATGGTGGCACCTTAGGGCTTAAAGTTGGAACCTTAGAGAGACATCAAATTCTATTCACTCAGAAGTCGAGCCAGCTCCATGCCTGAGACAGTCGGCTCCATGTCTAAAACATCCGGCTTGGGTCCTCCCCTAGCCGGCTTGATCACAGCTCGAGCTAGCTCGACTGCATATTCAAGCCAACTCGGCTGTGTGCCATTCCCTCGATCACTCTTTCTCTTCCTCTCTCAATCTTCCTCGTCGGCGACGGCGGCGAGGCCGAACTCCTCCCTCCCAGCTTTTCCATCTCTCGATCTTCCTCGCTCCCTCTCTTGATCTCCCTCGTCGGTGAGGCCGGATCCCATCCCTCCCTCTCTCACTCTCTCGATCTCCCTCGATCTCCCTCATTGGCAAGGTCTGACCCCATCCCTCCCAGTGATGCTGGCGAGGTCGGACCCTCTCCCTCCCTCTCTTGCTCTCTTGATCTCCCACTCTCCCTCTCTCGATCTTCCTCGCCGACGAGGCTGGACCCCCTCCCTCCCAATGATGGTGGCGAGGTCGGATCCCTCCTTTCCTCTCTCCCTCTCTCGATCTCCCTCGTCGACAACGACAGCAAGGCCAGATCTCCCACCTCCCCCCTCCCACTCTCGGTCTCCCTTTCGATGAGCGACCGACCTCCCTCTCTTAATTTGTCGGTCTCCCTCTCAGTCTCTCCATTTTTTAATTTTGGATCTCAGAATCGGGTCCGACCTTTTGGGATCCATTAAGGTCCGAGTCTAGTACTTCAAGTACAAATCTATCGACTATTCGAATTTGAATCCGATATTAGTAATTAAAATTGGGTCCAGATCCGAATATCCAAGTTTTGATCCAAAAACTATAGCATGCAGATAATTATAATATTTATAATAAATATTTATAATATTTATTATAAATATTCTATAAATTATTATAAATATACATGATTAATAAATAATACTATAAAATTTTTTTAAAAAAAATTATACCTATGGCTATAGAGAGAGCAGGTCGCACCGAAAGCTCCGAAGGTTCATCAACGACGATGCTGGAGGAGGACGATGGCACTAGAGGTAACCTACGAAATGATGGCACTAGAAGTAACCTGCGAAACAAAAGCAAGATAGTGAGATAAAGAAGAGAGGAGAAAGAAGAAAGAGAGAGAGCAGGGGCGGTCAGAGATGGGGGGTCAGGGGAGGGGTTACAGTGACGAGGAGGCCCGGGAGGCACACTGATGGAAGGGTCGGCAACCGAAAGGGGGAGTGTGGGAGGCGGCGGGGAGGGGTGGTCGGGAAGGGGGTTGCGGGGTGGCAGAGTGGTAGGGTGGCGGGGGAGGGCCGACCGGGGATGGAGGGAAGGAGGGGCAGCGCCGAGGGAGGGTGGGTGGTGGGGGGTGGTAGGGAGGAGCAGCTGGGGATGGGGGAAGGAGGGGTGGGGAGGGTGGGGGGCGAGTGGGGGGTGGCGGTCGGAGATGGGGGGCTGGGGGGTGCGGGGAAAAGCAGTCGGAGATAAGGGGGAAGGAGGGGCGGTCGGGGGAGGGTGGGGGGCTGGGTGGGGGTGGTGGGTGGCGGGGAGGAGCAGCCGGGGATGGGGAAGAGGGGCGACCAGAGGGAGGGGGCCGGGTGGGGGTGGCGGGTGGTGGGGAGGGCGGTCGGGGATGGGGGGCTAGAAGGGGAGAGTGAAGGAGGGGCGACGGTGGCCGAGGGGGAAGGAGGGGCGGTGCCGATCGAGGGAGAAGGAGCCTCACTGGCGACGGAGAGGAGCAGGAGAGATAGGGAGAGAGATCGAATGCGCACGGAAGGGAAGCAGAAAAAATTTGGAGATTTTTAATGTAATCTAAAGCAGCAGTTATCAAACTGCTGCCATAGATCTACGGTAGAGATTATCCAAAACCACTTAAATAGATCTATGGCAGCGGTTCTATAACCACTGCTATAGATCTATAGCAGCGATTTTTGATAACCACTGCCGTAGGTTGAAAATATATTTTTTTTATTTTTTTAAATATTAAATAATTTTTAAATTTAATGTCCATCTTTACCATTTGTTATCTAAATAATTATCACTAGAGTGTCATCGCAAAAGATCGCCTCAAACCGATGGCCCTAGCTTCATCGATTAGAAAAATTTGATTTCGACGATTATGAACGACGATGCAATGATCTGATAAATGAAGATCTTTGATGAGTTCAAAAATTTACAACGATGATCTTGATTATGTTTGTAGTATACTATCAAAGTTTCACTTCAATTGGATATCGTTATCATGGTTAATTTAGTATGAAATAATTTCGATCGTTAAATTAGAAACAAGCAATCAAAGGGTTAAACGACATCCGATTATGAGATAATTTTTTAGTTAAATGATCTTTGTTATAATTTTAAATATTTTATATGGTGATAATAGTAAAATTTAAATCATTTTTATATAAATTATTCATGTTAAGCCAATATTACAAAAGCACGAGCATAACAATCAGTGAAGTTTCAGAATAGTTATTAGGAGATGTATAGTTTTAGATCATTCTTCATCTCACCAGTTAAATTTTATAATCACCATCATAAAAAATGATTAAATTAGTAGCCAAGATTATTTATAAAAAAAATTATCTCATAATTGGATACTGTTTGATTCTTTGATCACTCATTTATCATTTAACGGTCGAAACTAATCTATACTAATTTGACCAAGATAACGATATTCGATTGAAGTAAAACTTTGATAGTACACTACAAACATCATCGAGATCATCGTTGTAGATTTTTAGATCCATCGGAGGTCTCCATCTATTAGATCATCGCATCATCATTTATGGTCATCAAAATCAAATTTTTTTGATCGATAAAGCTAGGGCCATCGGATCGAGGCGACCTTTAGCGATGATACTCTAATGATAATTATTTAGATAATGAATAATAAAGATGGATATTAAATTTTAAAATTATATAATATTTAAAAAAATATATATATGACAGCAGTTATAATTAACTGCTGCCATAAATAAACTTATAGCAATAGTTCATACTAACCGCTGCTATAGGTCCGACTTATGGCAGCAATTTCACTAATCGCAACTATAAGTGCGACCTATAGTAGCAGTTACAATGAACCATTGCTATAGGTCGATTTATGATAGTGATTTTTTATAACCGTTGCTATAGGTCCAACCTACGACAGCAATTTTCGTTAACCGCTGCTATATGTTAGACCTATAGTAGCGGTTATAAAAACTGCTGTTATAGGTCTAACCTATAATAGTGGTTAATGAAAATCACTGCCGTAGGTTCTATAGCAGTGATTTCGAAAATCACTGCCATAGTATGCGCTGCCATAGACCATTTTTGTAGTAGTGCATCCTGAAATTGGAATCGAAATTGGATGCCCTCCAACCAAGCGGTTGGAATGAAAGTCATCCATTTTCATTTCAATTCCGGATCCCTACTCCCCCCAACCAAGCACCCCCTTAGATTAAACTATTTAATTTAAGATGCACTAGATCAAATCTAAAAGTATTCTATCATAGGATCTATGACATGATATAATACACATAAAATCTAAAACTGAAATATAAACAAGTAGATCTCAGTTGATCTAATCTACTGAGATCAAATCTTAAACCTGAACACGAGATGTAGATCATTGCATCTAAAATCTATGAATCCGTTTGTTGCTCCAGCTGCGCACATGATCGACCTCTTGTTAGATAAGTATCCTAGAAGTCAGATTGACCAACACTTGTAATATACTTTCTAGGAGCATTTTTATAATTTTGACTAAAATTAATAAAAAAATTATTTTCTATCACATTGTGTATTTAAAATATCTGTGATACATTCTTAGAGTTAACGGGCATGATAATGCATATTTTTAAGAGTTAAAAATTAAAGACATATATTATCATAATTAACTCATAAATTGCTCTTGATCATAGGATCATCACGAGCATAATGATTGATCTAAAAGATTGGTGTATAATTGCTTTCTTAGGATAGATGAGTCTTGAGTCTACAATATGGAGACACCAGAGCGAAAGTATAGGTACTCATTGAGAATGAGGGTACTGAGCATGACCATCTCGAGTAGTCATAAAAAATTCTACCTTCTCATCGATGACTAGCTCGATGCTGCAGTTGTGTGTCTGATTCTTTAATCTGAGATACATTAAGAGCTCATCTTGACTACACCATAACTCGATCTCCTAGTCATTCAGAATCTTGAGATGTATGTTGGCTATAACATGTTTATTATAGAAATTAGATCACACCAATAGGAGATCTATCAACCTCAGTAGAGGAGTAGTCCCATGATAATCATGAGATCGAGTCCTTAAGCCCATGGCCATCGTAGTGTGAATTAATAGAAAGAAGTTTCTATTAAGTGTTTCACATCAAACTCGAATCGAATGATTTATTCATATGACAGGTATTGGATTTGATGAGTTCATCTTAATCCTAATCTTATCGGGACTCATGATAGAAGAATCCAATCACATAGGTAGCTATATCGAGAGATTCATTTTGGTTCTGATGGGTTGCCACCATACACTGCTAGATGTCATTGATAGATTTTGGGATCAATTAGAATTATCTTGATGATATCGATGATTCTAATTGAGTGAATCAGAAGAGTTCTGATCCATCAAAAGATGTTTTGATAATATCGATGATGAAGATTGTGATATATCTTATTATCATACAGAATTGAACCTAACTGGATCACACAAATAAGAATTTGGGTCTAGATGTCATCAATTGGACTGATCCAATTTGATTAATTTGGATTAGATCCAATCAGATTCAAGAAAATCGTGCTAGCATACGATTGAGCCTAACTTTCTCCATCTTTAGTCTTTTTGGTTTGTCTTGACTGAGTAAAATTGAATTTGACTCATCCAAAAATCCTGTATGGATTTATCCTAATCTGACTAGAGCTTGTCCAGATTAGATTGGAGCTTGTCTTGATGAGATCAGGGTTTATCCTAACCAAATCAAGATTTGTCTCAAAATCATTGGATGGAATTAGGACAAGGGTCGTTTGACCCGATCTTGGTAGGAGTTGAGGGATATGGCATGCACCCCATAGAATTTATCTAAGGGTGCATGTCCTATATAGATTTCATGGAAGAAAAATGGATGCACGTCCTATATGACGTGCGCCCTTTGTGGATAAGGGAGAAGGAGTCTTGATGTGAACAAACTCCTTTGAGATAATTGCTTGCACCATCCCAACTCTTCTCCATGCCATTTTTTCTGAGTTTTGTGCAACAAAACCAGAAGAAAAATAGGTGTGGGCATGGCATTTCAGATTGGAGTCCTTCTACTTTAAGCAATTTAGTTGCTTAAAGCTTCGGGACTCCAGGGTGGCGCTAGGTCTATAAAAGGACCCCTGCGCCTAGTTGTTTGTATAACAATTCCTCTATAGTGAAGCTCTATCTCTCCCACCATATTCACACCCTATTCTAGATCTTCTCTCCCTCTTCCACATCCAAAAGGGTTGGACAAAAATCAAAGATCAAGAGTTGGCCCCTGATCTTGCAAAGGCTGCGCAACAAGTTGTTGATCAAGAGACGAACATGCTGCCTTGAAGATCAAGTTCAAAGGCTTCATAGATCAATTCCAGATCTGAATTTTTGTAATCAGATCTAGATCTGACCTAAGTGGACTTTGGTAGAAGCCAAGCACGTGCATGGCTAGATCTAGAACCTCTACATACTGTCAGATCATCAACAAGATAAATAGTTTATCCAAACAAGATAACATTCAATGTTACATATTTTATTTAATTTTTATTTTTGCTATCAGATCATTCTAATTAAATCTAAGAACTCTTAGATTTGATCATATTATAGAAATTTTTTTAAAAATTTTTACTATAGATCAGATCAGATCAGATCGATTTTGTGGCAGAAAAATTAGGTTTTTCTTCAACTAACATCAAAGCTATGTTTGCAGTTCTTCATATTTATTTTAGATTTAATTTTTTTTTAATTTTTTATGATCTAATATGATTGATTTTAGATGTTACATGAGATGTAATCAGATCTAAAATCAGTAGATTAAATTTAAAAATTCATATATGCGATATATGTGATGCATGTCTAGACTAATTTTATAGATCTTATGCTATGAATTATCTAGAATAAATTTTTTTATGATATGATCATTTAAGATTTTAGTTTTAGATATTATATTAGATATAATCAGATCTAAAATATGCATGTGTTAGTTTAAATATGATACATGAGATGTATGCAAAACATATATAAGTTAGATCTTTAATTGTATATGAGATATATATTTTAAATCTAACTATTTTTGTAGTGTAGATTAAATTTATGATTAAGGCATTTTCCTTGGCCGTCCGGTCATAAGAGTAAGAAGGATTTAAGGCCCTCTCTTCTCATTCGATGGGGTGCTCTTATGGCATGTAGGGATGCTGCGCATTTGTCCTTAATCAGAAATCAAAATTTACTTTTCTCCAAAATTCTAGATCATGAAATTCTAGAATTTTTGATACATGTTTTGTTTGTGAATCCTTGAACTTAATTAAGAATTAAGTTTATGAAATCAATTAGATCTAAAAACTATGAATTTTCAAATCTAAGATACCTTCATAAAACTTGGGTTTGGACATGAGTAGCTTAATTAGGTTAAGCAATTGATCAAACTGAATTAAGAGTTGGTTAGGTGGGATCAAAAGAACTTAGTTTTGACTAGCCCAATAGTTGTAAGTCTTGGTCAAGGTCGACTCATAGTCATATGTGGTCGACCAAGTTAAGATCTAATTTGGCTTCGTGATTTGAGCCTTGGATTGTAGGCTAACCCAATCGATTATGGTTCGATAATTTGGTATCTAAGATAAATTTGATAGATACAATCGACTGATTTTTAATTGGAAGCTACTTGACTTGAATCCGTTCATGGCAAGTTAATGGTATATCCCTTCCATCGACCTCACTTACCTGGCCATTTGGATCGATCCTATTTTGGTTTGAGGTGGCTAACAATTCGAGCTAATCCATGCCACTAGGTTAGTCATAATCGATATGACTAAGTCGAGTCTAAGAGATCTACATCAAATCTTTCTAATAAAATATTAAATCATAGATCTTTCACTATTGTAGATGTGCGGGCCCTTTCTTAGATTGATTGTTCTCGATTGGATACAGTGATTCAGTTGCACCAGAAAGATGCAACCATATCTATTAGACATGGGATGCTACGAATTGAAGGATGGGTTGGGCTCAATATTTTGGATACGGTGAGGGTCCTAATTAGAAATTCAGTTCGTGCAAATGATGGGTTTGACTTAACTAAAGAGTGAAGTAATATTCTGGGCATGATGAGCTTCATGAATTAGAGATCAAATTTGAGTACACCATTTTAAAAAATATTGGATAAGAGTTGTCCACTCATCGGTTGATCCATTATCAATAACAGTTAGATGAGATGATGAGCCAGTTGGTGGGATCGCACCATCCATTAAAAGTCATTAATTATGTAGACTTTTGCATCTCTACTAAAGGAGTGTAGGAATCCAAAAAAATAATGGAAGCCTAAATTTATTTAAAAATAAAATTTTTAAATAAATTGGTTAAGTCAAATTCTAAGTCTAACTAGAAATTTTAACTCTTTGCAGGAAAATGTCTGCATCAAATCTCTTAGCCCAAATTCTAGATACCTAC
Organism: Cocos nucifera; assembly: GCA_006176705.1. NCBI lineage: Eukaryota > Viridiplantae > Streptophyta > Magnoliopsida > Arecales > Arecaceae > Cocos > Cocos nucifera. The sequence goes on from QRFJ01002307.1 coordinate 216,360, forward strand.
AGACTGACCAGATCTAATTATAAGGATTGGCTTTAGAATCTAAAAATTATTTTAAGTTCCAAAAAGCTATCCTATGTGTTGGACCAAAAACTTCCCATCTTGCTAGCCTGTCCGACCACCGATCAGAGAGCACCTCATTAGAAGTAGTCTGATGATGATAACAAGGTCAAGTGCTACATGTTGGGCTCAATATCAGATGAGTTGCAGTACCAACATGAAGACATCAAGATTGCTCGCCAAATATTGACTCACCTATAAGAGTTGTTTGGTGAACAGAGTCACACAACACATTATCAAGTCTCAAGAAGACTTTTTAAAGTATAAATGCATGATGGACAGTTAGTCCAAGATCATTATCTGGCAAAGATCAAGGACCTAGAAGAGCTTAAAAAACTTAGTGTCATCATGGATAATGCAGATTGATGTGATCCTACAGTCCTTGACTAATTCGTATGGATAGTTCATCATGAACTTTTATATGAATAAGCTTCAATACACCTTGGCTGAGTTAATAAATATGCTGGTTACTACTAAGCAAACTATAAAAGGTTCAAAGGGCTCAGTTCTTACTGTGGAGTGGACTTCCTTCAAAAGAAAATCTTTTAGAAAGAAGAAAATGTCTGCGAAGAAGCAAAAGGTAGAAGAGAAGAAGAAAAGTAAGAAAGAACTGAAGAAGAAGGCCGTGGATAAAGAAAAATATTTTTACTGCAATATCGATGGCCATTAAAAGCAAAACTGCTCTTCATACTTGACCAGCTTGAAGAATAAGAAGGAGGCAGGTCCAGCTGGAGGTATGCTTGTCATTAAAATTAACCAAATGATTTCTTCTGCATCCAGTTGGATGCTTCACTTTAGTTCTAGTGCTCACTTGTACAATTTTATATAGGATCTTGAGGAGAGCAGTAGATTGAGGGATGGTGAGATGATCCTACATATCGAAAATGGAGTAAGAGTTGCTGCTGTAGTCATGAAAATCTATCCTCTTCGACTACCATCTGGATTAGTTTTAGTTCTTAGAGATTGTTACTTTATACCTACTCCAAGCAGGAATTTGATTTCTGTTTCATATTTAGCACAAGAAAACTACATAATTAATTTCTTTAAAGACCACTGTATAATTCTTTATGAAAGAAATAAAATTATAAGTGATTTCTTAATTAGTGATCTCTATCAGTTATATGTAGATGTTTCTATTTTTAATATTGAGCAAAATATGAATGCTATAGGAACAAAATGACCTAGAGATAGTATTAACAAAAGGTATCTATGGCACCTTAGGCTAGATCATATAGCTAAAGATAGGATTAATAAATTAAAAAATTTAGACTAATGGATTTGTTGACTTCTGAGTCATATCCGATTTGTGAATCATGCCTTGAAGACAAAATGACCAAGCTTTCTTTTATGGTACATGAGAAAAGGGCCACAGACCTATTTGCCCTGGTACATATAAATGTGTGCGATCCATTTGATGAGCTGGCTAGAGGCAATTTTTTCTACTTCATCATCTTTATCAATAATTTATCTCTGTATAAGCATGTGTACCTGATGCGATACAAGTCTGAAGCCTTTGAAAAGCTTAAGAAATTCAGACATGAAGTGAAAAAGTAAACTAAAAAGCCCATTAAGATTCTTCGATCAAATCAAGAAGGTGAATATCTTAATTGAGAATTTCTAAACTATCTCAAGGATAATAGCATAGTCTCATAATGGACTCCATCTGGAACGTCTCAACTCAACGAGATTTTAGAATAGAGAAATCAGACCCTATTAGATATGATCAATCCATGATAAGCTTCATAGACCTTCTTGAGTTTCTTTGAGGACATAGTTTAATGATAGCAATTTACCTACTAAATAAGATTCTATCTAAACTGTCTACTATACCGTATGAGCTATGGCATGGTAAGAAACGAAGTCTGAGTCATCTTAAAATTTAGGGTTATCCGGTCCATGTCAAGAGACAGTAGATGGACAAGTTAGAATCTAGGTCTCTTAGAGCTCGCTTTATAGGATATTCTAAAGGGTCATTAGGATATTATTTCTATCTTTCAAAAGACCACAATATGATTATGAGTCAACATGCCATTTTTCTTGAAAAATAGTTTATTCAAGATGGTGGCATCGAAAGACAAATCAGGCTTGAGGAGAAAGTCTTTGAAGAGCAATGAGCCAAGAAACCTATGGAATCCAGTTAGTCTGAGCCAATCCACACACTATCTCCTCCACCTTATAGATCAAGAAGAATTTTTCATCCTCCTAAGAGGTACTTAGGTACTATTTTAGAGGATGTAGAAAAAATATTCCTCACGAAAAATGGGGTTCATGGTGATAATCCAAAAACTTATGATGAAGCGATATTAGATATTGACTTCGAGAAATGGCTAAAGATAATAAAGTTAGAGATTGACTCAATGCACTCGAACCAAGTCTGGACCTTAGTAGATCTAGCTGAAGATATAGTACCTATTGTGTGTAAATGGATCTTCAAGAGAAAGATAGGTACAGATGAAAATGTGGAGACATTCAAGATTAGGCTAGTGACGAAATGATATAATTAGTTCGGAGGCATTAACTATCAAGATATCTTCTCGCCAGTAGCCATGCTTAAATCTATCTACACGTTGCTTGCAATTGTAGCCTATTTCAATTATGAAATATGGTAGATGGATGTGAAAATGACATTCTTAAATGGATATCTTGAGAAAGATATCTATATAAAATAGCCACTTGGTTTTATATCCGGTGATGATGATCAAAAGGTCTGCAAGCTATAGAGATCCATATATGAACTAAAGCAAGCATCTCAAAGCTGAAATGCTTGTTTCAATGATGTGATCAAATTATTTAGTTTCATCAAGAACGAGAAATTATGTATTTTCAAAAAGATCAGTCGGAGTACTGTTATCTTCCTCGTACTGTATGTGGATGACATGGAAATTATATTTTTATGTTGACTTCGATCAAAGTGTGGTTATCAAAAGAGTTCTTTATGAAACACCTAGGAGAAGCATCCTTCATTTTGAGGATTAAGATCTATAGAGATAGACTAAAGAGGATACTAGGTCTCTCATAGAAGATGTACATAGAGAAGGTGCTAAAGAGGTTCAGCATGAAAATCTCCAAGAAGAAACTAGTATCCTTCAGACATGGCATTCATCTCTCAAAAAAGATGTGCCCCAACACACCTGAGGAGATTGAACGCATGAGCAAGATCTCTTATGCATCGGCAAAAGGAAGCCTCATGTACGTCATGCTATGTACACGATTTGATATCGCCCATGTTGTGAGTGCCACAAGAAGGTATCCGTTGAATCCAGATGAAGAGCATCCTATATCCTAAGGATAAAAGTGTGGCTATCATCATAATTCTTCACGAAGAATTTGGGAGAAGCATCCTATATCCTAAGAATAAAGATTTATAGAGATAGATGTAATAGGTTGCTTGGTTGTCTTAATCTACGTACATAGATACTATGTTGAAATAGTTCAGCATGAAAAATTTCAAGAAAGGTTATCTTCCGATAGGCCATAAAATTTCTCTCTCAAAGAAGGATTATCCGACAACTCCTCAAGAGAAAGAATATATAAGTAGAATTTCATATACTTCGACAATGAATTCTATAATGTATGTCATGACATGTACGAGATCGAATATGGCATCTCAATAGGGATAGTAAGCAAATATCAGTCTGATTCAGGTGAGAACCATTGGAAGGTTGCTAAAATCATCCTTAGGTATTTGAGAAATACTAAGGACCAATAGCTAGTTTATAGAGAATATAACTTAAAACTTATGGAATACACTATTTCTAGTTTTCAGTTAGATCATGATGATAGTAAGAGTATGTTAAGATATCTTTATCTTATACGGTAGAGCAATCTACTGAAAAAGTTTCAAGCAGCACACTATGATTGATTCAGTTTGTAAGGTAAAGTATATTGCAATATCCAATGCTACAAAAGAAGCTATGTGGCTAAAAAAATTTATCAGTGAGCTTGGAGTGGCACCTTTCTTAGATGCTCCAGTTCTGCTCTACTGCAATAGCACTGGAGCCATAGCTTAGGCAAAAGAACCAAAGGCATATCAGCGAATAAAGTATATTCTGCATCATTACCATCTTATCTGAAAGATCGTGGATCGAGATGATGTCGAGCTTTAGAAGATCGATGGAAAGGAAGACTTGGCTGATCCATTTACTAAAGCCCTCAAAATTATGGAGTTCGAAGACTATAAGTCAAAGATGGGTATATAATACTATTTTGATTGGTTTTAGTTCAAGTGAGAGTTATCAAAAAATAATGTCTTAAAGTCAATCGTCTAGGTTGTAGATAATTAAGCTCTTTATTGTAATTATATATGAATCTTTCATTAATAAAAATTATTTGACATTTTTCATCATAAGTTGTGCATCTTCTATTAAACTCCTGTGTTATGATGAAAGTCCTTAGAACTACTTATAATACGATAAAGGAGGATTTATAGTGTAGTTCTTAAATCATGTTTATGACCAAATGATACGTCATTAAGAAGAATGACAATATTTATCGAGTATAGATCATTGTATGCCATATGGATTGATTGTCCTCTTAATTAAGGAGTGTGGAGATACTGGTATGGTATACTAATAAGATATAGGAGTATATCATCACCGAATAATGACTCACCTGCTAAATGCTCTACTATTAAGAGCATCTTGCAAAGAATATGGGCATGAGTGTCTCTCAGACCTAAGATCACCATGGTAACTTACAAGCAACTCACTGTACTTTGGTGCTGGACTATCTGAATTTCTAATTCAGTAATGAAAGATTTCTGGATACAGTCAAGTACTTATTAAATCAATGTGTGAGTCAAGATGGAATTAACTCCTTCAAGTTACTGAAGATAATGCATCACTATATTTTAATTTAGTAAAGCCTTGGTCAAGATAATCCATGTGATGGATTTGAAAGGTTGAAATATAATATGTATGATTCATTTAAGGTTGATAGCAAACCCTAGGTCATCCTAAGCATTCAAGGTCAAAAGGATGAATCATACGGTAACCATATATCGAGGTTCTTGAATATTTCTTTGCAAGTATTCGACCTATTCGAATATCGAAAACTATTGCTAGATGCTAATTTTGATTAATATAGGAAAATAATTTCTATGCTACCAGCTTAGTTTTAAACCTATGGAGTCATGCACTTAGTCAGGCAACATAGGAAAGAATTGATCTATAATCTAATTATTCAATTTGAAAGTACTTGACTTAATTAAATAAATAAGATTAGCTTAATTGAGAATTAATTTAGTGGTCATACGAGATTAAATAGTTGACTATGTCAAGCTAGCGCTGGATATGAAGTGCAGGTTTAATTTCAGGGATAATTATGATCGAATCTTTAATATAGATGATTCATGAGAAAATGAATTCAAGTATTAATTTTTTTAGATTAATTTTGATTTAATTGAGCTTAATCAGATTGAAAATTCAAGTAAGACTTGGGCCTAAACCCTAATTAGATTAGGATCAGCAATCTATTCAAAATTGATTTAAATATGGTTTGAATTGGATTCGAATCAGACCTGAATTAGATTAAATCCTTAAATTTTCAATTAACTGGAACTCTCTCTCCTCATGGCCGACCAAGAGAAGGAGGAGGCATGGGATTTTGCACCCCCCATCTTGTGTGTGTGTGTGAGGAAGAGAGGGGCACCACTTTGTAGCCCCAATACTTCACCATGAAGTATTCTCTCTTGGAAATGTTTGGGATTAGAAATCCTAACTAAACAAGGTTTGATCTATAACCTAGGGGATCACATATATAAGGGAGGGAACCCCCTCGACTGCCCATAACCTTTTTCCCTTGAGTTTTGTGTGACAAAGAGAGAGATTGAGAAGGTAGGCAGCAATAAGAAGGAGAAGATCTTCTTCTTCTCTTTAGGCATGAAGAAATCCTATTCCTTGGGATGAGGACATCTCAAGAAAGATCTGAAAAGGAGTTTTCAGATCTAGTCCCTCCTTGTGATCCTTCTAGAAAGGTGTGAAGTTCAATTTTTCATCCCTCTTTCCTACGGTGCCAGGTGCGCGCGCGAAATAGACGGCCTATAGTTTCAAGCCTAGCAAGGCTTTTTGATTCAAGTAACACCATTTTCCATTGCATTATAGGTATTTCAATATTTAATATTTTGATTTTAAACATGGATCTATTCATTCGATCCCTAGGCATCCAATTTTGAACTAGTATGGGATTGATTTAATCAATCCAAGCATGCATACATATCATGTTACAATGTGGATGTCCTCTTCCTAGGGATTGAGTATTATATTGGCAGGCCGATAGTAACCTGATCTAGCTTAAAGCAGTGCTGATGGGCAAATCAGTGCTAACCCTATCTAGCTTAAAGCAATACTAATAGGAAGGTTGATCACGACCCAATCTGACTTTAAACGATGTCGATGAGTCCTCAGATCATCTGATGTGATATGGTGATGTTTCATCCGCATGTCGATAACTTACCGACATTACCTAACATAGCTAAATGTGAGATTGACTAAAACCGATGTCAACTTAATATAAACTAAGCAAGTCAATGTTGGAAAATATGTTCTAAAGTCAATCATCTAAGTGGTAGATGATTGAAATTAGTATATGAATTATCTAATAATAAAGTTATTTGGTTGATTCATCATAAAAGCAATAATAAAAATCAACCGTGGAGTTCTCGACCTACGCAAAGATAAGAGATCTGATCTCTTGGTAACCTAGATATGATCTAGGATTAGATCAAGACTTATTCTAGATCTAGGTATTGATATGGTTAATACTACTTATGATTAATTTAATTTTAGATTTATATTTACATTATGATATGTTATAGATCCTTGATGTAGGGTTTTGTAATCTGATTACATGTATATTATAGATTAAACTATTTAATTTATGTCTTTCGCTGGTTTAATTTCAAAATGTTTTAAAATCTATGCATGAAATCCTGCATGTTTCTCATCAGTCGACTATCACAGTACCAAGTCAATAGTTATTCTAGGTTTGCATTCAACCGACCTAAATCTAAAATCGATGGTGATACTGTACCATCAGAATACCATCAGATCAATAATCTTCCTAATATTGCCATGTGGCCAGAGGTTGTTAGCTGCACCAATAATAACAATAGATTTAGGTTATCCACTTCTAATACAAGTTAGTCAATAATGTATTCTTTTGGTTTGTATATGAGCTGTGTTAGAATTTTAATGAGCAGGTTCTCATGATCATAATACTATAGCAAAGTAGCAAGTGGTGTCATGATTGTTAGATGTATGTCCTAGAAGTCAGATTGACTGACACTTATAATATACTTCTAAAGATATTTTTATAATTTTGACTTAAAAATAATAAAAAATTATTTTATTCTATCACATTGTATATATAGTATCTAGATACATCTTTTGAGTTAATGGTAATGATAATTCAAATTTTCAAGAGTTGAAAATTTAAGACATGAATTTTCAAAGTTAACTCATCAACTATTTCTGACCGTAGGATCATCACGAGGATGATAATCGATCCGGAAGGTGTTGAGAAATATGCAGGATTTCATGCATAGATTTTAATTTTTTTTCAAAATTAAAGCAGAGAAAGATATAGATTAAATAGTTTAATCTACAATATGCATGTAATCATATTACAAAACCCTACATCAATGATCTATAATATGTCAAGATATAAATATAAATCTAAAATTAAATTAATCATAAGTGGTATTGATCATATCAATACCTATATCTAGATCAATTCTCGATCTAACCCTAGATCATATCTAGGTTATCAAGAGATCAGATCTCTTACCTTTGCGCAGGTCAAGAATCCCATAGTTGATTTTGTTGTTGCTTTCGGAGCCACACACGAATCCGACCTCTACAGGTGATCCATACAAGCCTACAACATAGATCAGAGATTCGTTGAATGAAGATCCGCTCGAAGTGCTAGCTTCTTGGGGATCCCTCCTGATGGTCAATCAAGAATATATCCTCTAGATCTCTTGAACACTCCAAGAGATAAAGAACATGAGGAGAAATAAGAAAGAAATCTAACCCTTAGATCTTTCATAAATCATAAAATAAAATTAAAAAAAAATAAATCCTAAGAGAAGATAAATCTTCTCCTCAACGATAATGGTTAGGATCTTCTCCTCTAGAAGTTTCTAAATCTTCTAAGAATTCTCAATCTAAGAGAAGTTCTTCTCTCATCAGGATAATCAAATCATGTCCAAAGATGATCACTATGCTTCAAGCCTTGAAGCATGGAGGATAGAAAATTAAGAAAAGAGACATATACTTCAATCTTCTCTTACCTTGTCTTCTTCATAGAATCATCAATCCAAAAGAAAGAAGACAATCTTCTCTTCTTGTCTTCTTCAAGACCATCATCGTTTGATGTAAAAGAAAAGGAAGAGTCTTGGCATAACCATCTCATAGGAGGCACCCCCCTTTTATTGCAAGACTAGGTAAAAACCTAGTCAAAGGAGGATTTCTATGGGGCATCCAATTCTTGGATTCCCCTCCCATAATATTTTGTGTGCATCCTCTGAATCTCACACACAAAAACTAGGGGAAAAGGGTGAGAAAAGTTTGGATGGCATGTGGAAAAAATCCAAAAGAAGAAGGGAAGAAGGGAAGAATAGGAATCTAATCCTAGCCACTAATCCTAGCCACTTTCTAGTTTTGACCGAGTCAAAATAAATTCCTAAACCAATGAGAAGTGGGGCATGGAGACTCTTTCTTAGGCATGGGAAAGTTCACATAAAACCTTAGAAATAAAGGTGGGCATGGGTTTTCTAAGGCACAAGAAAAAGAGAGAGAGTTTTAGTTCAACTGAAACTCCTCTTGTTTGACTAGGTCAAAATAGATTTGAACCTAATTTAAATCCTACTTAAATTAGATTAAATGCAATTCAATTAATGATGATTCTAGTCTAACTAGGAGTCTAATTAAATTAGATTAAATCAAAATTTAAATCTGATTTAAATCCTAAGTCAATTAGGTGCACCCAAGTGCTAGTCAAACAAAGAGTTGTTCTTTCTTGCAATTGGCTTATCTAATAAACCAACTAGACTTAATCTAATTAAGTTCAAACTAATTCTAATTGAATCTAATTCAATTAGGCTTGATCTCAGCCTAATTGTTCAATCAAATTAATTCAATTAGCAATCCAATTGCTAATCGATCCTCCTATAATACTTGTATTAGGTCAAACATCAATCGTATTGATGGATTGACCTTAGAACGATTCTCAATCGTCGATTAACCATCTGATCAGATTACAAGCTCTAATATATATGACCCCATTGGTTCGAATCTAAATTGATAGTAGAGAAACTAATTTTTGTACCAATCGAAGTTACCATCTAGCAATGGTTTTCGACACCCGGATAGATCGAATGTATGCAAAGCAACATTCCTAGAACCCTGGCCCATAATTACCATATAATTCATCTCCATGACCAATAATGCTCAAGACAACTTTGAGTACACTGTCAACACTGATACAAGTCATCTCTATTGTATCTCAAAATTTTGCAAATCTCGTGATATCTCACGAGGATTATCCAGGCCTCGATTTTGCTAAATTAAAACATAGTGAGTTATTCTCTTTCTGAAGTTAATCAAGAGTGGTCAATCCCATCTTGACTCACACACCAACTTCATAAGTACTTGACTATACCCAAAAATCTTTCGAACCTATATTAGAAATACAGATAGTCCAGCATCAAAGTATAGTAAGTTGCTTGTAAGTCACCATGGTGATCTCAGATCGAAGGGACACTTATACCCATTGGTCTTAGCTATCTACTCTTGATAGTAGAGTGCTGCATTGATCACGTTCAGTATAGATGTACTCCTACATCTCACCTGGATGCTATACCAATGTCTCCACACCACTTGGTTACGAGGACAACCAACGCATATGGCATACAGGAATCTACACTCGATAAGTTATCATTCTTATTAATAACTTATCATTTGATCATGAATAATTTTAAAACCATCCGATAAATTCTTCTTTATCGATTGACTAAGAACTTCATCATAATTTAGGAGTTTATTTAAGAAAGATAGAACTTTGATAATGAATCAGCCAAATAACTATTATTATTAGATAATTTATATACTAATTTCAATTATCTACCACTTAGATGATTGACTTTAAAATATACTTTTCAACAACTTTCACCTGGACTAAAGCCAATCAGAATGATATCAAATATCCTATCTTCCACTAAATTCGTAGAACTCCTTAGTTCCAAGGCCTTAGTAAATGGGTCGGTCAAGTTCTCCTTTTACATCGATCTTCCAAAGATCGACGTCACTCAGATCTAATCATCTAAGATGAAAGTGATGTAGAATATGCTTGTCCTTTGGTTCTTTAGCCTGAGCTATGGCTCCAGTGTTACGATAAGACTGGACGATTGGTGAAGGATGCCACTCCCAACCTTCTAATGAACCTCAGCAACTACTCAGCTTACATGGCAGCATCATATGCCACGATGTACTCTACACTAACTGAATAGGCTAAAGTATACTGCTTGAAACCTTTCCAATAGATTGCTCCTATAATTAGGGTATGACCCGACATTCTCTTATTGTCATCTTATTTTGATTAAAATTAAAACATCCACATGTTTTAAGTCAGTACTTTCATATTTGAGTCACTGAACCTTTGTATTTTTCAAATACTTAAGGATTGTTTATACAATCTTTCAATGGCTCTCACTTGGATCAGACTAGTATCTACTCACTACCTCTAGTGAGTATACCATGTTTGGTCTTGTACATGGAGAAATAAGATGACAGCTAAACCTTTATTCCTTGTAATATTGGAATGCCATTTTTGATTAAGAGAATTTCATCCTCAAACAACACAAGAAATAACACTACAAAATATTTTGCCCAATTACAAATGCAAGGTTTGTCTTTGTTCATAACAAAGACATACGTTCAAAACGTATGTTCGAACTCTGAGATGATACTCAGACAGGCTTTATAGGTTCTTACCTTTCCATCTGCACTACTCTGATCCTATTAAAAATTCATTCACATCTAATGGATTTTATCCCTTCAAGTGAATCAACTAGTGTCTATACACTATTAATTTTCAAAGACTTCAATTTGGATCATATGGCTCCAAGCCACTGCATTGTATCCCTATAGATGATCGGATCCTTATTGTTCTCATCGAGCCCAACGGGATCGCCATTCTGGACCTAGATACTGAAGTATCTATCTAGCTAATACAGTACTCTACTGGATCTCCTTAAAGGTGATACTTTAATGGGCTTCGGATTTGATCTGATCAAATTTGATTTTGTAGATTTACTAGATTACATCGATTCTTTTCTATTAGTCAAACTTCTACAAGTTCAACTTGATAGGCATAGTTTCTTCTCTAAGAAATTTTTTTCAAAAAAAATGCCCTACTGCTGATGAACATCTTATATTCTTTAGCATAGTAGAATTAATAACCCTTAAACACTTATTGAACCAGGATCCAAGTTTATCTGTATGCAAATATATGACATAGACTGATCAACCCCAAACTCGAAGGTGAAAGAGTCTAGGTCTATGCCTGATCCATATCCCATATGGAGTCTTTGCAATAGATTTACTTGATATAAATTCAGAGTAAAACTAGTAGTCATAAGAGCACAACCCCGAAATAGGTAGACTAGTGAACCCTATTGTAGATTGAGCCATGTCTAACAAAGTTCAATTTCTTCTTTTAGATACATCATGTTCCAAAAAAAAATCCACTAAGAGAGAATCCAATTCTTTCCTAGATATGCCACAAACTTACTGGATAAGTATTCACCTTCTTGATCTGATCGAAGAGTTTTAATACCTTATCCAGTTTGTTTTTCTATTTCATTATTGAATTATTTAAATATTTTAAATAATTTATTCCAGATGCACCCATGCCCAGATAGGTCATCTGTAATGAAATATTAATATCTTCCTTTGGCACTTAAGTTCACAGGTCCACATATATCACTATGTATGAGACTTAGAACTTTATCGGCTCCATCTTTTTTAGTAAAAGGTGACTTTATCATCTTCCCAAGAAGATAAGATTCACAGGCTATCAATGATTCACAATAATTGATGTCGAGGTTTTCCTCTCAAGCTAATCCGTTTATCTTATTCTTGTCAAGATAACTAAGCCTACAATGCCAAAGATATCCATGACATAATCTAACTTGGGTGTGTACATTACACTTAACAGGCTATGTAAATATTAAATAATATTTCTTTATTATCCATATATTATTATAATATTATTCATAATAATCTTCTTTATTGATAAATGATAACCATCTCTGACCAAAAAACCATCAGATATCACATTTATCATAAACAATGGACAATGGTGATAATCACTCAAAATGACATCTTTGAAAATAAGCTTGACAATTCCTAAAGCTAGGATTGAAATAGAACTTCCATCCAAAATGTATAGATATTTCTCGCCATTTTCAAACATTCTACTTACCTATAGTTCATGCAACAAATTACATAGAACTATCGGTATCTCATATCCAGGTAGCAGAATTTCATACAGAAAAATTTTAAGAGACTATCATATAACATCCTTGATAAGCAACTCTTGCTCATTTCTCATGTTCAGCCTGTTATGGTTAAGAAAAGCAAGATAATTCTTCTTCCTATGACTCTACTTCTAATATTAGAAGCACTAAGCATGATTTAGATTAATTTTGGACTAGTTATTTTTACTGGACTAAGAGGCTCCAGTACAAACCCATTCATACTACTGAACAAAATTCAACTTTCGATACTAATTATCGAAGTTGGATCCCATAAGTCATCACTATCTAAAAGTGATAGGAGCAATTAGGATTTAGCCTTATTTTAAGAAAAGAGAATAATGACCTAAGTATATGAATTATATTAAGTCTAAAGATTCGGACTTTAGTCTAAAGATTCTTTCACTATTTTATTCGAATTGGTAGCCTCTACTTCCAATTCAAAGAATTACTTTAATTTTCTAGTAGGTACTAGAATCCATATAGACTACACATAAGCCCAACTATGGTTAATCAATCCATGTACATCTAAGGATAGGTTCATAATCAATTATTTCTCTAAATAATTTTTAGTAATTTAATTTTGTCCCAAAAACTTAATTAGTAGGCTAGGGCCTCCATTGTAAGGATCTAGTTAGGTCCAACCATTAACATGACTATACTTGGTGCATCTAACCAACGAATGATTAAGCCCAATTATAGTTGGTCAACCTAACCACCATTAGAGAGATACATCTAAGTCGTCATATGATGAATGATAACTCTATTAGTCAATAAGCACCAGACCTATGGGCCTCCAATGATTATTGAGTCAATGGACTCATTATCAAACACCTTAATGGGAGGCTATGACTCGGTTATCTTCATAACTTTGTCATTTTAAGAATCTAATAATTTTAAAGAATTTAAATTATTTATGATTTAATGATAGAAAGGACATCGATCAATTTGCTCCCACTAACTTCACCAAGTCAAGTCCTCCCACTAACTTCTCAAGTCATTGATGAGGATTAGGATCAATTTTGGTCCATGGGCACCTATATCAGTCTCATTGAGTAAAATCAGTCTTACTGATTTTCTATGCGACATGGGTTAGCACAAATCAATGAGCAACCTAATCAAAATCTGATTAACCACATTGGCCAGATAAGTAAGATCGATGGAAGGGTCCACCAAGGCTTGTTTTAGACACCATCAAAAATGGCCAGGTAAACGAGCTGTCAATTAAAAACCATCAATCTAGAATGCTAGACTTATCTTAGACACCAATTGATTTATCAGTTTTGATTTGGTTTATCTAAAAACTCGAGCTCGACCACTGAGCCATGATTAATATCCATTTTTTAGATGTATGAACTTTGATCAACTACAACTATTGAATTGATATAAAGAAATGACCTAATCCTAATTAACTATTAATTAGATTTGATCAATTTCTTAACTAAGTCCATATTTAATCTAACCATAGGTCTAACCTAGTTAAGGACCTGATCAAAGCTAACCCATTACCCATTAACCCATGTTTTATGAAATTATCTTAGGATCTTCAAATCACAAACTTAGATCCTAAACAATCACTTAATTCTTAATTATGTACAAACTCATGAGTTTTAGATTTATGGAACCTCAGAACTAATTTTTGATTTGATCATTTAAAATATTTTCAAATTGTAAACACTTTACTTTGAATCAAATTCAAATGATGATTTTAGATATGATTTGTTTCAATGTTTCGATTATGCCCTAGGATTTCGAATCTAAGGTTTTACAGAAAGTAAATTCATAATTTAAATTCTACAAAACTTATATATCATATATATGCAAACTAGATTAAAAAATAAAGCTACATATCAACATATGCAACATGAAGATCTAGATCAAAATATGAAACATATCACATGGATCTTATCTAAATGATCAAAATCAGATCATAAATTATTTAATATTAGAATTAAAATTAAAAAATAAATTATAAATTATTTTAGATCTCATCTAATATATTTATGATTTAGATTTCTTGGATCAGCACATACTAGGACAACCTTTTTACTATAAGAGATAAACCTTACAGCAAGACAACCTTATGGCAGTATGTGCAATCCTGATATTATTTAGATCTAATCTAAATAATCTAAAGTAGATTTAATATCTATATAATTTTAGATTTAAATCAAAAAATTAAATCATAATTTTTTTTTACATCTAATCTAAATTATTCATGATTCAGATTCAGATCAGCACATACTTAGACAACCTTTTCATTATAAGGGATTAACCTTACCACAGGACAACCTTATGGTATTATGTGCAATCTTTAATTAATTTTAATTTTAGATTTATTCTAAAGCATACATGAATATGTTATAAAAGAATCTTGCTCTGATACCACTGTTGAGAAACATGCAAGATTTCATGCATAGATTTCAAAACTTTTTCAAAATTAAAGCAGCAGAAGACATAGATTAAATAGTTTAATCTACAATATGCATGTAATCAGATTATAAAACCCTACATCAACGATCTATAATATATCATGATATAAATATAAATCTAAAATTAAATTAATCATAAGTGGTAATGATCATATCAATACCTAGAGATTAGATCTCTTATCTTGGCATAGGTCAAGAACTTTGTAGTTGATTTTTGTTATTGCCTTTGGAGCCACACATGTGTCCAGCCTTTATAGGTGATCCACACGAGCCTGCAATATAGATCGAAGGTTCATCGAACGAAGATCCGCTCGAAGTGCTAGCTTCTCATGGATCCCTCCTAATGGTCAATCAAGAACATATTCTCCGGATCTCTTGGACACTCCAAGAGATGAAGAATATAAGGAGGAATAAGGAAGAAATTTAACTCTTGGATCTCCTATAAATCAAAAAATAAAATCAAAGAAAAATAAATCCTAAGAGAAGATGAATCTTCTCCTTCAAGACATCAACGATTAATATTCTAAAAATATCTCTATGTTAGGACAAGTGGAGACCTTCTCCTCTAGGATTTTTTCTAAGTTCTTATATCTAATATTTTTTATTTTTATCATATAAAATTCTCACAAGAAATTGGAGAGGAAGGATTTTCAAAGAAACCCTAAGAGAAGACGTTCTTCTCTTCTTCTTCTCTCATCAGGACATGATCAGATCATATCCAAAGATAATCACTATGCTTCAATGCCTTGAAGCATGGATCTCCATGCCATCTCATTTTCTCTCTCTTAGATTTTTATCATATAAATATCATAAATAAAATAGGAAGAGAAAAACATAAAAGAAAAATACAAGAGAAGACAATCTTCTCTTACCTTATCTTCTTCAAGACATCATCATTTGATGTCCAAAAGAAAGGTCCTCCTCCAAGATTCTTGGCATACCAAAACCACCATGCCTTCTTCTCCTTTTTCTTAGGTTTTTAATAATTTTTTTGGGATTTATCACGTCCTCTAACCATCTCATAGGAGGCGCCCCCCTTTTATTGCAAGACTAGGTCAAAACCTAGTCAAAGGAGGATTTCTATGGGGCGTCCAATTCTTGGATTCCCCTCCCATAATATTTTGTGTGCATCCTCTGAATCTCACACACAAAAACTAGGGGAGAAAGGATAGAGAAAAATTTGGATGGCATGTGGAAAAAATCCAAAAGAAGAAGGGAAGAAGTTTTGGTCAAAGGAGACTCTATCAAATAGGAAACTAATCCTAGCCACTTTCTAATTTTGACCGAGTCAGAATAAATTCCTAAATCAATGAGAAGTGGGGCATGGAGACTCTTTCTTAAGCATGGAAAAGTTCATGTAAAACCTCAGAAATAAAGATGGGCGTGGGCTTTCTAAGGCGCAAGAGAGAGAGAGAGTCCTAGTCCAACTGAAACTTCTCTTATTTGACTAAATCAAAATAGGTTTGAATCTAATTTAAATTTTATTTAAATTAGATTAAATATAATATAATTAAGGATGATTCTATTCCAATTAGGAGCCTTATTAAATTAAGATTTAAATCTGATTTAAATCCTAAGTTAATTAGGTGCACCCAAGTCCTAGTCAAACAAGAAGTTGTTCTTTCTTGCAATTGGCTTATCCAATAAACCAACTAGACTTAATCTAATTAAGTCCAAACTAATTCTAATTAAATCTAATCTAATTAGACTTGATCTCAATCTAATTGCTCAATCAAATTGAGCCAATTAGCAATCCAATTACTAATCGATCCTCCTACAATACTTGCATTAGGTTAAACATCAATCGTATTAATGGATTGATCTTAGAATGATTCTCAATCATCGATTAACCATCTGATCAGGTTACAAGTTCTAATATGTGTGACCCCATAGGTTCGAACCTAAGTTGGTAGCATAGAAACTAATTTTTGTACCAATCGAAGTTATCATCTAGCAATGATTTTCGATGTCCGGATAGGTTGAATGTATGAAAGCAACATTCTTAGAATCCTGACCCATGGTTACTGTATAATTCATCCCTATAACCAATAATGCTCAAGACAACTTTGAGTACACTGTCAACACTCATACAAGTTCTCTCTATTGTATCTCAAAATTTTGCAAATCCGATGACACCTCACGAGGATTACCCAGGCCTAAGTTTTGCTAAATTAAAACATAGCGAGTCATTCTCTTCCTGAAGTTAATCAGGAGTGATCAATCATATCTTAACTGACACACTGACTTCATAAGTACTTGACTGTACCTAGAATCTTTTGAACATATATTAAAAATACAGGCAGTCTGATACTAAAGTACAATGAGTTACTTATAAGTCACCTTGGTGATCTCAGGTTGGTGGGATGCTTATACCCATTGGCCTTAGCTAGCTACTCTTGACAGTAGAGTGCTATATTGATCACATTCAGTGCAGATGTACTCTTACATCTCACCTGGATGCTATACCAATATCTCCACATTACTTGGTTACGAGGATAACCAACGCATATGGCATTCGATGACCTACACTCGATAAGTTATCATCCTTGTTAATAACTTATTATTTGATCGTGAATGATTTAAGAACCATCCGATAAATCCTTCTTTATTGATTGATTGTGGTTCTAAGAACTTCATCATAATTTAGGAGTTCATTTAAGAAAGATAGAACTTTTATAATGAATCAGCCAAATAACTATTATTATCAGATAATTCATATACTAATTTCAATCATCTACCATTTAGATGATTAGCTTTAGAATATATTTTTCAATAGAAGGTTGGTGTACGATCGCTTTCTTAGGATAGATGAGTCTTGAGTCTATGGTGTGGAGACACCAGAGCAAGAGTACAGGAACTTGTTAGAAAATGAGGATACTGAGCGTGACCACCTCGAGTAGTCATAAGAGAGTCTATCTTCTCATCGATGACTAGCTCGATTCTATAGTGGTGTGTCTATTTTTTTGACTTGAGATGTATTGATAGTTCATCTTGAGGATGTTATAGTTTGACTACACCATAACTTGATCTTCTAACCATTCAAAATCTTGAGGTGTATATTGGCTATAACATGTTCATCGTAGAAATTGAATTGCACCAATAGAGGATCTATCTACCTTGGTAGATGAGGAGTAGCCCTATGATAATCATGAGATCGAGTCCATAAGCCCGTGGCCATGGTAGTGTGATAAAATATAAAAGAATTTTCTATTGGAGTTTCACATCGGACTTGAATCGAATGATTTAATCATATGATGGGGTATTGGGTTTGACGAGTTCACCTTAACACTAATCTTGTTGGAGCTCGTGATAGAAGAACCCAATTATATAGGTAGTTGCACCGAGATATTTGCATTCGATTCTAATGAATTGCAACCATATATTGCTAGGTATCACTAATGAATTTTGAGAGCAATTAGAATGATCTTGAAAATCGATCATTCTAATTATGTGAATCGAAAAAGTTCTGATCCATCGAAAGTTGTTTCAATGATGTTGATGATGGAGATCATGACATGTTGCATTACCATACAAAACTAAATCTAATTGGATCACACAAATATGGTTTGGGTCTGGATATCATTAATCGGGTTAACCCAGTTCGATTGATTTGAATTAGATTCAATTAAGTTTAAAAAAATATGCTAGCATATGATTGAGCCTAATATTCTCCTTCTGTAATCATTCTGGTTCATCTCGACTAAGCCAAATTAGATTTGGCTCACCTAAAAATCCTATAGAGATTTATCCTGATCTGATTGGAGCTTATCCTGATTAGAAATAAGTTATCCTAACCTAATCTACCCTTGTCCTAATCCATCGAATGGATTTAGGACAAGACCTGCCAATTCTTGTAACTTTTCTAGACAAGGGTCAACAATTGACCCTAGACATTTGGACAAGAGGGTCATGTGGCATGCATCCATTAGAGAGCACCTGGGGCACATGTCCCCCTACTAAATGAGGACTCAAAGAGGGCACACGCGATTGATTTGAATTAGATTCAATTAAGTTTAAAAAAATATGCTAGCATATGATTGAGCCTAATATTCTCCTTCTGTAATCATTCTGGTTCATCTCGACTAAGCCAAATTAGATTTGGCTCACCTAGAAATCCTGTAGAGATTTATCCTGATCTGATTGGAGCTTATCCAGATTAGAAATAAGTTATCCTAACCTAATCTACCCTTGTCCTAATCCATCGAATGGATTTAGGACAAGACCTGCCAATTCTTGTAACTTTTCTAGACAAGGGTCAATAATTGACCCTAGACATTTGGACAGAGGGTCATGTGGCATGCATCCATTAGAGAGCACCTGGGGCACATGTCCCCCTACTAAATGAGGACTCAAAGAGGGCACATGCCCACTCTGGGCATGCGCCCATGAGGACAAGAGAAGGAGTCCCATGTGGATGGGACTCCAGGGTTTCTTGATGAGATCAAAGAATTGGGTGCTAAGACTTCATCCTTATCCTGTGTTAGCGCCACCTATGGATGGTTTTTGGGATCTCTCATCTGATTGGATCAGATATGTTGGCACCACCAATCAAATTTAGATCTGATTAATTCGAGCAATTTGATTGGTCGGCGGTACTGCATGGCGTAATAGGGTTTATTTAAACCCCTCCCTGCACCTAGGGTTTCATTCTACGCCCACCAAGAGCCAAAAGGCTACGGCCCCTAACTTCTCTCCATGCCCCATCCTATGGTCCTCTCTCTCATCTCCACGTCCATGAAGTTGGGCATAATTCAGCAAGGTTCCAAAGTAGTTTTGCCGCCAAGATCAGGAAGAAGACAATCTTGTTCAAGAGACGGGCGTGCTGCCTTCTGCAAATGTTTTGAAGGTTCTATAAATTAGATCTAGATCTGATTTTTAGAGATCTGATTCGAAAGGAGAAAATACCCAAAATTAGCTTGAGTGGATACTAGTAGAGGTCAAGCACATGCGTGGCTTGATCCAGAATTTCAGGTATAGCAGATCATCGCACAACATGAGAATATATTATTTATGATGCAAATATTTATAATAAAATAATTTATGTTGCAAATATGATTATTAGCGATGAAAAAATATTTTCATTGCAAAAAAAATATTAGCGACAAAAAATATTTTTCATCGCTAATAATTTATTATTTATTTTGGAAATTTCTTTTCCATCGTAAATAATAATTATCACCAACGAAAAATTTTCATTGTTAATCAATGATCTTTAATATTTTTTTTCTTAAAAAAATGATAGATTATTAGCGATGGAAACTCTTCGTTCCTAATAATCAATTATTTATGATGGAAAAGATAGTTGCATCGCAAATAACTAATTATTAGCGACAAAAAATTTTCATCGCTAATAATCTTTTATTAATAAATATTTTTTAAAAAATTATTAAAGGTGGCTTATTAGCGATGGATATTTTTCATCGCTAATAATCAATTATTTATGATGTAAAAGATAGTTCTATCACAAATAATTGATTATTAGCAATAAAAAATTTCTATCACTAATAATCTTCCATTAATAAATATTTTTTAAAAAATTAAATGATAGATTATTAGCGATGAAAATTTTTTATTGCTAATAATCAATTACTTATGATAGAACTATCTTTTACATCATAAATAATTGTTTATTAGCAATGAAAAATATCCATCGCTAATAAGCTACCTTTAATAATTTTTTTTAAAAATAAAATGATAGATTATTAGCGATGAAGATTTTTTGTTGCTAATAATCAATTATTTATGATGTAAATTTTATTTATATCATAAATAATAATATTAACAGCAAAAAATTTCCATCGTTAATATTTCATTGCAAATAAGTCAATCAGAGTTTTAAATTAAAAGGAATTATGAACTCCTCTAAAAATAAAAAATCAAAAAAATATGGCATGTAGGGTCGATGCGATGGGGTCAAAGAGTCTGACCACATCCATTGTTAGCTCACCCGCAAGCAAAATAAGTATATTTTTTTATAATTTTTTAAAAATTAGTATTCTTTTAAAAAAAAATTTATTTTTCTTTGAATATTATATAATTTTATAATTTAAATCTCATCTTCACTGTTCATTATTTAAATAGTTATCGTGTAAGCACCATCACAAAATATCATCTCGATCTGATAGCTCCAGCTATGCAGATCGATAAAATTTGATTTTAATGGTCATGAGTGATCGTATAATGATTTGATAGATAGAAACAATCAATGGGATCAAAAATTTGCAATGATAATCTCTGTGACACTTTTAAATGCTATCAAAATTTTACTTCAATCAGATATAATTATGATAGTCAATTTAATATGGGATGATTTGGATCGTTAATTAAAACATGAGTGATCAAGAGGCCAAACAACGTCCGATTGTAAGATAATTTATTGACAAATGATCTTTGTTGATATTTGAATTATCTGTATGGTGGTGATTGTAAAACCTAAACTTCATGTATATGAATCATCCATGTTACGTACATTTTGCAACAGCATAAGTATAATTGCTTAGAAACATTAAGAATGCATATCAAGAGACGTGTAGTTTTAGATAGTTTATATACATGTGATTTATATTTGATGATCACCATCATAAAAATGATCAAACTATTAGCAAAGATCATTTATCTTAAAAAATAATCTAATAATCATACACCAATTGACATTTTAATCACTCATTTTTTATTTAACGGTTCAAATTATCATCCCATACTAAATTAACTATTATAATTATATCTGATTGAAGTAAAATTTTGCTAATATCCTAGAAATATCATAGAGACTATCAGTGCAAATTTTTAAACTGATCGATGGTTTCTATCTATCAGATCATCATATGATCATTCATGACCATCGAAATTATTTTTTATCGATCTGCATAGCTAGTACAACCTGATCGAGGGGATATTTTGTGATGATACTTTTATGATAATTACTTAAATAATGAATGATAAATATGAACGTTAAAATTCAAAATCACATGTAATATTCAAAAAAAAATAAATTTTAAAATGATATTAATTCTTTTAAAAAAAGAAAAAAATTAATTTTCTTGTGGGGTATTTAATAGTGAATGCGCTCACACCCATAACCCCATCGCATTAGTAAAATATGACAATTTTTTTTTGGTTTTCAAAATAATCCATATTTTTTTTAAAAAAATTAGTTATTTGTGATGAATTATTAGCGACAAAAATAATAAGTCACTAAAAATTAGTTTTTTGCATGAATAATTATTTCCATTATAAATAATGAACTATTAATGATGAAAAATTATTTTCCTCATAAATAATTTATTTTATTATTTTTTGGAGAGGGAAAAAATTTTAGTAAAATATTTGCAAGAATTATTAGCAATGAAATTATTTACGATGATAAATTTCATCGCAAATAATTAATATTAGTGATGAATTATTTATTTTCATTGTAAATAATATTTTTAGCGATGAAAGTTTCATCGCCAATAATTTTGTCCCTAATAACCTTTAAATATCCCAACTCATTCTCGCAAAATCGACTTCGGCTCATCTCCCTCTCTCCCCCTCCTCCCAGGCTTCCACTGGTTGGCAGCCACCTTTCCCATTTTCGCTATCATTATCGCCGCTGTTGCCCTCGTCGCTGTGCATTTTCGACCGATCGATCGTTGACGAAGGTAAATACTTGCCTGGCTGTAGATTAGATTTTATTTTTTTAATTATTCTTTCGGTCTGGGGTCGGCAACGTGTGTGTTGCTGTGTGGTGGTTAGTGGTAGACGTCGGCCATGGATGGTGGGTGCCTACTGCCGTGCATGGTGGTTAACGGTCCTGATGGAGGCTGTTGGTGGTGGAAGATGGAGGGCCAGCACCGTAGGGGCTGTGGGGCCACCAGGGGGGGACGTCGAGGGGGTCGTGATGGTCAGATCGAAGGCGGTTGGGGGTGCATGGGGCATGGAGGGGCGTGCGACGGTTGGTGTTGTCTCGGATGGGCAGCCATGGGTGGTGGCGGTGGAGGAGAGTTGCAAGGTGTTGGGGGGCTGCGATGGTGGTACATGGGTGGCGTAGGAGCTGGGGGACCGGGGTGGGGGCCACGATGGTTGGGTGGGCGTTGCATGGGGTGCATGGGGACGTGGAGGGGTGACAGTGATGGCTCGATCGGTGGAGAGCCGTAGGTGGTGGGCAGCGGAGGGGCGGTGCAGGGGCTAGGGGGCCGAGGGTGCCCCAACAGGTGGGGGTGCGGCGTTGGGTACTAATAATAATAATAATAATAGTAATAAAATAATAATAATATTATTAATAGTAATAATAATAGTAGTAGTAATAATTAATAAAAATACTAATATTAATAATATTAAAATAAAAATGTAATAATAATAATAAACTAATAATAATAAACTAATAATAATAATAGTAATATTAATAATAGTAATATTAATAATAGTAAAATAAAAATTAGTAATAATAATAGTAATAATAAGTGCCATAATAATAATAAAAATAATAATAATATTAATAGTAAGAATAATAATAATAGTTATATTAATAATTAATAAAAATAGTAATATTAAATAATATTAAAATAAAAATAGTAGTAGTAATAATAATAATAATAGTAATAAGAGTAATAATAATAATAATATTAATAGTAAGAATAATAGTAGTAGTAATAATTAATAAAAATAGTAATATTAATAATATTAAAATAAAAAATAGTAATAATAATAATAATAATTTTAATAATAATATTAAATTTTAAGATAAAATGAAAAAATAATTAAAAATTAGATATTTTAATAATTGAAATAGTTAGTTTTTTAATTATTTTTTTATGCTTTTACTTGTTATAGTTTAATTTTATTATTTATTTAGTTCCTATATTCCATGTTGATGATGATTTATTATTTTAATTTTAATTAACTAAATATTTTAATTTCTAATGCATATAAAATATCTGGTCTGGGATTCGGATCAAGTTTCGATCAAGAATATGAGTCAAGATCTCAGTCTGGGATTTGGATCATGATCCAGATTGTATCTTGATCTGGGATTCGTATCGAGTTTCAATCAGGGATATGAGTCGGGATCCTATCTGGGATTCGAGCCATGACCTAGATCGGATCTCCATCTTGGATTCTATCTGGTAATTATATTATGCATGCAATCATGTAACCTTAGACTCCTATTCAAGATTCAGTCATAGGGTCCCCAAAACAGACTTTATGAATGGCTCTTGCATGCCTCGATTTGGGCAGTTAAAAAATGCATCAATATTTTATTATTGTCATCGTATTTTATATTCTGTTATAGAAAACTCCGTTGTAGTTATCTCATTCGTTCTTTGGGTACATATTAGATATGGTTAAAATATGATCCATCTATATCGTATACTTGGAGAACTATAGGAAGACGCTGCTAGATTTTTTTTGGATATAGAACAAAGAACAAAGCTGTGGCAATAATAAAAGTGATGCATTTTTGAAAAAAATAGGACCATACCTATTAGATCTTCTATAGCCACTTACAGGTATAATAATATTTATTTAAATATTTAATTAGTACTGTATTCTTATAATATTTATTATTCGTAGGCTATTTTTGATATTATTGATTTTGAGCACGATCGTGTACGATGAGCTGTGGATGATCATTTATGCTCGTATTTGAAGGAATACCGACATCATATTCATCGCCACTGGTATATTGTAGTGCACGACCAGGGGGTGGAGGCAGCGCGACAGTGGCCATATGACAGTATCACTATGGAGGACTGGGTTGTCATATCCTGCATGTACGAGATCCAGCATATCAGGTATCTTCTTCTTATTAAAATTTAATAATTAAATATTATTTATTTTTAAATTTAATTATTTATTGATTAATTTGAATGTTAACTATGTAGGATCGATGTGCCAAGAATGCCGCAAATCGGGCGAGACAGACAGTCTCACATTATGGGGGTTCAAGGCCATTCGCTCGCTATATGAAGCAGATGGTAAATAATTTCTATTTATCATATATTAACTCTTTAACTATTTAAATTTTTTTTATTAATTATTCTCAAATTGCAAAGAGATGTAGAGAGTGGCGAGCTTTCTGGTAGGATCGATATCTACCAGCTGACACATCAGCGATGGTCAGGAGGCTGGACGACTGGAAGCCAGGAGCTTTATGTAAGTTTTTCTAACTATTTGTGTATTTATATTTTGATTTTCAGTACAAACTTAGAATAACTATAAATTAAATTTTAAGAATTGTATGATAGATATTAGATCCCAGCCTATCCTAGAAGACTCGACTGCACCCATAGATGATGAGATCTATGATCAGATGCTTGGTACGAGACCCTGTTATGTTAGAAGGCTAGGGCATGGGATCACAGCTCCTCCATCTTCACGTCCATCCAGGGTTATATCCATACTGCCTGTGATGTCCGGCTGATGGAGATACAAAGATAGGCTGCTGAGGATCGATAGTGGGCTACTGATTTGAGTGCACGCATCGACGAGTACCACCTGTTCCAGATGCAGATGATGGAGCGATGGCACGGATGGAGCAGATGATGCACATGATGAGGCAGCAGCAGACCGATCCGAGCTTTTCTGAGCGCTCTCCTCCTTTGACCCATTTTTCTTCTCTAGATATTGTCAGTGCTTGATGGTCGGCTACCTATTTCTATATATTTTTATTTTGAATATTTTGTATTTACAAAAAAATACTTTTTGTAATTAAATTTTTGTGTAATGAAAAATAAAATTTATTTATGGATGAATGAAATGATGACATTTATTTGTGTTTATGTGTGGATGAATGAAATGATGACATTTATTTATGAATTTTTTTTATTTTATTTTTTTAAAATTAAAAAAATAATATAAAAATATTTTTTTAATTTTTTTAAAATATTATTTACTACGTAATTATTTGCAATGGAAAATTTTCGTCGTAGATAATTGATTATTTGCGACGAGCTCGGCCACTGAGGAGTTCGGCCGGCTGAAGGAGTTCGACCGCTAGAAAGTTTGGCCAGGGCTCGGCCACTGAGGAGTTCGGCCGGCTGAAGGAGTTCGGCTAAGATCTGACTGTTAGAGAGTTTCAGAAGGAGCTCGGCCGACTGAAGGAGTTCGGCTAAGACTCGACCGCTGAAAAGATCGATCGGTTGAAGGAATTCGGCTAAGACTCGATCGTTGAAGCTCTTCCGTGGCTACCGGTTGCATCAGGCTGAGCATCAGACTGAACTTCAGCAGTAGTGGGATTTATCCCCAACAATAGTCCCCCCACTCTCGAGTTCGGAACTCGAAGGAAGGGAGTGCAGAAAAGGCAACTGTCGAAGTCCTCTTCAGGGCTCTACACCAGTTTAGATTGAAGCTCGTGGGAGATCTCGTCTCTAGCTGAGGTTGAAGGAGGTCTCATCTCCTGCGGTCGAGGTCGAAGGTTGAACTCCTCGAGAGAGATATGATCTTCGGCAATCAAAGTTGAAGTTGAGGCTTGGGGGGACCTCGTCTCCTACAGCCGAGGCTGATACGGGCACTCAGGGAAGATCTTATCTCCTGCAATCGAGGTTGGCCTGATCGCTTGGGAAAGATCTTATCTCCTGCAGTCGAGGTAGACTCGATCGCTCAGGAGAGATCTTATCTCCTACGACCGAGGTTGGCTCGGGGGAGATCTTATCTCCTATAGCCGAGGTTGATGGATACTCGGGGGAGATCTATCTCCTACAGTCGAGGTTGGCTCTCGGGGAGATCTTATCTCTTGCAGTCGAGCTCGGGGGAGATCTTATCTCCTCGGGAGAAGATCTTATCTTCTACGGTCGAGGTTGGCTCAGGGAAGATCTTATTTTCTGCAGTCGAGATCGTTGCGGGCCCTCGGGGAAGAACTTATCTCCTATGGTCGAGGTTGCTGTGGGCATTCGAGGGAGATCTTATCTCCTACAGCCGAGGTCGGCCCAGACCCTCGGTGGAGATCTTATCTCCTACGGCCGAGGTTGCCTCGGAGGAGATCTTATCTCCTGCGGTCGAGGTTGCTGTGGGTGCTCAGGGAAGATCTTATCTCCTATGACCGAGATTGCTATGGGCGCTCTAGAAAGATCTTATCTCCTACAGTCGAGGTCAGTCTGGACCCTTGGGAGAGATCTTATCTCCTAGTTGGGTCGTTGTCCTGGGGGAGAAGGCGACTTCTCGGGGGATTTATCTACTCGAGTTGATCTCGGGGGGAGATCTTGTCTCTGCAGTCGAGGTTGGTCGATGTTCGGGGAGATCTTATCTCCTATATCGAGGTTGATACGGATGCTCGGGAGAGATCTTATCTCCTACAGCTGAGGTTGGCCCGATCGCTCGGGGGAGATCTTATCTCCTATGGTCGAGGTTGGCTCGGGGGAGATCTTATCTCCTGCAGTCGAGGTGTATGGAGCTCGAAGGAGATCTTATTCCTACAGTCGAGGTTGGCTCAGTCGTTCGGAGGAAATCTTTTTCTCCTATAGCCGAGGTCGACTCGATCACTCGGGGAGATCTTATCTCCTACGGCCGAGGTTGGCTCGGAGGAGATCTTATCTCCTACAGCCGAGGTTGATACGGGCGCTCGGAGGAGATCTTGTCTCCCGCAGTCGAGTTGGCTTGGTCGTTCGAGGAGATCTTATCTCCTACAGTCGAGGTTGATACGAGCGCCCGAAGGAGATCTTATCTCCTGCAGTCGAGGTTGGCCCGATCACTTGGGGGAGATCTTATCTCCTATGGTCGAGGTTGGCTCGGGGGAGATCTTATCTCCTATGAGTCTGAGGTTGATGCTTGGGGAAGATCTTATCTCCTACAGCCGAGGTTAATACGGGCGCTCGGGGGAGATCTTATCTCCTACAGTCGAGGATTGGTCCGGTCGCTTGGAGAGATCTTATCTCCTACAGCCATGAGTCGACTCGATCGCTTGGGGGAGATTTTATCTCCTACGGTTGAGGTTGGCTCGGGAGAGATCTTATCTCTGGCCGAGGTTGATGTAGACTTTGAAGTTCGATCTTCGACTACTCACATTAGGACGAGGTTCTCCTCTATTCCTAATGATGTGAGGTCATAAGGGCCGTTGTCAAGGCCTCTCCCCCCATCTCGTCTAAAATGAATGAGGCCTTTCCGAACTTTGCTCACTGTTAAGGATGAGGTTCTCCATCCTATTCCTAACGGGCTATTGGGGACACATAAGGGGCCATGTATGGGGCCTCTTCCCCCCATCTCGTCTAAAATGAATGAGGTCTTCGACTTTGCTTCGCGTAGGATGAGGTTTCTCTCCTGTTCTTAAAATGGACTGTGGGGGCACAATAAGGGCCATTGGTCAGGGCCTCTCCCCATCTCGTCCTAAAAATAAACGAGGCCTTCGACTGCTCGTGTTAGGACGAGGTTCTTCTTCTGTTCCATATAAGCCACTCTTATTATGCTATTCCTTGTCATCAGATAGTTTTGCACCAAAAAATATATATTGAAATGGAGGAGTTCTTATTGAAGAGGAAATTATCAGATGTATTCTTCAGTTCTTCGAGTTTATAAAGATCGTCAGCGGGACGTCGTTTCCTCAAGCTTTTTCAGGCGGTAAGTCCCGAGCACTTTGGCGACCTCCCTCTATTTTGTGCTTTGCCTTCTCAATTTGGGAGCAATATGCTTCTTTTTCTTTTAGGGGGGCTTTTGGACACTGGAAGATGGACAGTCCGCCAAAGTACCAAGCGCCCTAGAGTATAGCATCGATGATTGCCGGGATGGCGATCGATCTCCTTGTTGCTCCTCCCTCATTGATGGTTCTAGATGGTGGTCTAGTGCCGTTCTTGCTTTAGGCCAGCATATGCTGGAGCATATAGGGGAGCGTAAGTTGAGAAACCTTCTAAGGGGAGGACTCTTCTTCGCGGCTTCAGTCTGGGCTCCCTTGATGACGAGGCTCGAGAAGCGAGTTTTAGTCCTCGCTTTGCCATTGGTGGAGGTCAGTGAGCGGCGGCCGAACTTTATTTCGCCCTCCAGTGGAAACCTCCTAGGAAAGAATCTTTCATGCCTCCTTTGTTCAGAAAGCTTCCTTGATGATAGAGATCGAGGGGGAGTTTGGCCTCACTTATACTTGGGGGAGGTTACTGAGCGCGGTTTGAACTTCATTCCGCCCTCCTGTGAAATCTCCTTGAGGGGAACCTCATGGCCCCATTTATCGGGCTTCCTGTGATGATGAGCTCGAGGCCGAGAGTTCGGCCTCGCTTTGCATTGCTGAAGAGGTCGTGAGATATAGCCGAAACTTCATTCCGTCCCTTTGGTGAAACTCCTGGGAGAGAAATATTTTAGATATATGTGCCCTAGAAGCCAAGAATTGGCTGACACTTTGTAATACACTTCTAGGGGCAAAATTATAAATTTTGACTAATATCAATAAAATGGGTTTATTTTCTATCACATATGTGTATTTAGTGTCTGTGATACATCCTTTGAGTTAATGAGTAATGATAATTCATATTTTCAAAGTTGAAAATTTAAGACATGAATAATCATTGTTAACTCATAAAAATGCTCCGACCATAGGATCATCACGAGAGATGGTGATTGATCCGAAAGGTTGGTGTACAATCATTTTCTTTAGTAGATAAGTCTTGAGTCTAGGTGTAGAGACATCGAAGTGAGAGTAAGGTAACTCGTTAGAGAACGAGGGCACTGAGTGACCACCTCAGTGTCCATTAGGGAGTCTAACTTCTCCTAATGATGACTCGATGCTGCAGTAGTGTGTCTGGTTTCTTTGATCTGATGGTGCATCGTACGTTCACCTTGAGGATGTTATAGTTTGACTACACCATTACTCAGTCTCCTAAGCTATCGGAACTCTGAGATGTATGTTGGCTATAGCATGTTCATTATGAAACTAGATTGCATCAAGATGAAATCTATCTAACCTCAGGTGATAGAGGAGTAGCCCTATGATGATCATGAAGAATCAAGTCCAGAAGTCTATGGCCATGGCAGAGTAAAATAATAGAAAGAGTTTCTATTTAGATTTTCACATCGGACTCGAATCGAATGATTACATCATATGATAGAAATAGGGTTTGACGAGTTTACCTTAACCCTAATCTGATCGAAAGCTTCAAGATTAGAAGGACTTAATCACACAAGTAGCTACAACCAAGAGGTTCACATTCAGCTCTAATGGATTGCCACCATATACTGCTAGGTGTCACTGTGGATTTTGGGAGCAATTAGAATGATTAGATGATCGATCATTCTAGCTGTTCGAATCAGAAGAAGTTTCTGATCCATCGAAGGAGTTTCGATGATGTCGATGATAGAGATCATGACATATCCCATTACCATAGAACTAACCTAACTGGTCACACAAAAAGGGTTTGAATCTAGTGATCATCAATTGAATTGGATCTGAATGAGATTCAATTAGGTCAAGAAAATCTCTAGCACTCGATTGAACCTAACGTTCTTCTTTGCTATCATAAAATAAGTTTTTCCTGACTGAGTCAAAGGAGTTTGTGCTCAATTAGAGGCCTTTCATATGGTCTGATGTGAAGGATGTCCAAGTCAAAAAGGTTGTCTTACTTTTGTAAGACATTACTCCATTTTTGTCACCTGTCATTTCTTGTTCTTTGACTTTGTCAAAAGTCTACCTTTGACTGGATCAAATATTGACCATTGACACTTTGACTTTTGACCACATGTCCTGCACCTATTGGAGAGTTGGTGGAGGCCTGTCCCCCTGCCTAGAACTTGGTCAAGGAAGAGGGTGCATGCCAGGAGGGCACGCCCTTGGCGTGTGCCCAAGTTGGAGGCGCCTAGGAATCCCTGTTGGACAGGGACTCCATCTCTTTTATGGATTCTCAATTTAGAGTTCTCCTAAGAACCAACTTTGACTAATCTTAGGCACCCTCTAAGAAGGAATCTAGGGGACTCTATTCCCATCAATCAGATTTAGATCTGATTTCACAAAGGATTGTGATTGGTTGGGAAGAGGAGTTGGATCACAGTTAGTCTATAAATAAGACCCAGTGCCTAACTCAAACTGTATGATTGAATCATAATTCCCCATGCCCCAAGGCTGCCTCTCCCCTCTTCTTCCATGCCAAACCACCTTCTCCTTTTCCTCTCTACTTTTAAAAGGAGTTTTTTAATTTGGTTGGTGTGATCCAGATCAAAAAAAAGGCGACTGAAAGCTAGAAGGCTGCACTGCTGCAAAGGATGATTGCTGATCTCAAAAGGAGTTTGAAGATCCTCCAGAATCAGATCAGATCTAATTTTTGGAGACTGATAGCAAAGAGAAGAGATCTCTAGATCACCGAGTGGGATACTGGTAGGAGGCCAGCACTTGCGTGGCCTAGATCTAGAACCTTCACTGTATACAGATCATCAAGGGTAATAGGATTACCCTATCGAAGGTAATTAAATTTGATTTAATTTATCTAGATTTTATTTAATTTTTAAAATAATAATAATTCAGATTAAAACATCCCAAATTGATCTAGATCAAAGAAAAAAAATTTTTGAAATATATCTTCTTGATCTGATCAGATCTGAACGAATCTGGTTCAAGAAAATCAGTGATTTTCCTTCAACTGGT
Organism: Cocos nucifera; assembly: GCA_006176705.1. Lineage (NCBI taxonomy): Eukaryota > Viridiplantae > Streptophyta > Magnoliopsida > Arecales > Arecaceae > Cocos > Cocos nucifera. The sequence continues at coordinate 247,912 of QRFJ01002307.1, forward strand.
ATCATAGCCAAAGGGTTCTAAAGTATTTGAGAGATTCTATTATGTTTAAATTTATTTTAATTTAAAAAATAAATGATTTCAGATATCACATAGGGGAGATGTGAATCAGAATCTAAAATTAGAAAAAATTTACAATTAAATGATTGGATCTAAGATTAGGAAATATGCATGACTAGGTTCTAAATAGAAATAGTTCTATTAGAATAGTCTTACATATTTTTGATTTAATTGATTAAATTAATATTTTAGATCTATTTATTTTAATATTTTTTATATATTAAAATGGTTATAAATGAAATCTGAAAAATAGCAAATAAATTATTTAATTTTAAAATAATCAATTATTTGGAGATATGAATTAGATGCATGTTAGACTATTGTAGAATAGTTCTAACATAATTATCTAGATTAGAATTTATTTGTGATTAGATATATTTAAAATCGTAATTTTTTAGATATTAATGAGATAATTTAGTAATCTAAAAATATAGACATAGATTCGATACATGAGATGTAATGCAAATATATGCCATGATTTAGATCTGATTTGTATATATGAGATAGGTATTGATAACAAATCTAAATGTTTTGTAGTATTGCATATCCTGATTTAAGGCATTCCTTCTTGGGCCGTTCGAGTCATAGAACGAAGGAAAAGGGTTTAAAGGCTCTCTCTTTTCCATTCGCATTTGGGTGTTTACTTGATGATGTGTAGGGGTGCTGCGCATTCATACTTAATCAGAAATCTTAAAACTTTACTTTCTGCCAAAACCCAGTCCTAAAATCCTAGGATTTATTGATGCATATTTTTGGTTTATGATCCTACTTATATATAAAATTAAGATTATGAAATATCAATTAGGTTCTAAAGTTGAAGAATTTTAGACAAGACAATTCATAATATTGGGTTTCGAGCTTGAGGTAGCTCAATTAGGTCTAAAGCGATTTGATCAAACTGAACTCATAGCCAGTTGGTTAGATGGACAACAATGCTTAAATTGACCGACCTAATAGAATGTAAGTCTGGGTCAAGATCGAGTTCACGATCAAGAAGACCAATTAGGCTCAGAGGTTTAAGTCTAGATTGTAGGCTAACTCAATTGGTGGCTCAACAATTTGGTGTCTAAGAGTAAGTTTGGCACATATGATCGACATGATTTTTAATTGAAAGCTACTCGACCGAAATGGCGTTCTTGTATTGAGTTTAATGTGCATATTCCTTCCACCGATCTCACTTATCTGGCCATTCTGTTGACAAACAGTGTTGCTGATCTGGGTGGTCAATAATTCGAGCAACCCTGCACTAGAGTTAGTCATAATTGTCTTATGACTATGACAAGTCTTAGTTTAATGAGACCTTAAAATCAATTCTCCTAAGAAAAGATTAAGTCTAAGATCTTCCACCTATTGTAGATGTGCGGGGCCCTCTCAGGGTTGATTGTTCTCACTGGAATACAGTGGCTCAGGTTGTGCACCGGGAAGGACGCAACTCATGTACTATTAGGCATTGGATGCTATGGGGCTGGAGGATGAGTTTGGGGCTCAATATTTTGAATACGAGTGGAGAGACTTCAAATTAGAAAACCCAGTCTATAGCAAATGGTGGTGCTGACTTAACTAAAGAGTTGGAATTCAAATTTCCGGAACGGTGAGATTCATAGAATTAGAGGATCAAGTTTGAGTGCACCATGCATTAGAGGAATCATTTGAACAAGAGTGTTCACGTTATTGGCTAACCCAATCACAAATAACTGTTTAAGGTTGAGGTGATGAGTCAGTTGGTGAGACTGCACCATCCACTAAGAAATCATTAATCATGAATTTTCGCATCTGCTACAGAGGAGTGAGGGATCCAAAAAAAATAAGTGAAAGCCTAAATTTGTGTTAACAAATAAAAATCCCTACAAATTGATCAAGTCATATATTACAATCTAAAACTAGAATCCTTTGACCTCTTCTACAGAAAAAATAATCTGCATCCAACCCATTGGCAGTATCCTGGAACACACATAAACTGACTAGGATCCAATTATAAAGATTGGCTCAGAAACTACAAAAATAGTTTTGGATTTCGAAAAGTTAACCCATGTACTGGACCGGATCCTCCTACCTTACCTAGTTGCATCCATCTATTTGAACAGTAGAGCATCTCTGGAAAAATGAATAGACGAAGATAATAATGGCCAGATATTATATGTTGGGCTCGAATGTTGATGAGCTCCAAGTGCCAACATGAAGATATCGGGACTACTCCCAAATGTTTTGGCTCACCTGCAGGGAGATGTTTTGGTGAACAGAGTTGCACAGCAAATTACAAGTCACGAAATAACTTTTTAAGGCTAAAGATGGCATGATGGACAGTCAGTCCAAAGATCACTTTTGGACAATATATCAAGGACATGGAGGAGCTGAGAAGCAATCGATGTGAAGTTTAGACTTTGGACTTGCAGAACCGATATTATTCTACAATCCTGTACTGGATGCATATGGATAATTCATGCATGAATACCATATGAATAATACTTTAAAAATTCCTTTGGCCGAATTAATGAATTATGCTGGTTACCGCTTGATGCTTTCTTATGAAAGATTCTCTAAAGGCTCAGTTCTTGCTATGGAACGGACTTCTTCCAAAAGAAAATCTTATTGAAAGAAAAAGAGTCTGCAGAAGAGCAGAAAAGGTGAAGGAACAAAGAAGAAGAAGCAGACAAAAGAAAAAGGCCAATGTCAAAGGAAAGTGTTTCTAATTACAATAACAGCGATGGGCCATTGGAAGCAGAATGTCCTACATTACTGGCACATCCTGAAGAACAAGAAGGAAGGTCCTTCTGAAGGTATGCTCGTTATTGAGTCTAAAACCTTATGGTTTTCTCTCGCATCAGTTAAGGTGCCTTGCTCTGGTTCAGTGGCTCATTTGATATACTTTCATGCAGGGTCTTTGAGGATAGCAGAAGATTGAGCGGATGGGAGACATGATCCTACGCATCGATAATGGGAGCAAGAGTTGCTGCGTTTAGTCGTGGAATATACCCTCTTCCGATTACCATCTGGTTAGACTTAGGTTTTGAAAGACTGTTATTATGTCCTGCGCAGCTAGCAAGAATTTGAATTTCTGTTTTCATGCTTAGCATAAGAAGGCTATGTGGATTACCTTCTTTTAAGGATCATTGTAACATTTCTTTATGAAGAAATAAATTACAAATGGTTTTTCTATTAATGGTCTTTATCAGCTACATATTGATGGTATGTTCTAACTGTCGAGCAAAATGTGGAATGCCAAACGACCTAGGAATAGTTCCAAACGATAGATATCTATGGCACCTGGATTAGGTCATATAGCAGAAGATAGGATCAACAAATTGGAGAAAAATGGGCTATTGAGTCCATTGACTTCCGAGTCATATCCAATTTGTGAATTCTTGTCTTCAAGGCAAAATGACTAAACTCCCTTTTTGTTGGACATGAGGAAAGGCCATAGATCTCCTTGCCGCTAGTACATACAGATGTGTGCGGCCATTTGATGTACCGGCTTAGAGGCATTTTATCTACTTTCATTACTTTACTGATGATTTATCTAGGTATGGTATCCGTTGTATCTCATGAGACATAAGTCTGAAGTCTTTTGAAAAGTTCAAAAATTCAGACATGAAGGTAGAAAAATAAAAAAGAAAAAAATCCCATTCAGATTCTTCGATCAGAATCGAGGAGGTAATTACCTTAGCCAAAAATTCCTAGACTATTTAAAGAAAAATGCATTAGTCTCTCGAAGGACTTCCATCAGAACACCAAACTCAGCGAGGATTTCAGAAATGGGAGAAATCGGATCCTAATTGGATATGATTTGATGCCATGATGAGCTTCACAGACCCCCCTTGAATTTTCTTTGAGGATAACTCATTATTAACGTTCATTTATTTACTGAACTAGGGTTTCCTCTAAAACCATTCCTTACCACCTCGTATGAGATATGAACGCGGTAAGAAACCAAGTCTGAGTCATCTTAAGAATGGGGTTAATCCGAATCCATGTCAAAAGACAACAAGCGGACAAGTTAGAGTTTAGGTCCTTTAGAGCTCGATTCATAGGATATCCTAAAGAGTCATTAGGATACTATTTCTACATTCCAGAAGACCACAATGTGATTGTGAGTCGACATGCCATCTTTCTTGAAAAATAGTTTATTCAAGATAGTGGCATTGGAAAGCAGATTAAGCTTGATGAGAAAGTCTCACAAGTACAACGAGCTAAGGACCAATTGGAACCAAATCAGGTTGAGCCAATAAGAACACTACCTCCTCCACCTCGTAGATCGGAAAGAGTTTTCCATCCCCCTGAAGAGATACTTAGGTATTATTTCAGAGGACGTAGAGAAAATGTTCCTCATAGGTAATGGTGCTCATGGTGATGATCCCAATACCTACAACGAGGCGATATCAGATATCGACTCCGAGAAATGGCTAGAGGCAATGCAGTCAGAAATTGACTCGATGCACTCAAACCAAGTCTGGACCTTGGTAGATCCACCAGAAGGTATAGTACCTATTGGGTGTAAATGGATCTTCAAGAGAAAGATTGGTGCAGATGGGAATGTGGAGACATTCAAGGCTAGACTAGTGGCAAAAGGTTATAGTCAACGCGAAGGCATTGACTATCAGGATACCTTTTTTCCAGTGGCTATGCTAAAATCCATCCGCACATTGCTTGCCGTTGCAGCCTATTTCGATTATGAAATATGGCAAATGGACGTGAAAACGGCATTCCTTAAATGGATATCTTGAGGAAGATATCTATATGGAACAGCCGCTAGGTTTCACATCCAGTGATACTGATCACAAGGTTTGTAAGCTGCAAAGGTCCATATATGGACTTAAGCAAGCATCTCGGAGCTGGAACACTCGTTTCAATGATGTGATCAAAAAGTTTGGTTTCATCAAAAATGAAGAGGAACCGTGTGTTTTCAAAAAGGTCAGTGGGAGCGCTGTTGTCTTCCTCGTATTGTACGTGGATGACATCCTCCTTATTGGGAATGATATTCCCATGATGACAACAGTCAAAATTATGGTTGTCCAAGGAATTCTCCATGAAAGACCTAGGTGAAGCATCCTTTATTCTAGGAATTAAGGTCTATAGGGATAGACCGAATAGGATGCTAGGACTTTCACAGAAGATGTACATAGAGAAAGTACTAAAGAGGTTTAGTATGGAAAACTCTAAGAGGGGATTAATACCCTTCAGACATGGTATTCATCTTTCCAAGAAGATGTGCCCCAGCACACCTGAGGAAATAGAACGCATGAGCAAGATCCCTTATGCTTCTGCAATAGGGAGCCTCATGTATGCCATGCTATGTACACGACCTGATATAGCCCATGCTGTGAGTGTCACAAGCAGATATCAGTCAAATCCAGGTGAAGAACACTGGACTTCTGTGAAATGTATCCTTAAGTACTTGAGAAGAACTAAGGATATGATGTTGGTCTTTGGTAATGGAGAACTCCAAGTCCAGGGATACACAGACTCGGATTTCATGTCCGATATAGATGATCGAAAGTCGACATCTGGGAGTCTGTTTGTGTGCAATGGTGGTGCTGTCAGCTGGAAGAGTTCCAAGCAAACGGTGATAGCAGATTCCACCATGGAAGCAGAATATATCGCTGCATCAGAGGCTGCGAAGGAAGCATTCTGGTACAAGAAGTTTGCTGCAGAAATTGGAGTAATGCCATCAGATGCCATTCCTCTGTACTGCGACAATAATGGCGCCATAGCCCTTGCTAAGGAGCCGAGGTCTCACCAGAAATCCAAGCATATTGAGCGGCGATACCACCTCATCCGCGATTACCTCGAGAAGGGTTACGTCGAGGTCAAGAGAGTCAACTCCACAGATAATGTGGCAGACCCACTTACAAAGCCATTGGGCCAGCAGAAGATCGAAGCCCACCTTGAGAAGATGGGACTTAGACTTGTAGCCAATTGGCTTTAGGACAAGTGGGAGATTGTTAGATATATGTGCCCTAGAAGCCAGAATTGGCTGACACTTGTAATACACTTCTAGGGGCAAAATTATAATTTTGACTAATATCAATAAAATGGGTTATTTTCTATCACATATGTGTATTTAGTGTCTGTGATACATCCTTTGAGTTAATGGTAATGATAATTCATATTTTCAAGAGTTGAAAATTTAAGACATGAATAATCATTATTAACTCATAAAATGCTCCCGACCATAGGATCATCACGAGGATGGTGATTGATCCGGAAAGGTTGGTGTACAATCGCTTCTCTTTAGTAGATGAGTCTTGAGTCTACGGTGTGGAGACACCGGAGCGAGAGTACAGGTACTCGTTAGAGAACGAGGGCACTGAGCGTGACCACCTCGAGTAGTCATTAGGGAGTCTACCTTCTCGTCAATGACTGACTCGATGCTGCAGTAGTGTGTCTGGTTCTTTGACCTGAGGTGCATCGGACAGTTCACCTTGAGGGTGTTATAGTTTGACTACACCATTACTCGGTCTCCTAGCCATATGGAACCCTGAGGTGTATGTTGGCTATAGCATGTTCATTGTAGGAACTGGATAGCATCAAGATGGAATCTATCTACCTCGGTGGTAGAGGAGCAGCCCTATGATGATCATGAGAATCAAGTCCAGAAGTCCATGGCCATGGCAGAGTGAAATAATAGAAAGAGTTTCTATTTAGATTTTCACATCGGACTCGAATCGAATGATTACATCATATGACAGAAACTAGGGTTTGACGAGTTTACCTTAACCCTAATCTGATCGGGGCTCAAGATAGAAGAACTTAATCACACAGGTAGCTGCACCAAGAGGTTCACATTCAGCTCTGATGGGTTGCCACCATATACTGCTAGGTGTCACTGGTGGATTTTGGGAGCAATTAGAATGATTTAGATGATCGATCATTCTAGCTGTTCGAATCAGAAGAGTTCTGATCCATCGAAAGGAGTTTCGATGATGTCGATGATAGAGATCATGACATATCCCATTACCATATAGAACTGAACCTAACTGGGTCACACAAACAAGGGTTTGAATCTGGTGATCATCAATTGAACTGATCCAGTTCAATTGATCTGAATGAGATTCAATTAGGTTCAAGAAAATCGTGCTAGCACTCGATTGAACCTAACGTTCTTCTTTTGCTATCATAAATAAGTTGTCCTGACTGAGCCAAAGGAGTTTGTGCTCAATCAGAGGCCTTCATATGGTCTGACTGGAGGTTGTCCAAGTCAAAAAAGGTTGTCTTATTTTGTAAGACATTACCTGCCATTTTTGGTCACCTGCCATTTCTTGTTCTTTGACTTTGGTCAAAAGTCTACCTTTGACTGGTCAAATGTTGACCATTGACACTTTGACTTTTGACCACATGTCATGCACCTATTGGAGAGCTGGTGGGGGCCTGTCCCCCTGCCAGAACCTGGCAAGGAAGAGGGTGCATGCCACCCTTGGCGTGTGCCCAAGTTGGAGGCGCCTAGGAGTCCCTGTTGGACAAGGGACTCCATCTCCTTTTTGGATTTCAATTAGAGTTCTCCTAAGAACCAACTTTGACTGATCTTAGGTGCCCTCTAAGGAGGAATCTAGGGGACTCTATTTCCATCAATCAGATTTAGATCTGATTTCACAAAAGATTGTGATTGGTTGGGAAAAAGAGGAGTTGGATCACAGTTAGTCTATAAATAAGACCCTGCGCCCAACTCAAACAGTATGATTGAATCATAATTCTCCATGCCCCAAGGCTGCCTCTCCCCTCTTCCTCCATGCCAAACCACCTTCTCCCCTTCCTCTCCACATCCAAAAGGAGTTTTGGATTTTTGGTTGGTGCGATCCAGATCAAAGAAAGGCGACTGAAAGCTAGAAGGCTGCACTGCTGCAAAGGATGACTGCTGATCTTCAAAAGGAGTTTTGAAGATCCTCCAAATCAGATCCAGATCTAATTTTTGGAGACGTGATAGAGAAGAAGAGGATCTCTAGATCCAGTCCGAGTGGATACTGGTAGAGGCCAGGCACTTGCGTGGCTAGATCTAGAACCTTTCGCTGTATACAGGATCATCAACGGGTAATAGGATTACCCATATCAAGGTAAATTAAAATTTGATTTAATTTATCTAGATTTTATTTAATTTTTAAAATAATAATAATCAGATCTGAAACATCCTAGATCTGATCTAGATCAAAGAAAAAAATTTTTGAAATATATCTCTTGATCTGATCAGATCTGAACGAATCTGGTCTGAAAAATTATGATTTTTCTTCAAACTTCTGCTCTCTATTTCTTCTTCCTAAGGGCGATGGGTATGCTAGGCCAAATGCTCTTCCTTAAGGCCGATTTTTGGCATCTTGATGGTAGGTTTGCTAGTAGAGTCACCGTTGGAGGCTGTTACATGGCCTGCATCATCTCGGCAAGGCTACGAACCTACTGGACCAGTAGGTTAAACTGCTCCGCATCTACCGCGACTTCAGATGGAACCTGGGTTGCCAAAGCTAAAGCAGAAGCAGATGGATCTGGTGCGAAGGTTGTCGATCATCGAGTCAAAACTCTCTTGGGAGGCATTCTTTCTCGAAAAAGAACTCTAGAGAGGAAGAAGAGAGATCTCTAGAGAGGAAAGAGAGAAATCATCGCTGAGCACTCCTTTAAGAACAAGGGGGCCTCAAGAACACCTCAAGAACAGAGACACCCTTCCTCTAGCGTTAATTCTGTTGGTGCAAAATTTAATTGATGTCAGATCGAGCTGGAGTGGAGGAGGACGAAATAAAGTTCCATCCGGAGTCGATGGTGGTGGCTCCGACGGAATCCTTCGACGATCAAGTCAGCTCTTCTGGATAATAGAAATGGAGTGCTCATGAATGAAAAGTGAGCTTTAAGCTTTAGAGGGGAGAGGAGAGCTTAGAGAAAACGTATCTAGAGGATCCATTTTTATAGGCGGAGCTTGATTGATGGTGACAGCTGCAGCTGTCTGGCAGTAGACCGCTCGAGGTCTGGTGAGTTTGGTACACAAGGGAAGGTGTCATCAGGCTGATGGTGACAGCCATACCATCCGGTAGCATCGCCTATGGTAGACTGTAGTATCGTCTGTGGCAGATTGATGGTGACCGTTCGTCGAAATTTAATAGTCCGGTAGCGTCGCCTGTGGTAGACTGTAGTGTCGCCTATGGCAGAATAATGGCGATCGTTCGTCGAGATTTAATAGCCGTAGCTCTAAAAAAGCAAGTGTTGGTTGGTGGACGTCGACATATATCAATTTCAAAGAAGTTCGGACTCCTGAAGAAAATACGTCTGGTGGGAATTATCCGGGAGTAATCTGCTGGAGAAGTCCGACTGGGGGGAAGTCCGGAAGTAGTTCGGCTCTTGGAGGAGTTCAGCCATTGAAAAAGTTCGAAAGGAGCTCGACCGCTGAGGAGTTTGGTCGGCTGAAAAAGTTTGGTCGTTGGAGAGTTTGGCTGGAGCTCGGCCACTGAGGAGTTCGGCCGGTTGAAGGAGTTCGGGTAAGATCCGACCGTTGGAAAGTTCGGAAGGAGCTCAGCTGCTGAGGAGCTTGGCCGGCTGAAGGAGTTCGGCTAAGACTCGGCCACTGGGGAGTTCGGTCGGTTGAAGGGATTCGGTTAAGACTCGACCGCTGAAGCTCTTTCGTGGCTATCGGTTGCATTAGGTTGGGCATCGGATTGAACTTCGATAGGAGCGGGGTTTATCTCCAACACCAATAATCTCTAATGTAGTTGAAAGGTTTAAAAATAAAATAATATATGTATTTGAGAGTCTACTAATATAAATTTTTATTTAATTTTCAAATATGCCTGACAATGCATCATTTCGAGCATAATTTTTATCCATGAGCTCATCTTATCAACCAAATGCAACCTAAAACTAATATAGACTTAGTGAGAGAAATACTTGTTTTATTTTTCTATTCTTTGGTAAATGCTTACATTTATTTTTTTTGGAATTAACACATTTGTTTTTTTGTTGGAATTAACATAAAAAAGGCTGATGGTAAGAGTGTTAAAACTAATATGAGCTAAGGAAGAAATATTGGCATTTACTTTGGAATAAGCTAAAAAAGATTGAAAGCAATAATATTATAATTAATAAAAAAACTGGAAAGAGGTCAGGAGATATGGCCATTTTGATTTTCATTCTGATTATGGTTGCGAACCCAGCAGTCCCTAATGTAGTTGAAAGGTTTTAGAGTAAAATAGTATATATATTTGAGAGTATACTAATACAAATTTTTATTTAATTTTCAAATATGCCTGACAATATGCCATTTGGTTGGAGGGAGTCTATTCACATTTTGATTTTAAAGAGAATGGAAATACTTCAATTTTCCAAAATACAACATTTTCTATCCTTCCCTGATATTCAAATTTCATTCTAATTTCAGATACGAACTAAATAAGTCAAGAGATATGGTCATTTCAATTCTCATTCCAATTATGATTATAAACCATACAACTCCTAATTTAGCTAAAAGGTTTAAGAGTGAAGTAGCATACGTATTTGAGAGTCCACTAATGCAAATTTTTACTTAATTTTCAAATATGCCCAAGGATATGCCATTCCAGGCAGAATTTTTGTCCATGAGCTCATCTCATCAAACTCAAAGCTGAGCAACCAAATGCAACCTAAAAATAATATAGATTTAGTGAGAGAAATACTTGTTTTGTATTTTTATTTCTTGCTAAATGCTTACATTTATTTAATTTTGGAATCAGCACATTTACTTTTTTTGGAACTAACATAAAAAAGGCTGCCAGTAAGAGTGTTAAAACTAATACGAGCTAGGGAAGAAATATTAGCATTTATTTTGGGATAACCAAGGAATGATTGGAACTAATAGTGTTATAATTAATAAAAAAAACTGGAAAGAAACTTATGACCTGGCGATAACTCAACAAGCTATGTAATCAACTCGCTAGCCACCTGCGCCACCACCAGGTTGTTGGTGGGCCTAATAATAATTTTCAACAACGCAAAGTCGTCACAGAACGCCATCTTCGCCATTCTCCCACCCAAATACAGGAAACTTTTACTACTAGTACAGCTGTTAGGCCACTTCCTCATAAAACCCAAATGCACAATCTCCACAATCAAGATCATTCCCAGACACCTTGTTTGGTGCATCAAACCCAGAATTTGTTTTATTGGAGATCACTTTTTTGTTTCTCCTTTTAGTCCAAATGATGGGCATAGAATATGGAATGGTACTGTCTCAAGGATTAAGCCATCTCATAAAAGTGTTGGCAAGAGAGTGAGAAAATATAGTAAAGCTGTTTTCTTTTCTTTTCTTTTTCTACACGGAGCATCAAAGTTTGAAACTTAGTAATACTTTATGAGGTCTAAAAAATGTTACTGCTGCCATCTAAAACCTGATTTGGTGGCTGGAAGGCTCCGAGGTATTAGTATTTTGGTGGTTTTCTACATGGTGACTGGCTCCTACACTAAAAAAAGCTCGTTGAATTGGCTTTGGTTGGACCATCCCTTGTGCCGGATGTTGGGCCTTCTTTTATAGACAAAGAGGCCTCCTTTTAAATTTGGGCTCTAGAATCTTTGATTTGATGGGAAGAGATCTAGGCTTTTGTTCTTGATCGGCCCAAAAAATCCGAATCCAAACAAAATTTCCACTATGCCATGTGTCACGTTTTGGTTGGTTGACACATTTTGGCCACTTCAGTTACCAATATAAAACTTAAGGGATCATGCAGTCCATATAACTTTCATCCTCCCGTTGCCCTCTTTCTCGAAATATGGTTATTGAGAATGCCAAGCAAATAAAAAAGGGTTACAAGCAGAAAGCTTGGCCTGCTACGAGTATTGCTAAGGTTGGCAGCTCTATTGGCCACAGCCAACTTTAATTATGGCACAAAACAAGTAGACCAAAAACATCACTGCTGCCATACTGGGTACGACTCTCATCATCCAAGTTGTTACGGTCAGGTTCCAGCATGCTTCTACTTTTTTTCTAAGCCTTCCCATATATATATATATATATATATATATATATATATATATATATATATATATATATATATATATATATATATATATATGTAGCCCTGTACCGTTGATTTCTATTACTACTCTTACATTTAGGAATATATTTGCTTATAAAATATCTTTCTAATTTTTCTATGATTCAAGCAATTATATCTTCATATTTAGAAATGCTAAAATATTTGCAGAAGAAGAGAAAAATAAGAGATAGAAAGAGGAAGAGAAAGAAATTTGTATTTTTATTCCATCATATTTGATACATATTAAGGATTATATATAGTATACAGACTCTATGCAAGAAAATAATATAAGTTGATACAATTCACTTGATAAGGATTAATATTATAGGCTAATATGGGTTGTCATGTAATCCTTAAAATTATATGATTATCTAAACATATGTGATCACTAAAATTAAGTGAGCAGTTAAAATCATGTGATCACTTAAAATCATGTTAACACCCTCCTCAAACTCGATATGGTACTGCAGACACCAACTTGAGTTTAGAAACTAAATCATGAATGTACTCAAAAGTTAACATGTCAAATTAAAAGTTAGAGTAGCAATTCGAAAGTAAACATGATAAATCAGGAGCTGGTATAAGATTGTTCTTATTTATCAAGAGGAACTCAAGAGAAAAAATAGAAGAAATTTAAGTAAGTTTTTAATTCAGTCCTTCTCATATTTACTCAACAATAAGAGAAAAAGAGAGCATTGATTTGAGCTAACCACTTCCTGGCAAAAACATTGAAGCCTTCATCAATCCTCTTAAGCAATTAAGGAAGAAGTTAAAGTAATCAAAAGCTCATCTACTTCAACTTCTTTTAGAGCTTAAAAAGTTTTTATTTTTTAAATTTCTAAATTCTTATACATATTAATTTGTGCTTTGTAACCAATTTCTTGGGTGAAGAAACTTAGGATTGGTTCAAGCCTTTAAATTGGATGTTGTAAGATTTTAGTTGGTATTTGTATAAAAACCAATTGGATTAATTGTAAGTCCGGGATAAAATAATCATTTGTAAGATTTTGGTTAGTGAACTAAGAAAAACTAATTGTGTTGGATTATAAGCCCGTGAAAATAATTTGACTATAATCTTTGTTGATTATAGTTAGAATTTTCAAGTGGATAAACTTAGAAAGTGGATGTAGGTATTAAGTTTAGTACTGAATTACTATAAATTTAGTGTTTGTGATTGTGTTGCTATGGTTATCTTTTATTTTCTATTGCTTAAATATTTTTAGTCAAGCACCCCACAAATACTTCAAAATTTTATTTTTGGACATAAATTTTTGTAATTAAATTTTTTAAGAAACTCAATTCATCCTCTTTTTTGGATTGTCTTTATTAGGAAATAAGTGATATCAGAGCAAGTACTCATCCTAGTTTATCTAACCATCAAGAGTTAAAGATCAATAGTAACCCCAATTGGTGCATCCTTAGTTGAGAGCCAATCAACCAATAGACCTCCATTATTTAATGATACAAATTATGCTTATTAGAAAGCACGAATGAAAATCTTCATTCAAGCACAAGACTATAATATATAGAATATTATAGTGAATGGTCCACATACACCTACTATTATGATTGATGGTATACCTTCTCCCAAACATGAAAAGAATTGGGATGATGTAGATAAAAAGTTAGCTCAACTAGATGCTAAAGCTATAAATATTTTATATTATATTTTAGATGTAAATGAATTCAATTATATTTCATCTATTTATCTGCTAAAGAAATATGGGATTGACTTGAAGTTACTCATGAGGATACCAATCAAGTCAAAGAATCCAAAATAAATATGCTTGTACATAATATAAAATATTTAAAATAAAATCTAGTGAAAGTATCATTAATATATTCACTAGATTTACTGATATTATAAATGATTTAAAAAATCTTAGCAGAGACTATACTAACAGCGAATTTGTTCATAAAATTTTCAGGTCATTATCAAAGAACTGGTAGGCCAAGACAATTGCAATTCAAAAAGCAAAAGATCCGAACAAGTTAGCCTTGGAAGAGCTCATTAGCTCACTCATGAGTTAAGCATATGCTAAAATGCTGAGGAAGAAGGGAAGAAAAGGAAGACTATCGCTTTAAAATCATCAATCATTGAAGATATAGAAAGTGGCTCTTCAGAGGAATCTAAAAATGATGATGAAATAGTCATGATCACTAGAAGACTTAGAAAATTCATAAGAAAGAAGAGGTTCAGCCTCAAGAAGAAAGATTATACTGGAGGGGAAGGAAGTAAAGTAAAAAAAAAAGAAAAGAGAAAGAGCAATCAGCAATTTGCTATGAATGCAAGATACCGAGACATTTTAAAGCCAATTGCCCCTACTCAAAAAGAGCTCTAGAAAATTCAAAAATAAGATTATAATGCCAACTTGGAGTAATGATGAGGACTCAAGCTTCGAGGAAGAAGAGGAATCATAGGAAGAAAAAGCCAACATTTGCCTCATGGCTCATGAGGATGAAGTAAATATTGAAAATTCAAATGAGATGTTTATTTGATGAATTACATGATGCTTTCTATGAGTTAAAGGATGTCTCTTATAAACAAGAAACTTAAAAAAGCTAAATCTTCTATTAATTGAAGAAAAGAGAGCTTTTAGAAAGAAAAGGAGAATCCTTTAAAAGATCAAAATGACATGATTGAAAAGAATAAACCTTTGCAAAATAAAGTTGATAAACTAAAATCCATTGTTGATAAATTCACTCTAAGTTCACAAAATTTACATATGCTTATAGAAAAATAGAAAATAATTTTTTGACATAGCTTGATTAGGATTTAATACATTAACTAAATATAAATATTTGAAAAATATTTTTGTCAAACTTTCTTCTGAAAAGCATACAACAACATGTTTTAATTGTAATAAAATAGATCACAAAGCCATTGATTGCAATATAAATAAATTTAAAAATATTAAAGTGAAACAAATTTGGATTCCAAAAGAAATCATTCAAACAAATCTAAAAGGACCCAAGCTAGCTTGGGTACCCGAAAGGACCTAATGATTATTTTTGTAAGTGTGCTTAGCATCCCTTGAGACAAAAAGAAAGTGGTATCTTGATGGCGGATGCTCAAGACACATGATGGAAGATAAATCTCAATTTATCTCTCTTAAAGCTAAAGATGGAGGAGTTGTAACTTTTGGAAACAATGGCAAAGAAAAAATAATCGATCTCAGTAATATCAAGATTACTCCTACCACCATTTTCCTAAGTTCCAGTCCTGATTGAAACTTATTTACAATAAAGAATGAGAGTACATAATAAAAGCTCCTAAAAGAGTAAATAAAAAGTTGATGAAGCTCTTTAAAAATTGAATCGAGGAAGCTTTACAATCAATGTACTAAAAATATTTGAATACTCCAAGATTTTGAGCGGTTGGATGCTTGTAATTCTCTCTTGAATGCTCACTAAATGTTCTTGAGTTTTCACTTTGTTTTCCACTCTTTCTTGGTTCTTCATTTTGTTTGGTAGCCTCTAAAACCTTTAAAAGAGCTAAAATGATCACTTCTAGTGTCGGAGACCAAAAGCTAGCTATTAGAAACCATATATGTCATTCTGTATTTTTTGCGAAACTAGCTGTTAGAACTGTCAGCTACAGTCGAGTTGACTCGAGATCAAGTATGGATTGACTCAAGATCAAGCATGGGTCAACTTGACAGAAGTAGGAGTCGACTCGAAGACTAGCCTGTAAAATGCAATTCTCTATCTTTCTTGAGAAATTGACTTGAGGACAAGTAGAAGTCGACTAGAGATCTGAAACTAATAATTCTACTTTCTATTTGACTAAGAGAGTCAACTAGAGGTCAAGTAGGGGTTGCCTCCTAGTTGGTGCTACTTTATACAAGCATGTCAGAGTCGACTCTTTAAATCTAGGAGTTAACTCTAAGTCTCTTTCTTTTGATTTTTCATGATATAGCTTTATCCATTCAGCTTTCTTTGGCTTCAAAACTTATCATTAAATAAATGCTTCTCAAGAATAATTTTAGCTTCCTAAAACTTTCTTCACAAGAACTTCAACAATATATTAGTACCAAAATAAATACTTAAATATTTTATATTTATCAAAATCAATCCTTGAGTCAACAAGATGGAGTCCACTACCTCATCTAAGGGACGAGCCTTTTGCTCCGTCTACTTGGATGGGAGCAGTACCATCTTTATCAGCCCAGGTGAGCTAATGATAGCGGAGAGCAAAGTCGCCACTCCAGACCTTTTTCACCAAAGTGATGAACCCCTCCTCGATCTCAAACCAGAAGGGGCCCACCTTGGATCTCATAGACGAAGTCGATCCCACTAAAGAGATAGGTAGGAACACTGAACGAGGAGGGGACAAGATTCATTTGGAAGGTAGTGGGGTCGAAGCTCAAGCTGACTCTGGAGTGGTTGGAGGAGCCGACCTTAGTAGCACGACAATGACAACTTCAATCTTATCATTGATCTCTAGTAGCTCTATGCTCGAAGTCTCCAATGATGGTGGTGCGAGTGCTGGGGAAAAGTCATTGGCTTGGATTTCTTTTGCTTCTTGGATGAGGGCTCTCCCTCCTGAGGAGCCCGACTTCTTCTTCAGAGCTGACTTAATTGATTCTAAAGTTGGCCTCATCGCTACAAAATCGAGAAAAGTTGCTTAGTACAAAAGCTGATGACAGAACACAACAAAATTTTCTAAGTTAAGAAAAATCGACTATACCCCTATGCAATGTTGGACTAATGCCAACATTATATAGTGCATGCTTGGTTACTAGTTCCTTCAGCTCTGGCACCTCGATATTGAGTAGGACACGATGATCCTCATCATCCTTAGGAAGGATCAACTTGTCCTTATTATGGGAGAGCTATGGATTGCTCTAGATCCAATTGAAGCCCCAAGGTAAATTTGAGGAAATAAGAAAGAAACGGCTTCCAACCATGGATCGAGGAGAGAAGTCCTGTGATGAACTAATGCCCTCCTTGAGGAGAAAAATACCACCATCCTTTCTTATGGAGGCGTCTCTTCAAGGTGAACATCGCCTTGAAGAGTGAGCACCTCGGAGGGATTTTGAGGAGACAACAAAGAATAATGAAAATGATGATCTCCTAAGTGGAGTTCGGTGTGATCTAGATAGGAAGGACCCTATAAGAATCGAAAATGTTACTGATTAAAGGATGGAGAGGAAGGTAGAGACTAGCCTAGAAAGACTCCATGTATAAGGTGACTTAACCATCTAGAGCATTGGTAACTCAATCCTCTCGACCTAGAACCTCCGGTCAAAAAGATAAACGGATGGAGTATTAAGCCCAGAATCTTCACAAATCAGATTTAGTAATGGTCAATTCCTCATTACTTGGGGCACCCTAGAAGTCCTCGAACCTACACATAGGATAGCCCAAGCCTTGGGGTTCATAAGATTTGTGCCTAGATGAGGAGCTAGCCTCCATGGTGGTCCAAGGAGTACCCTCTACCGAGGACCTTGGCTACCTTGACAATTTTTGCCCCTAGCTTCGCCACCATTGGAAGCCATAAAAAAGGAAAGGAAGAGAATATGAAAGGAAAAAAGGGCTAAAATAGGAAACCAAACAAACATGGAATGAAAATCAAGGAAAAAACAAGATCAAAGGATGGAGGACCAATTGGAAAAAGGAGTCCTAGATATCTAAAGAGTTCGTCGGAGCCAGTGAAGATGGTGGGGGGTGGTGGACCCTCTTCTGGTGACCGCAGCAGCAAGGAGCAATAAGAACTAACTGGATGAATAGAAAGAAAGAATGGTGGAGGAGATCTATGTATACTATTCACCAACGACCTGGATTGAAGCCCCATACCACCAGATTTCACCATGTGCATGCATAGGCCAATCCACAAGGTATGGTATGGAGCCTACCGATGATCAACATATGGCAAGTCATGATAGGCCTAAAAATAATTATCGAGTCTCTTTTTTAAATCATTATACTGCAGCACTTCAAGTCGTCCACACCTCATAATTACAATAGGATTTGCAAAGCAGTGCATTAATAAAGCTCCGAAATTTTCTCTATTGAATAATATGGATTAAATGCTCTAATTGAAGATTGGATCGGTGGCCAAAGTTGAGTCTTAAAGTCAGCTACTTTCTTCGTCCGAAGTGGTAAAGTCACTTCGAACTTGGAAGTGGGGGAATATGTTATGGAGGGAATCTACTACCTAATCTTGGCCTTCCTTTCTTTGGTTCATTAATGAACACTCACCTCAGATGATGACTTGAAAGAAAGCCAAAGGGCCTCTTCAAGCATTAGGAACAGAAAACTAGACAACTAGATTGTCCCGTCAAAATGATTCCACTGAGGAGCTCTTCACAATTGTGTGCGTATATGCTATGCTTGCATTTTTTTTTTTATTTTTCATAAATTAGCATGATATCAAAAATATTTTTTAGGTC
Organism: Cocos nucifera; assembly: GCA_006176705.1. Lineage (NCBI taxonomy): Eukaryota > Viridiplantae > Streptophyta > Magnoliopsida > Arecales > Arecaceae > Cocos > Cocos nucifera. The sequence goes on from QRFJ01002307.1 coordinate 266,339, forward strand.
TAGTGTGTTAGGTTCTTGCCTTTTTTTTTCAATATAATATAAAGAATCAATCACCATGGGAAGGCATACATCATTATTTTGCACATTGCCATGCATGTTTTCTCTTTCTAGATGCCACATTATATAACAATCTAATTTATTTTCCTCAGTCCCCTCTATTTAGCATAAAATGCATTCAGACCTCCTTCACATGCCCCACCACTAGACCTATCAATGGGCCAGGTTTGACTCGAAACTTGGATAGCCAGACCTAGAACCAATCTTAGTTACCGATACTGGACCCGAACTTGAATACCCGACGAGTCTGGTCTTAAAGTACTGGACCCGGATCCTAATGGATCTCGGGTATCCAAGCCTAGTTTCGGGACCCAAAACTGAGACCAAGAGACTAAGAGAGGGAGAGAGGGAGGGGGCCCGTTTGCTCGCCGATGGTCGATGAGCGAGATCGAGAGAGAGGAAGGGGATTTAGCAGCCGTCGGTGAAGGACATCGAGAGAGGAAGAGACTGAGAGAGGGAGAGAGGAAGGGGGCAATGGGTGGAGCTGCGGAGGGGTGCAGGAGGAGCTGCAGGGGGGCGAGGCAGTGCAACAAGCCGTGAAGGTGCCTGGGGAGCCACAAGGGGTGCAGGGGTGTCGGGAGAGCCGTCCTAAGTTGATACAATTCACTTGATAAGGATTAATATTATAGGCTAATATGGATTGTCATGTAATCCTTAAAATTATATGATTATCTAAACATATGTGATCACTAAAATTAAGTGAGCAGTTAAAATCATGTGATCACTTAAAATCATGTTAACACCCCCCTCAAACTCGATATGGTACTGCAGACACCAACTTGAGTTTAGAAACTAAATCATGAATGTACTCAAAAGTTAACATGTCAAATTAAGAGTTGGAGTTGCAATTCGAAAGTAAACATGATAGATCAGGAGCTGGTATAAGATTGTTCTTATTTATCAAGAGGAACTCAAGAGAAAAAATAGAAGAAATTTAAGTAAGTTTTTAATTCAGTCCTTCTTATATTTACTCAACAATAAGAGAAAAGGAGAGCATTGATTTGAGCTAACCACTTCCACGCAAAAACATTGAAGCCATCATCAATCCTCTTAAGCATTCAAGGAAGAAGTTAAAGTAATCAAAAGCTCATCTACTTCGACTTCTTTTAGAGCTTAAAAGTTTTTATTTTTTAAATTTCTAAATTCTTATACATATTAATTTGTGCTTTGTAACCAATTTCTTGGGTGAAGAATCTTAGGGTTGGTTCAAGCCTTTAAATTGGATGTTGTAAGATTTTAGTTGGTATCTGTATAAAAACCAACTGGATTGATTGTAAGTCCAGGATAAAATAATCGTTTGTAAGATTTTGGTTAGTGAACTAAGAAAACTAATTGTGTTGGATTATAAGCCCATGAAAATAATCAGACTATAATCTTTATTGATTATAGTTAGAATTTTCAAGTGGATAAACTTGAAAAGTGGATGTAGGTACTAAGTTTAGTACTGAACTATTATAAATTTAGTGTTTGTGATTGTGTTGCTGTGGTTATCTTTTATTTTCTATTGCTTAAATATTTTCAGTCAAGCACCCCACAAATACTTCAAAATTTTATTTTTGGACATAAATTTTTGTAATTAAATTTTTTAAGAAACTCAATTCATCCTCTTTTTTGGATTGTCTTTGCTAGGAAATAAGTGATATTAGAGCAAGTACTCATCCTAATTTATCTAACCATGAAGAGTTAAAGATTAATAGTAACCTCAATTGGTGCATCCTTAGTTGAAAGCCAATCAACCAATAGACCTTCACTATTTAATGGCACAAATTATGCTTATTAGAAGGCATGAATAAAAATCTTTATTAAAACACAAGACTATAATATATAGAATATTATAGTGAATGGTCCACATACACCTACTATTATGATTGATGGTATGCCTTCTCCCAAACATGAAAAGAATTGGGATGATGCAGATAAAAAGTTAGCTCAACTAGATGCTAAAACTATGAATATTTTATATTATATTTTAGATGTAAATGAATTCAATCATATTTCATCTATTAATCTACTAAAGAAATATGAGATCGACTTGAAGTTACTCATGAGGATACCAATCAAGTCAAAGAATTCAAAATAAATATGCCTGTACATAATATAAAATATTTAAAATAAAATCTAGTAAAAGTATCATTAATATATTCATTAGATTTATTGATATTATAAATGGTTTGAAAAATCTTAGCAAAGACTATACTAACAGCAAATTTGTTCACAAAATTTTTAGGTCATTATCAAAGAACTGGTAGGCCAAGATGATTGCAATTCAAAAAGCAATAGATCCGAACAAGTTGGCCTTGGAAGAGCTCATTGGCTCACTCATGAGTTGAGCATAAGCTAAAATGCTGAGGAAGAAGGAGAGAAGAGAAAGACTGATGCATGCTAATCTATAGTTATGGCAAGTGCACCAGTCGATCAAGTAATAAAGTAAATAAGTAGAGTATCGTCTCTAGAGGATTGAAAAATAAGTACTGAAAAGCTCTTTCTTATCTTTATTTAGAAGACCGATTTATGAGAATAAAAAATTAAAGAATAAAATAAAAAAATAATTAAAATTTTTAATTAAATAAAGAGAGTGTAACTATTAGGGTTTTAAACTTAAGAGCAATGGGTTACTAAGGCAATCGGTTCACCAACTCAGTCAATATAATATTCAGATTATTAGATTAATTTTATTTCATGTGATGGTGAAGTCTCCTTATTTATTCACTACCCTTTGGTCCAGGCATAGAAAAACTATCAATATTTATTAATTACCCTTTGGTCCAAGTGTAATTTAAATAAATATGAATGCATTAAGTTTTGTGAAATTCTCTAATTAAAATATGCTGCATCCAAAGCGCACTAAAATTCTCACATGCATATGAATTCTAATTTGATTCATAATATAAGGTATATAATCAAGAAGCAATAATATAGATGTACTTGGTCCGTAACATCTATGTTCATCAGATCAATTAGAAGATGGCTAGTAATCTAAAAGTATTAAGATCAAATTTATATACTCCTCATGAATAAAATTTAAAATTAAAAATAAATCATACTGAATATTGCATTAAAAGAGTGGCTACACCTTAGCCTTAGTAAAAAAAAATTTAGTTCATGATAACAAGTTCAAAAATAGCAAATAAAATAAAAAGTATAAAAAAATTAGACTGTTTGATTGCTAAAATTGATTGTCCGTGTCTCTTGGTATGGAGAACTTATGAAGAAGAAGAAGCTCCTTAATCACTGTTCTAATTGTCGGAAGAAAAAATTAAAATTCTTTTCTTTCTCTCAAAAATCTTTCTTCTCTTTCTACCTCTCTCCTCTCTTTCTCTTCTTTTTTTTATTTCTCTCACTTTTTTTTTCACTCTCCCCATTTTTTTTTTACGGCAATAGTAGGTCCTCTATTTTTATAGGCTAAGAGGAGGATTTTCCACCAAAATTCTTTGAAAATTAGGTTTAAGACTCTCAAAACAACTCAAATTAGGATCCTGGATGATTCTGACTATTGGATGTTGATCAAATGGTCCAAAAATTGCTTAAAAATTCTTTAAAATATCTCAGATCAAGTTGAAATTCATGCCAGCCATCGGATTAATCATTGAATTGAATCTGGGCCATCAGATCGCACACAAAGAAGGCTTCTGATCTTTAGTTTAACGTTGGGATGAATCTCAGTCATTGGATCTCGATCGGAAGTTATGGATTCCATTCGTCAGCACATGTGTATCGACCGTTCGATCAAATCTCAGTGAAAGGCACCCATCGGATCAAACAAAATTTCCAAATTACCCTCTGTAGACCATGATCGAGCCCGGTGTTGCATGGACCACCGCATTCTTCAACCAATCGGAGCGCGCTTCTTTATGTAAAATTCTCAAAATGCCCTTAAGTCAGTCCACCATGCGCCGCAAAAAATGCTGACGTCAGCCTAGCGTCAGCGCTGCATCAGTGGGTCGGTCTGCTGGTGCGGTCAAACTGGGTGGTCTGTTGAGCCAATTTTTCTGAATCGGTTTGAACCGGATCGATTTTTTTTTTGAAATTTAATTTCGGGCTCGTTTGAAGTCCGTTTTGTCTGAAATTTATTTCATCTGAACCAGAAAAATAAGATCTTCATATTGGTGGCCTTCTTTCCTACATAAGATTAACAAAAGTATCAATTTCTAAAGAAATAGATTAATTTATTTTATAATTTAATACTTTTATTAGTATATTTTTATCACTTATCACACCTCCCAACTTAGTCATTGCTAGTCCCTTAGCAATGTTTTATTTAATACCATGTTTCAATAAGATTATCCATCACAAAGATAAAATCTAGGACTAAAGGTCAAAAAGTTTAGAAAATACTGCTAATTAAGCATTGAGCTTCAAAAGCAAATTTTTCAGTCAATACAATTAAAAACTTCCTTAGAGTACATCAAAGATCTATAGCACTTGTGTTCGTGATGACTAACTTTAGCATTTCAGTATTAAATTAAAAGAACAAAAGTATCTCTCTTATCACCTATTTTGGTCAATTTTCTATACATTCTCAATTTTATACTCATGAATTAAGGTAGCTTTCACACTGCCCCTTTTTTTTTTTTTACTGTGCTGAGCATCCTGGCCTTTTTCTTCACCATTTTACGTGAATTTTCACACTTGACCTAGGTGCAGAGACCCAGTTACTAGGCTTTGGGCAATCCACATATACTCTATCTTTTGCACTTTATTTTTAGGCAGGTAGCTCTTTCCTTAAATTCAAGTTTCTTTGATTAGAATGTATATTAATTATCAATTTTTAGTGATAATTGAATCCTCAGTTGGCCTTATAATCAATACCTACTTTGCCTTGTTAGTGTGCATGTGCAATTAGAAGTGCTAATAGTCTTTTAATGACCTAAGTAGGCTGCTAAAAGTTGACCAAACTAATCTACTTCTTTAACTCGTTACATTCATTAGCAAATAATTCTATCTTTTATCACTTATCCAGTCTATCTTGCTCAAGATTTTCTTCTTGACACATGGTTTTTTTTTTTTTAACTTATTCTACATTGTCTTAAAGGAGAAAGAAAAATAAAGGGTGCAATAAAGGATAGGAAGGAATACACCTGATTTGGTTCAGTCTGGTTCTTTGGAGCTTTGAAATTTTGCTTGAGCTCTCATTGATTTTTTTCTGCAAAATTGAAAATACACACCAGAGCAGTAAAAGAGCAACAAATAAATTACTAAAAAATAAAAAAAGAAAAATGATCAAAACTAAAAAGAAAAGAAACAACCTATCTAGTAGTTCTGATTTATAGTCTTCAGCTTGACTTTCTTTGAAGTTCTAAAGTGGATCAATCTGGTGCCACTTCAATTGAAATACTTTCATGTTTGATCGAGTCCTCTTTCAATTTGGACATTGCTAGCTTTTATAGTCTCAAACCTATTTTCTATAGAATTCTCATATACTGAATTATCAATAATATCAATTAGAAAATAAGTTTGATTATCATCAGTATGTTTAGTATCTTTGAAAATATTAAAAGTAACTTATTCATCTTGATTCTAAGAATTAATTTTTCTTGTTGAACATCTATTAAAGCTCCTCCAGTAGCTAAAAAGGGTCTCCCTAAAATAAGGGGTACATCATAATCTTCTTTCATATCAAGAATAATAAAATCAACAGGAAAAATAAACTTATTTACCTTTACCAAGACATCCTCCACTATACCTCTTGGATATTTAATGGATCTGTCGGCTAATTGAAGAGTAATAGTGGTAGGCTTTGGTTCTCCTAGACCCAGCTTTCTAAAAATAGAAAAAGGCATGAGATTAATACTTGCTCCTAAATCACATAAAACTTTATCAAAACTACAATCACCAATAATGCAAGGGATAGTAAAACTCCCTGGATCTTTTAGCTTCTGTGGTAATTTATTTTGAAGTATTGCTGAGCATTCTTCATTCAAATTTATTCTCTCATGCTCCTTCAGCTTTTTCTTATTTGTTAGGATTTCTTTGAGAAACTTGGCATACCTGGGCATTTGAGTAATAGCATCTACAAAAGGAATATTAATATGTAAATTCTTTAATATTTTGAAAAAGTTAGAAAATTTTTTATCTGGATGCTGTATTTGTCTCTCTGAAAATGGTAGTGGCGGCATGTAGGGCTTCACATTTGGATCGGCAAATCATATACCTGGAGACCATCCATCTGTTGGTTGTTTTGATGACTGACGAATTTTAGTTGATAGTTCCTTATTTATAATTGACTCTTCAGTCTCTTTCTTCTGATGTGGCTCCTCCAGCTTTGTACCACTTCTTAGGGTGGTAGCATTGACTTGCTCCATTGGATTGGTCTTCGTGTTGCTTGGCAAGGATCCCTGAGGTCTCTCGGAGATTATCTTAGCCATTTGACCTATTTGCATCTCCAAGTTTTGAATTGCTGCTGCTTGGTCCTGCCTAAGTTTGGCTTCCAAATTTTTTATAGTTGCTTCTTGGTTTTGCATGAATTTGACCATCAGCTCTTCCATATTGGACTTCTTTTCAGGTACTTGAAACCCCGGGGGTGGCTGTTGTGCTGCATTTTGATTGCTCCATGAGAAATTTGGGTGCTGCCTCCACCCTTGATTATATGTGTTGGAGTAAGGATTATTTTATTGCGGCCTAAAAAAGTTACCAACATAATTAGCTATTTCAGTTGCTTTAGCAAAAGGATTACTTGTCTGGCAATTGCTCGTATCGTGTCCTCCTCCACACAGATCATAGGTGATGCTCTGAATATGCATAGCTGTTCCCTTTAAGTTGTTGACTTAGGCTCTAAAGGCTGCAATTTCAGCTAGTAAGGTTGGCATGCAATCTACTCCCTGCATAGCTGCTAGTCTTTTTTGTTAGATATATGTGCCCTAGAAGCCAGAATTGGCTGACACTTGTAATACACTTCTAGGGGCAAAATTGTAATTTTGACTATAATTAATAAATGGGTTATTTTCTATCACACATGTGTATTTAGTGTCTGTGATACATCCTTTGAGTTAATGGTAATGATAATTCATATTTTCAAGAGTTGAAAATTTAAGACATGAATAATCATTATTAACTCATAAATAGCTCCCGACCATAGGATCATCACGAGGATGGTGATTGATCCGGAAGGTTGGTGTACGATCGCTTCTCTTTAGTAGATGAGTCTTGAGTCTACGGTGTGGAGACACCGGAGCGAGAGTACAGGTACTCGTTAGAGAACGAGGGCACTGAGCGTGACCACCTTGAGTAGTCATTAGGGAGTCTACCTTCTCGTCAATGACTGACTCGATGCTGCAGTAGTGTGTCTGGTTCTTTGACCTGAGATGCATCGGCAGTTCACCTTGAGGGTGTTATAGTTTGACTACACCATTACTCGGTCTCCTAGCCATATGGAACCCTGAGGTGTATGTTGGCTGTGACATGTTCATTGTAGGAACTGGATTGCATCAAGATGGAATCTATCTACCTCGGTGGTAGAGGAGTAGCCCTATGATGATCATGAGAATCAAGTCCTGAAGCCCATGGCCATGGCAGAGTGAAATAATAGAAAGAGTTTCTATTTAGATTTTCACATTGGACTCGAATCGAATGATTACATCATATGACAGAGACTAGGGTTTGACGAGTTCACCTTAACCCTAATCTGATCGGGGCTCAAGATAGAAGAACTGAATCACACAGGTAGCTGCACCAAGAGGTTCGCATTCAGCTCTGATGGGTTGCCACCATATACTGCTAGGTGTCACTGGTGGATTTTGGGAGCAATTAGAATGATTTAGATGATCGATCATTCTAGCTGTTCGAATCAGAAGAGTTCTGATCCATCGAAAGGAGTTTCGATGATGTCTATGATAGAGATCATGACATATCCCATTACCATACAGAACTGAACCTAACTGGGTCACACAAACAAGGGTTTGAATCTGGTGATCATCAATTGAACTGATCTAGTTCAATTGATCTGAATGAGATTCAATTAGGTTCAAGAAAATCGTGCTAGCACTCGATTGAACCTAACGTTCTTCTTTTACTATCATAAATAAGTTGTCCTGACTGAGCCAAAGGAGTTTGTGCTCAATCAGAGGCCTTCATATGGTCTGACTAGAGGTTGTCCAAGTCAGAATAGGTTGTCTTATTTGTAAGACATTACCTGCCATTTTTGGTCACCTGCCATTTCTTGTTCTTTGACTTTGGTCAAAAGTCTACCTTTGACTGGTCAAATGTTGACCATTCACCCTTTGACTTTTGACCACATGTCATGCACCTATTGGAGAGCTGGTGGGGGCTTGTCCCCCTGCCAGAACCTGGCAAGGAGAAGGGCGCACGCCAAGGGTGGCGTGAGCCCAAGTAGGAGGCGCCTAGGAGTCCTTGTTGGACAAGGACTCCATCTCCCTTTAGGATTCCAATGAGAGTTCTTCTAAGAATCCAGTTTGACTGGTCCAAGGCACTCTCCAAGTAGGAATCCAGGGGACTCTAATCCCACCAATCAGATTTAGATCTGATTTCACAAAGGGTTGTGATTGGTTGGGAGGAAGATGACTTGGATCACGCTTAGTCTATATAAGAGACCCAGCGCCCAAGTGAAAAAATAATCAAGAAGCAATCTTCCCACGCCCCAAGGCTGCCTCTCTCCCTTTTCTCCACGCCATACTCTCTTCTCCCCTTGCTATCCACGTCCAAAAGTGTTTTGGATTTGGATTGGTGCGATTTAGATCAAGAAAAGGAGATCAAAAGCAAGAAGGCTGCGCTGCTGCGAAGAACGACTGCAGATCTTCAAAAGGAGTTTTGAAGATCCTCCAGATCAGATCCAGATCTGATTTTTGGAGGTGTGATAGAGAAGAAGAGGATCTCCAGATCCAGCCCGAGTGGATACCGGTAGAGGCCAGGCGCTTGCGTGGCTTGATCCAGAACCTTCCGCTGCAAACAGGATCATCAACAGGGTAATAGGATTACCCTATTCAGGTAAATTGAATGTGATTTAATTTATCCTTTTCATTTAATTTTTATTAAATAAATAAGAATCAGATCTGAAGCATCCCTGATCTGATACAGATCTAAGAGAAAAATTTTGAAATATATCTCTTGATCTGATCAGATCTGAACGAACCTGGTCAGGGAAATCAGGATTTCCCTTCATTTTTGGCATCATGCATTCTATCTGCCACTGATAGCTATTTGATGCCATCTCATCGATCAGATCGAAGGCTTCTTCCTTTATTTTTCGGTTAATGGTTCCTCCTGCTGCTGCATCAATCATAGAATGATTAGTAGGAGATAAACCATTATAGAAAGTTTGTACCTAAAGCAATACGGATAGTTGATGATGTGGACATCTCCTCAGTAATTTTTTGAAATGCTCTCAAGCCTCATATAGTGTGTCCATGTCCATCTGCATAAAAGAAGTGATATCGTTGCGCATCTTGGCAGTCTTGGAAGGTGGAAAGTACTTGGCTAAGAATTTTTGGGCTAGGACATCCCAAGTTGTGATAGAACCTGTAGGAAGAGAATGAAGCCAACTTTTAGCTTTGTCCCGTAAAGAAAAAGGAAATAACCTTAATCTAATAGCATCATCCGACATCCCATTAATTTTAAAAGTATCATAAAGTTCAAAAAAATTAAAAATATGGGCATTCGGATCATCATGCACGTGTCCACTGAATTGGACAGTTGATTGAATTATCTGGATCATCGCTGATTTTATTTTGAAGTTGTTTGCTCGCACTGGCAGTCTCCTGATGCTTAAAGCTGCATCGGCTATAGATGGTGTGATGTAATCATTTAATGGACGATGTACTGGTCAAATAGCTTCATGCAATCCTTCGATCACCATATCCAATCCTAGATTGATGTCGTTAGGATCTTCAGCTGCCATGTTTCTTTCTTATTGTAGTCTTCTAATGGTCCTTTCAATTTTTGGATCTAAAGTTAGTAATTTACTATGTCCAGTACGTGTCATCCAATTTTTTTTTAAAAAAGTAAAATAATAATAAAAATTAAAAATAAAATTCAAAAGTAAAGTTAGGATCAAAATTTTAATATTATTTTAGACACAATCTCCGACAACGATGCTAAAAACTTGATGCATGCTAATCTATAGCTATAGCAAGTGCACCAGTCAATCAAGTATTAAAGTAAATGAGTAGAGTATCGTCTCTAGAGGATTGGAAAATAAGTACTGAAAAGCTCTTTCCTATGCTTTATTTAGAAGACCGATTTATAAGAATAAAAAATTAAAGAATAAAATAAAGAAATAATTAAAAATTTTAATTAAATAGAGAGAGTGTAATTATTAGAATTTTAAACTTAAGAGCAATGGGTTACTAAGGCAATCGGTTCACCAACTCAATCAATATAATATTCAGATTATTAGATTAATTTTATTTCATGTGATGGTAGAGTCTCCTAATTTATTCACTATCCTTTGGTTCAGGCATAGCAAAACTATCAATATTTATTAATTATCCTTTGGTCTACGTGTAATTTAAATAAATATTAATGCATTAAATTTTATGAAATTCTTTAATTAAAATACGCTGCGTCCAAAGGACACTAAAATTTTCGCATGCATATGAATTCTAATTTGATTCATAATACAAGGTATATAATCAAGAAGCAATAACATAGATGTACTTGGTCCGTAACATCTATATTCATTAGATCAATTAGAAGATGATCAGTAATCTAAAAATATTAAGATCAGATTTATATACTCCTCATGAATAAAATTTAAAATTAAAAATAAATTATACTGAATATTGCATCAAAAGAGTGGCTACACCTTAGCCTTAGTAAAAAAAAATTTAGTTCATGATAACAAGTTCAAAAATAGCAAATAAAATAAAAAGTATAAAGAAATTAGACTGTTTGATTGCTGAAATTGATTGTCCATCGCTCTTGGTGTGGAGAACTTGATGAAAAAGAAGAAGCTTCTTAATCACTATTCTGATTGTCGGAAGAAAAAAATTAAAATCCTTTCCTTTCTCTCAAAAATCTCTCTTCTCTTTCTACCTCTCTCCTCTCTTTCTCTCTTTTTTTTATTTCTCTCACTTTTTTTTTTCACTCTCCCCCCCCCCTTTTCTTTTGTGGCAACAGCAAGTCCTCTATTTTTATAGGCTAAGAGGAGGATTTTCCATCGAAATCCTTTGAAAATTAGGTTTAAGACTCTTAAAACAACTCAAATTAGGATCCTGAATGATTCTGACCGTTGGATATTGATCAAACGGTCCAAAAATTGCTTAAAAACTCTTTAAAATATCTCAGATCAAGTCAAAATTTATGTCAGCTATTGGATCAATCATTGGATTGAATCTGGGCCGTCAGATTGCGCACAAAGAAGGCTTCTGATCTTTAGTTTAACATCGAGATGAATCTCAGCTGTTGGATCTCGATCAGGAGCTGCGGATGCCGTTCGTCAGCGCATGCGTATCGACCGTCCGATCAAATCTCAGTGAAAGGTGCTCGTCGGATCAAACAAAATTTCTAAATTATCCTCTGTAGACCATGTGCGAGCCCGTTGTTGCGTGGACCGTCGCATTCTTCAGTAAATTAGAGCACGCTTCTTCATATAAAATTTTCGAAATGCCCTTAAATCGGTCCACCGTGCGCTGCAAAAAATGCTGACGTCAGCCTAGCGCCAGTGGGTCGATCTGCTAGTGCGGTCGAACCAGGCAATCTGCTGAGCCAATTTTTTTGAACCGGTTTGAACCGAATCAGATTTTTTTTTTTTTTGAAATTCAATTTTGGGCTCGTTTGAAATCCATTTTGTCTAAAATTTATTTTATCTGAATCAGAAAAATAAGATCTTCATATTGATGGCCTTCTTTTCTGCATAAGATTAATAAAAATATAAATTTCTAAAGAAATAAATTAATTTATTTTATAATTTAATACTTTTATTAGTATATTTTTATCACTTATCAAAGACTATCACTTTAAAATCATCAATCATTGAAGATATAGAAAGTGGCTCTTTAGAGGAATCTAAAAATGATGATGAAATAGTCATGATCACTAGAAGATTTAGAAAATTTATAAGAAAGAAGAGGTTCAGCCTCAAGAAGAAAGATTATACTAGAGGGGAAGGAAGTAAAGTAAATAAAAAAAGAAAAGAGAAAGAGCAATCAGCAATTTGCTATGAATGCAAGATACCAAGACATTTTAAAGCCAATTGCCCACTACTCAAAAAGAGCTCTCGAAAATTCAAAAATAAGATTATGATGCCAACTTGGAGTAATGATGAGGACTCAAGCTTCGAGAAAGAAGAGGAATCAAAGGAAGAAAACGCCAACATTTGCCTCATGGCTCATGAGGATGAAGTAAATATTGAAAATTCAAATTAGATGTTTATTTGATGAATTACATGATGCTTTCTATGAGTTAAAGGATGTCTCTTATAAACAAGAAACTTAAAAAAGCTAAATCTTCTACTAATTGAAGAAAAGAGAGTTTTTAGAAAGAAAAGGAGAATCCTTTAAAAGATCAAAATGACATGATTGAAAAGAATAAACCTTTGCAAAATAAAGTTGATAAACTAAAATCCGTTGTTGATAAATTCACTCTAAGTTCACAAAATTTACATATCCTTATAGAAAAATAGAAAATAATTTTTTGACACAACTAGATTAGGATTTAATATATTAACTAAATAGAAATATTTGAAAAATATTTTTGTCAAATGTTCTTTTGAAAAGCATACAACAACATGTTTTAATTGTAATAAAATAGATCACAAAGCTATTGATTGCAATATAAATAAATTTGAAAATATTAAAGTGAAACAAATTTGGGTTCCAAAAGAAATCATTCAAACTAATCTCAAAGGACCCAAGCTAGCTTGAGTATCTGAAAGGACCTAATGATTATATTTATGTGTGCTTAGCATCCCTTGAGACAAACAGAAAGTGGTATCTTGATGGCGGATGCTCAAGACACATGATGGAAGATAAATCTTAATTTATCTCTCTTAAAGCTAAAGATGGAGGAGTTGTGACTTTTGGAAATAATGGCAAAAAAAAAATAATCGATCTCAGTAGTATCAAGATTACTCCTACCACCATTTTCCCAAGTTCCAATCCTGATTGAAACTTATTTACAATAAAGAATGAGAGTACATAATAAAAGCTCCTAAAAGAGTAAATAAAAAGTCGATGAAGCTCTTTAAAAATTAAGTCGACGAAGCTTTACAATCAATGTACTAAAAATATTTGAATACTCCAAGATTTTGAGCGGTTGGATGCTTGTAATTCTCTCTTGAATGTTCACTAAATGTTCTTGAGTTTTCACTTTATTTTCCTATCTTTCTTGGCTCTTCATTTTGTTTGGTAGCCTTTAAAACCTCTAAAAGAGCTAAAATGATCGCTTCTAGTGTTGGAGACCAAAAGCTAGCTATTAGAAACCATATATGTAATTCTGTATTTTCTGCAAAACTAATTGTTAGAACCATCAGCCATAGTCGAGTTGACTCGAGATCAAGTATGGATCGACTTGAGATCAAGCATGGGTCGACTTGATAGAAGTAAGAGTTGACTTAAAGACTAATCTGTAAAATGCAATTCTCTATCTTTCTTGAGAAATTGACTTGAGGCCAAGTAGAAGTCGACTAGACATCTGGAACTAATAATTCTACTTTCTATGTGACTGAGAGAGTCAACTAGAGGCCAAGTAGGGGTTGCCTCCTAGTTGGTGCTACTTTATACAAGCATGTTAGAGTCGACTCTTTAAATCTAGGAGTTAACTCTAAGTCTCTTTCTTTTGATTTTTCATGATGTAGCTTTATCCATTCAGCTTTCTTTGGCTTCAAAACTTGTCATTAAATAAATCCTTCTTAAGAATAATTTTAGCTTCCTAAAACTTTCTTCACAAGAACTTCAACAATATATTAGTATCAAAATAAGTACTTAAATATTTTATATTTATCAAAATCAATCCTTGGGTCAACAAGGTGAAGTCCACTACCTCATCTAGGGGACGAGCCTTTTGCTCCGTCTACTTGGATGGGAGCAGTACCATCTTTATTAGCCCAGGTGAGCTAATGATAGCGGAGAGCAAAGTCGCCACTCCAAACCTTTTTCACCAAAGTGATGAACCCCTCCTCAATCTCAGACCAGGAGGGGCCCACCTTGGATCTCATAGTCGAAGTCGATGCCACTAAAGGGATAGGTAGGAACACCGAACAAGGAGGGGACAAGATCCATTTGGAAGGTAGTGGGGTCGAAGCTCAAGCTAACTCTGGAGTGGTTGGAGGAGCCGACCTTAGTAGCATGATAATGACAACTTCAGTCTTATCATTGATCTCCAGTAGCTCTATGCTCGAAGTCTCCAATGATGGTGGTATGGGTGCTGGGGAAAAAGTCATTGGCTTGGACTTCTTCTGCTTCTTAGATGAGGGCTCTCCCTCCTAAGGAGCCTGACTTCTTCTTCAGAGCTGACTTAATTGATTCTAAAGTTGGCCTCCTTGCTACAAAATCCAGAAAAGTTGCTTAGTACAAAAGCTGATGACAAAACACAGCAAAATTTTTTAAGTTAAGAATAAATCGACTATACCCCTACGCAATGTTGGACTAATGCCCACATTATATAGTGCTTGCTTGGTTACTAGTTCCTTCAGCTCTGGCACGTTGATATTGAGTAGGACACGATGATCTTCATCATCCTTAGGAAGGATCAACTTGTCCTTATTATGGGAGAGCCATGGATTGCTCTAGATCCAATTGAAGCCCCAAGACAGATTTGAGGAAACAAGAAAGAAACAGCTTCCAACCATGGACCGAGGAGAGAAGTCCTGTGATGAACTAATGCCCTCCTTAAGGAGAAAAATACCACCATCCTTTCTTATGGAGGTGTCTCTTCAAGATGAACATCGCCTTGAAGAGTGAGCACCTCAAAGGGATTTTGAGGAGACAACAAAGAATAATGAAAATGATGATCTCGTAAGTGGAGTTCGAGGTGATCTGGATAGGAAGGACCCTATAAGAATCGAAAATGTTACTGATAAAAGGATGGAGAGGAAGGTAGAGACTAGCCTAGAAAGACTCCATGTATAAGGTGACTCAACCATCTAGAGCATTGGTAACTCAGTCCTCTCGACCTGGAACCTCCGATCAAAAAGATAAAGGGATGGAGTATTGAGCCCAGAATCTTCACAAATCAGATTCAATAATGCTCAATTCCTCATTACTTGGGGCACCCTAGAAGTCCTTGAACCTGCACATGGGATAGCCCAAGCCTTGGGGTTCATAAGATCTGTGCCTAGATGAGGAGCTAGCCTCCATGGTGGTCCAAGGAGTACCCTCTACCGAGGACCTTGGCTGCCTTGACAATTTTTGCCCCTAGCCTCGCCACCATTGGAAGCCATGAAAAAGGAAAGGAAGAGAATATGAAACGAAAAAAGTGCTAAAATAGGAAACCAAACAAACATGGAATGAAAATCAAGGGAAAAACAAGATCAAAGGATGGAGGACCAATTGGAAAAAGGAGTCCTAGATATCTAAAGAGTTCACCGGAGCCGGTGAAGATGGTGGGGGGTGGTGGACCCTCTTCTGGTGACTGCAGCAGCAAGGAACAATAAGAACTAACTACATGAATAGAAAGAAGGAAAGGTGGAGGAGATCCATGTACACTATTCACCAACGACCTGGATTAAAGCCCCATACCACCAAATTTCACCATGTGCATGCATAGGCCGATCCGCAAGGTATGGTATGGAGCCTACCGATGATCGACATATGGCAAGTCACGATAGGCCTAAAAATAATCATCGAGTCTCTCTTTCAAATCATTATACTGCAGCACTTCAAGTTGTCCACATGATAAGTGGTAAAAATATACTAATAAAAGTATTAAATTATAGAATAAATTAATCTATTTCTTTAGAAATTGATACTTTTATTAATCTTATGTAGAAAAGAAGGCCACCAATATGAAGATCTTATTTTCTTGATTCAGATGAAATAAATTTTAGGCAAAACGAACTTCAAATGAGCCCGAAATTGAATTTCAAAGCAAAAAAAAAAACTCGGTTTGGTTCAAACCGGTTCAGAAAATTAGCTCAGTGGTTTGGCCCAGTTTGATTGCAACAGCAGTCTGACCCATCGATGCAACGCTGACGTCAGGATGACGTCCGCATTTTTCGTGATGCACGGTGGACCATCTGGAGGGCAATTCGAAAATTTCACAGCAAAAAGCGCGCTCCAATTGGCTGAAGAACGCGGCGGTCCACGCAACACCGGGCTCGCGCATGGTCTACATGGAGGGCAATTTGGAAATTCTGGCTGATCCAACGGGCGTTTTCACTGAAAGCTTGATCGGACGGATCGAAAAGAAGGCGCTGATGGACGGCATCCGCAGCTCCCGATCGAGATCCAACGGCTGAGATTCATCCCGATGTTAAACTAAAGATCAGAAGCCTTCTTTCTACACGATCGGATGGCCCTAGATTTCAATCCAAAGGTTGATCCAATGGCTGACATTAAATCCGACTTGATCTGGGTTATTTTAAGGAGATTTTTGAGTGGTTTTTGGACCGTTTGATCAACATCTAACGGATCAGAATTATCCAGATCTTAATTTGAGTTATTTTGGGAGTCTTAAACCTAATTTTTGATGGATTTTGGGGGAAAATCAAACTCTTTATCTATAAAAAAACCTATTATTGTCGTGAAAAAAAAAAATCAGAGAGAGAGAGAGAGAGAAAAGAAGAGGGAAGAGAGAAAAAGAGAAAAAGAGAAAAAGAGAGAGAAAGAAAAAAAAAGAGAAAAAGAAAAAGAAAAAGAGAGGAGAGAGGTAGAAAGAGAAGAGTGATTTGTGAGAAAAAAAAAGGATTTTTGATTTCTTTCGACGATCAAGACATCGATCAAGGAGCCTCTTCTTCTTCACCAAGTTCTCCACATCAAGAGCAGCAGACAATCAATTTCAGCAATCAAACAGTCTAATTTCTCTATGCTTTTTATTTTATTTGCTATTTTTGAACTTGTTATCATGAACTAAATTTTCTTTTACTAAGGCTAAGGTGTAGCCACTCTTTTGATGCAATATTCAGTATGATTTATTTTTAAATTTTATTCATGAGGAGTATATAAATCTGATCTTAATGCTTTTAGATTACTGGCCATCTTCTAATTGATCTGATGAACATAGATGTTACGGACCAAGTACATCTATGTTAATTGCTTCTTGATTATATACCTTGTATTATGAATCAAATTAGAATTCATATGCATGCAGGAAATTTTAGTGCGCTTTGGATGCAGCGTATTTTAATTAGAGGGTTTCACAAAACTTAATGCATTAATATTTATTTAAATTACACCTGGACCAAAGGATAATTAATAAATATTGATAGTTTTGCTATGCCTGGACCAAAGGATAGTGAATAAATTAGGAGACTCCACCGTCACATGAAATAAAATTAATCTAAAAATCTGAATATTGTATTGACTGAGTTGGTGAACCGATTGCCTTAGTAATCCATTGCTCTTGAGTTTAAAATCCTAATAATTTACACTCTCTCTATTTTCTTAAAAACTTTTAATTATTTTTTTATTTTGTTCTTTAATTTCTTATTCTCATAAATCGATCTTCTAAATAAAGCATAGGAAAGAGCTTTTCAGTACTTATTTTTCAATCCTCTAGGGACGATACTCTACTCATTCACTTTATTACTTGATCGACTGGTGCACTTGCCATAGCTATAAATTAGCACGCATCAAGTTTTTGGCACCGTTGCCGGGGATTGTGTCTAAAATAATATTAAAATTTTGATCCTAGCTTTACTTTAGAAATTTATTTTTAATTTTTATTATTTAAAAAAAAAAAATTGTTCATTGCATGACACGTACTGGACATAGTAACTTACTACCTTTAGATCCAGAAATTGAAAGGACCATTAGAAGACTACAACAAGAAAGAAACATGGCAGCTGAAGATCCTAACGACATCAATCTAGGATTGGATATGGCGACTGAAGGACAGCATGAAGCTATTCGACCAGTACATCATCCATTAAATGATTACATCACACCATCTGTAGCCGATGCAGCTTCGAGCATCAGGAGACCGCCTGTACGAGCAAACAACTTTGAAATAAAATCGACGATGATCCAGATGATTCAATCAACTATCCAATTCAGTGGACACGTGCATGATGATCCGAATGCCCATATTTCTAATTTTCTTGAACTTTGTGATACTTTTAAAATTAATGGGGTGTCGGATGATGCTATTAGATTAAGGTTATTTTCCTTTCTCTTTATGGGACAAAGCTAAGAGTTGGCTTCATTCTCTTCCTGCAGGTTCTATCACAACTTGGGATGTCCTAGCCCAAAAATTCTTAGCCAAGTACTTTCCACCTTCCAAGACTGCCAAGATGTGCAACGATATCACTTTCTTTATGCAGATGGACATGGAGACACTATATGAGGCTTGGGAGCATTTCAAGGAATTGCTGAGGAGATGTCCACATCATCAACTATCCGTATGGCTTCAGGTACAAACTTTCTATAATGGTTTATCTCCTACTAATCGTTCTATGATTGATGCAGCAGCAGGAGGAACCATTAATCAAAAAATGGAGGAAGAAGCTTTCGATCTGATCGATGAGATGGCATCAAATAGCTATCAATGGCAGACAGAATGCATGATGCCAAAAAGACTAGCAGCTGTGCAGGGAGTAGATTGCGTGCCAACCTTACTAGCTGAAATTGCAGCCCTTAGAGCCGAAGTCAACAACTTAAAGGGAACAGCTATGCATGTTCAGAGCATTACTTGTGACCTGTGTGGAGGAGGACACGATACGAGCAATTGCCAGACAGGTAATCCTTTTGCTAAAATAACTGATACAGCTAATTATATTGGTAATTTTTTTAGGCCGCAACAAAACAATCCCTACTCCAACACATACAATCAAGGGTGGAGGCAGCACCCAAATTTCTCATGGAGCAATCAAAATGCAGCACAACAGCCACCCCCGGGATTCCAAGTACCTGAAAAGAAGTCCAACATGGAAGAGCTGATGGTCAAATTTATGCAAAACCAAGAAGCAACTATAAAAAATTTAGAAGCCAAACTTAGACAGGACCAAAGCAGCAGCAATTCGAAACTTGGAGATGCAAATAGGTCAAATGGCTAAGATAATCTCCGAGAGACCTCAGGGATCCTTGCCCAGCAACACGGAGACCAATCCAAGGGAGCAAGTCAATGCTATCACCCTAAGAAGTGGTACAAAGCTGGAGGAGCCACATCAGAAGAAAGAGACTGAAGAGCCAACTACAAATAAGGAACCATCAACTAAAATTCGTCAGTCACCAAAACAACCAGCAGATGGATGGTCTCCAGGTATACGATTTGCTGATCCAAATGTGAAGCCCTACGTGCCACCACTACCATTCCCAGAGAGACAAATACAGCATCCAGATAAGAAATTTTCTAACTTTTTTCAAAATTTAAAGAATTTACATATTAATATTCCTTTTGTAGATGCTATTACTCAAATGCCCAGGTATGCCAAGTTTCTCAAAGAAATCCTAACAAATAAGAAAAAGCTGAAGGAGCATGAGAGAATAAATTTGAATGAAGAATGCTCAGCAATACTTCAAAATAAATTACCACAGAAGCTAAAAGATCCAGGGAGTTTTACTATCCCTTGCATTATTGGTGATTGTAGTTTTGATAAAGTTTTATGTGATTTAGGAGCAAGCATTAATCTCATGCCTTTTTCTATTTTCAGAAAGCTGGGTCTAGGAGAACCAAAGCCTACCACTATTACTCTTCAATTAGCCGATAGATCCATCAAATATCCAAGAGGTATAGTGGAGGATGTCTTGGTAAAGGTAAACAAGTTTATTTTTCCTATTGATTTTATTGTTCTTGATATGAAAGAAGATTATGATGTACCCCTTATTTTAGGGAGACCCTTTTTAGCTACTGGAGGAGCTTTAATAGATGTTCAACAAGAAAAATTAATTCTTAGAGTCCAAGACGAACAAGTTACTTTTAATGTTTTTAAAGTTATTAAACATTCCAATGATAATCAAACTTATTTTCGTATAGATGATATTGACAATTTAGTGCATGAGTATTTTCTAGAAAATAGGTTTGAGGATCCTATTGAAGCTTGCATTGTCCAATCACAAGAGGGTTCAGCTGAAGATGAAAGGCAAATAGAATGCATAAAATTGTTAAAGGCCAGACCATATATTCCATGCACATACAGACCACGATTTGAAGAATTAGAAAGATCATCCACTCCTTTTCTAAAGACATCAATTGAAGAGCCACCTACTCTTAAACTTAAACCTATCTCTTCTCATTTAAAATATGTTTTCTTGGAAGGTTCATTGCACTTACCTATTATTATTTCTTCTTCTTTGATAGATTTAATGGAAGAGAAGTTAAAAGTACTAAAGAAACACAAAAAGGCATTTGAATGGACCATAGCAGACATCAAAGGAATTAGTCCCTCAATTTGTATGCACAAAAATCTCATGGAGGACAACTATGAGCCTACAGTCCAACCCCAAAGAAGACTCAATCCCAAGATGCAAGAAGTGGTCAAAAAGGAGGTAATCAAGCTACTGGATGCAGGTATTATTTATCCTATCTTCGATAGTTCATGGGTGAGTCCTGTTCAAGTAGTTCCTAAGAAAGGATGGGATTACTGTAGTTCAAAATGATAATAATGAATTAATTCCCCACTAGAACTATTACTGGATGGAGAGTGTGCATGGATTATAGAAAATTAAATGATGCAACTAGAAAAGATCATTATCCTCTTCCATTCATTGATCAGATGTTAGAAAGGTTAGCTGGACATGATTTTTACTGCTTTCTAGATGGATATTCTGGTTATAATCAAAGTGCCTAGCACCTGAGGATCAAGAGAAAACTACTTTTACATGTCGTTATGGTACATTTACTTTTAGAAGAATGCTGTTTGATTTATGTAATGCACCAGCTACTTTTCAATGATGTAAGATGGCTATTTTTTATGATATGATTGAAAATTCTCTTGAAATATTTATGGATGATTTTTCTATCTTTGGATCCATATTTGATAAATGCTTGCATAGCTTATCTCTTGTTTTACAAAGATGTGAGGATACTAATCTTGTCTTAAATTAGGAAAAGTATCATCTGATGGTACAAGAAGGCATAGTATTAGGCCACAAGATTTCATATAAAGGTATTGAAGTGGATAGTGCTAAACTTGAGGTAATCGAAAAGTTACCCATACCGACCTTAGTTAAGGCTATTAGGAGCTTTTTGGGGCATGCTGGATTTTACCGTCAATTTATAAAAGACTTCTCTCTAATTTCTAAACCTTTATCTAAATTATTATGTAAAGACATTTCTTTTCATTTTTCTGATGAGTGTTTGCAGGCATTCAACACCCTCAAGGAGAAGTTGGTCACGGCACCTATTATGGTAGCACCAGATTGGTCCCTATCTTTTGAGTTGATGTGTGATGCTAGTGACACAGTCATAGGAGTAGTACTTGGTCAAAGAAAGGATAAGATTTTTCAAACTATATACTATGCTAGTCGCACTTTGATTGAAGCTCAACAAAAATATGCAACCACTGAAAAGGAGCTTCTGACAGTAGTATTTGCATTAGATAAATTTCATTATTATCTTATTTTATCTAAAGTTATTATATACACCAACCATGCAGCTCTAAAGTATCTCCTTACCAAGAAAGATGCAAAACCCAGATTGATCGGATGGATTCTTTTGCTACAAGAGTATGATTTGAAGAATGAAATTTAGTTGCTGACTACCTTTCCAGACTGGAAAACATCATAGAAAAGGAATTAGATATTTGCCCTATCAAGGAGGAATTTTCATATGAACGCCTCTATGCTATATTAGGTAGAACGTTTCCATGGAATGATGATATTATTAACTACTTGGCTGCTAAGGTTTTTCTACTTGGTCTTTCTTTTCAACAAAAGAAGATATTATTGTTAAACATTATTTCTGGGATACCCTTCTTGTATAAGTGTTGTTTAGAGCAGGTCATTAGAAGGCATTCTAGAGGAAGAAAAGAAAATTCTGCATCATTTTTCGAGAGGTAGGAGGACATTTGCCCAACTAGAACAGCTTATAAGGTTCTTCAATCAGATTTTTATTGTCTATTTAAAGATCTACTTATGTTTCTTCATGTGACCGCTGTCAAAGAATTGAAAATCTCTCTAGAAGACATGAAATGCCTTTAAACAATATTCTTGTATGTGAAATTTTTGATGTTTGGGGTATTGATTTCATGAGACCTTTTACTAGTTCTTTTTTAAATCAATATATACTTGTGGCTGTAGATTATATTTTAAAATGGATAGAAGCAGCACCCTTTCCAACTAATGATGCTAAGATAGTTGTTAAATTTTTGAAAAAGCATATTTTTACATGTTTTGGCACTCCTAAAGCAATCATTAGTGATGGAGGTAAACACTTTTGTAATAAACAATTTGAAAATCTGTTAAACAAATATGGTGTCACTCATAAAATAGCTACCCCATATCATCCACAAACCAGTGGTCAAGTAGAGGTGTCTAATAGGGAATTAAAAAGAATTTTACGAAAAAACTATAAATGCATCTAAAAAAGACTGGTTATTGAAATTAGATGATGCATTATGGGCATATAGAACTGCATATAAAATACCTATTGGTATGTCCCCGTATAGGCTACTCTTTGGAAAAGCATGCCACCTCCCTATTGAGCTAGAACATAAAGCATATTGGGCCATGAAAATTCTTAACTTTGATATACAAGATGCAGAAAAGAACAGGTTAATGCAAATAAATGAGATGGACGAATTTCGCCACCATGCTTATGAGAATGCCAGGATTTACAAAGAACATACTAAGAAATGGCATGATAACCATATTGTAAAAAGAGAATTTCATGAGGGACAGCAAGTTCTCTTGTATAGTTCATGGCTACATTTACTTTCAGAAAAGCTAAAATCAAGATGGACAGATCCCTATATAATTACTAAGGTATTTTCATATGAAGTAGTAGAGATCTTTGATGAATCAAAAGGTACCTTCAAGGTAAATGGTCACAGGCTGAAAAATTACATTAATGAAAGTTTTGAAAAGGAGAAGGAAGCATTTCAATTACAAGATCCACTTTAGAATTCAAAGAAAGTCAAGCTGAAGACTATAAATCAGAACTACTAGATAGGTTGTTTCTTTTCTTTTTAGTTTTGATCATTTTTCTTTTCTTTTATTTTTTCAGTAATTTATTGTTGCTCTTTTACTGCTTTGGTGTGTATTTTTAATTTTGCAGAAAAAAATCAATGAGAGCTCAAGCAAAATTTCAAAGCTCCAAAGAACCAGACTGAACCAAATCAGGTGTATTCCTTCCTATCCTTTATTGCACCCTTTATTTTTCTTTCTCCTTTAAGACAATGTAGAATAAGTTTAAAAAAAAAAAAAACCATGTGTCAAGAAGAAAATCTTGAGCAAGATAGACTGGATAAGTGATAAAAGATAGAATTATTTGCTAATGAATGTAACGAGTTAAAGAAGTAGATTATTTGGTCAACTTTTAGCAGCCTACTTAGGTCATTAAAAGACTATTAGCACTTCTAATTGCACATGCACACTAACAAGGCAAAGTAGGTATTGATTATAAGACCAACTGAGGATTCAATTATCACTAAAAATTGATAATTAATATACATTCTAATCAAAGAAACTTGAATTTAAGGAAAGAGCTACCTGCCTAAAAATAAAGTGCAAAAGATAGAGTATATGTGGATTGCCCAAAGCCTAGTAACTGGGTCTCTGCACCTAGGTCAAGTGTGAAAATTCATGTAAAATGGTGAAGGAAAAGGCCAGGATGCTCAGCACAAAAAAAAAAAAAAAAGAAGGCAGTGTGAAAGCTACCTTAATTCATGAGTATAAAATTGAGAATGTATAGAAAATTGACCAAAATAGGTGATAAGAGAAGATACTTTTGTTCTTTTAATTTAATACTGAAATGCTAAAGTTAGTCATCACGAACACAAGTGCTATAGATCTTTGATGTACTCTAAGAAAGTTTTTAATTGTATTGACTGAAAAATTTGCTTTCTGAAGCTCAATGCTTAGTTAGCAGTATTTTCTAAACTTTTTGACCTTTAATCCTAGATTT
>QRFJ01002307.1:291506-502077 GCA_006176705.1 Cocos nucifera
GAGAGAGGGAGAAAAGAAGGAAGTCGGGGAAGTCAAAGAGAAAAAAGAGAAAAAGAGAAAAAGGGAGAGAGTTAAAGAAAAAAAAAGAGAAAAACAAAAAGAAAAAGAGAGGAGAAAGGTAGAAAGAGAAGAGTGATTTGTGAGAGAAAAAAAAAAGGATTTTTGATTTCATTCGACAATCAAGACATCGATCAAGGAGCATCTTCTTTTTCACTAAGTTCTCCACGCCAAGAGCAATGGATAATCAATTTTAGCAATCAAATAGTCTAATTTCTCTATGCTTTTTATTTTATTCACTGTTTTTGAATTTGTTATCATGAACTAAATTTTTTTTTACTAAGACTAAGGTGTAGCCACTCTTTTGATGCAATATTCAGTATGATTATTTTTAAATTTTATTCATGAGGAGTATATAAATCTAATCTTTATGCTTTTAGATTACTAGCCATCTTCTAATTGATCTGATGAATATAGATGTTACGGACCAAGTACATCTATGTTATTGCTTCTTGATTATATATCCTTTGTATTATGAATCAAATTAGAATTCATATGCATGTGGGAAATTTTAGTATGCTTTGGACGCAGCGTATTTTAATTAGAGGGTTTCACAAAACTTAATGCATTAATATTTATTTAAATTACACCTGGACCAAAGGGTAATTAATAAATATTGATAGTTTTGCTATGCCTGGACCAAAGGATAGTGAATAAATTAGGAGACTCCACCGTCACATGAAATAAAATTAATCTAAAAACTTGAATATTGTATTGACTGAGTTGGTGAACCGATTGCCTTAGTAATCCATTGCTCTTGAGTTTAAAACCCTAATAATTTACACTCTCTCTATTTTCTTAAAAATTTTTAATTATTTTTTTATTTTATTCTTTAATTTTTTATTCTCATAAATCGATCTTCTAAATAAAGCATAGGAAAGAGCTTTTCAGTACTTATTTTTCAATCCTCTAGGGACGATACTCTACTCATTCACTTTATTACTTGATCGACTGGTGCACTTGCCATAGCTATAAATTAGCATGCATCAAGTTTTTGGCGCCGTTGCCGGGGATTGTGTCTAAAACAATATTAAAATTTTGATCCTAGCTTTACTTTAGAAATTTATTTTTAATTTTTATTATTTTTAAAAAAAAAAATTATTCAATGCATGACACGTACTGGACATAGTAACTTACTACCTTTAGATCTAGAAATTGAAAGGACCATTAGAAGACTACAACAAGAAAGAAACATGGCAGCTGAAGATCCTAACGACATCAATCTAGGATTGGATATGGCGACCGAAAGGACAGCATGAAGCTATTCGACCAGTACATCATTCCATTAAATGATTACATCACACCATCTGTAGTCCGATGCAGCTTCGAGCATCAGGAGACCGCCAGTGCGAGCAAACAACTTTGAAATAAAATTGGCGATGATCCAGATGATTCAATCAACTGTCCAATTCAGTGGACACGTGCATGATGATCCGAATGCCCATATTTCTAATTTTCTTGAACTTTGTGATACTTTTAAAATTAATGGGGTGTCGGATGATGCTATTAGATTAAGGTTATTTTCTTTCTCTTTATGGGACAAAGCTAAGAGTTGGCTTCATTCTCTTTCCTGCAGGTTCTATCACAACTTGGGATGTCCTAGCCCAAAAATTCTTAGCCAAGTACTTTCCACCTTCCAAGACTGCCAAGATGTGCAACGATATTACTTCTTTATGCAGATGGACATGGAGACACTATATGAGGCTTGGGAGCATTTCAAGGAATTGCTGAGGAGATGTCCACATCATCAACTACCCGTATGGCTTCAGGTACAAACTTTCTATAATGGTTTATCTCCTACTAATCGTTCTATGATTGATGCAGCAGCAGGAGGAACCATTAATCAAAAAATGGAGGAAGAAGCTTTCGATCTGATCGATGAGATGGCATCAAATAGCTATCAATGGCAGACAGAATGCATGATGCCAAAAAGACTAGCAGCTGTGCAGGGAGTAGATTGCGTGCCAACCTTACTTAGCTGAAATTGCAGCCCTTAGAGCCGAAGTCAACAACTTAAAGGGAAACAGCTATGCATGTTCAGAGCATTACTTGTGACCTGTGTGGAGGAGGACATGATACGAGCAATTGCCAGACAGGTAATCCTTTTGCTAAAACAACTGATACAGCTAATTATATTGGTAATTTTTTTAGGCCGCAACAAAATAATCCCTACTCCAACACATACAATCAAGGGTGGAGGCAGCACCCAAATTTCTCATGGAGCAATCAAAATGCAGCACAACAGCCACCCCGGGATTCCAAGTACCTGAAAAGAAGTCCAACATGGAAGAGCTGATGGTCAAATTTATGCAAAACCAAGAAGCAACTATAAAAAATTTAGAAGCCAAACTTAGACAGGACCAAGCAGCAGCAATTCGAAAACTTGGAGATGCAAATAGGTCAAATGGCTAAGATAATCTCCGAGAGACCTCAGGGATCCTTGCCCAGCAACACGGAGACCAATCCAAGGGAGCAAGTCAATGCTATCACCCTAAGAAGTGGTACAAAGCTGGAGGAGCCACATCAGAAGAAAGAGACTGAAGAGCCAACTACAAATAAGGAACCATCAACTAAAATTCGTCAGTCACCAAAACAACCAGCAGATGGATGGTCTCCAGGTATACGATTTGCCGATCCAAATGTGAAGCCCTACGTGCCACCACTACCATTCCCAGAGAGACAAATACAGCATCCAGATAAGAAATTTTCTAACTTTTTCAAAATTCTAAAGAATTTACATATTAATATTCCTTTTGTAGATGCTATCACTCAAATGCCCAGGTATGCCAAGTTTCTCAAAGAAATCCTAACAAATAAGAAAAAGCTGAAGGAGCATGAGAGAATAAATTTGAATGAAGAATGCTCAGCAATACTTCAAAATAAATTACCACAGAAGCTAAAAGATCCAGGGAGTTTTACTATCCCTTGCATTATTGGTGATTATAGTTTTGATAAAGTTTTATGTGATTTAGGAGCAAGTATTAATCTCATGCCTTTTTCTATTTTCAGGAAAGCTGGGTCTAGGAGAACCAAAGCCTACCACTATTACTCTTCAATTAGCCGACAGAATCCATCAAATATCCAAGAGGTATAGTGGAGGATGTCTTGGTAAAGGTAAACAAGTTTATTTTTCCTGTTGATTTTATTGTTCTTGATATGAAAGAAGATTATGATGTACCCCTTATTTTAGGGAGACCCTTTTTAGCTACTGGAGGAGCTTTAATAGATGTTCAACAAGAAAAATTAATTCTTAGAGTCCAAGACGAACAAGTTACTTTTAATGTTTTTAAAGCTTATTAAACATTCCAATGATAATCAAACTTATTTTCGTATAGATGATATTGACAATTTAGTGCATGAGTATTTTCTTAGAAAATAGGTTTGAGGACCCTATTGAAGCTTGCATTGTCCAATCACAAGAGGGTTCAGCTGAAGATGAAAGGCAAATAGAATGCATAAAATTGCTTAAAGGCCAGACCATATATTCCACGCACATACAGACCACGATTTGAAGAATTAGAAAGATCATCCACTCCTTTTCCAAAGACATCAATTGAAGAGCCACCTACTCTTGAAACTTAAACCTCTCCCTTCTCATTTAAAATATGTTTTCTTGGAAGGTTCATTGCACTTACCTATTATTATTTCTTCTTCCTTTGATAGATTTAATGGAAGAAAAATTATTAAGAGTACTAAAGAAACACAAAAAGGCATTTGGAATGGACCATAGCAGACATCAAAGGAATTAGTCCCTCAATTTGTATGCACAAAATTCTCATGGAGGACAACTATGAGCCTACGGTCCAACCCCAAAGAAGACTCAACCCAAAGATGCAAGAAGTGGTCAAAAAGGAGGTAATCAAGCTACTGGATGCAGGTATTATTTATCCTATCTCTCGATAGTTCATGGGTGAGTCCTTGTTCAAGTAGTTCCTAAGAAAGATGGGATTACTGTAGTTCAAAATGATAATAATGAATTAATCCCCACTAGAACTATTACTGGATGGAGAGTGTGCATGGATTATAGAAAATTAAATGATGCAACTAGAAAAGATCATTATCCTCTTCCATTCATTGATCAGATGTTAGAAAGATTAGCTGGACATGATTTTTACTGCTTTCTAGATGGATATTCTGGTTATAATCAAATTGCCATAGCACCTGAGGATCAAGAGAAAACTACTTTTACATGTCCTTATGGTACATTTGCTTTTAGAAGAATGCCGTTTGGTTTATGTAATGCACCAGCTACTTTTCAACGATGCATGATGGCTATTTTTTATGATATGATTGAAAATTATCTTGAAATATTTATGGATGATTTTTCTATCTTTGGATCCACATTTGATAAATGCTTGCATAACTTATCTCTTGTTTTACAAAGATGTGAGGATACTAATCTTGTCTTAAATTAGGAAAAGTGTCATCTGATGGTACAAGAAGGCATAGTGTTAGGCCACAAGATTTCATATAAAGGTATTGAGGTTGATAGAGCTAAGCTTGAGGTGATCGAAAAATTACCCATACCGACCTCAGTTAAGGCCATTAGGAGCTTTTTGGGGCATGCTGGATTTTACCGTCGAATTTATAAAGGACTTCTCTCTAATTTCTAAACCTTTATCTAAATTATTATGCAAGGATGTTCTTTTTTCATTTTTCTGATGAGTGTTTGCAGGCATTTAACACCCTCAAGGAGAAGCTTGGTCACGGCACCTATTATGGTAGCACCAGATTGGTCCCTACCTTTTGAGTTGATGTGTGATGCTAGTGACACAGCCATAGGAGTAGTACTTGGTCAAAGAAAGGATAAGATTTTTCAAACTAATATACTATGCTAGCCGCACTTTGACTTGAAGCTCAACAAAAATATGCAACCACTGAAAAGGAGCTTCTGGCAGTAGTATTTGCATTAGATAAATTTCATTCTTATCTTATTTTATCTAAAGTTATTATATACACCGAACCATGCAGCTCTAAAGTATCTCCTTACCAAGAAAGATGCAAAACCCAGATTGATCGGATGGATTCTTTTGCTACAAGAGTATGATTTGGAAGATCAAGGATAAGAAGGGCACAGAGAATTCAGTTGCTGACCACCTTTCCAGACTGGAAAACATCATAGAGAAGGAATTAGATATTTGCCCTATCAAGGAGGAATTTTCAGATGAACGCCTCTATGCTATATTAGGTAGAACGTTTCCATGGAATATGCTGATATATTAACTACTTGGTTGGTAAGGTTTTTTCTACTTGGTCTTTCTTTTCAACAAAAGAAGAGGTTCTTATCTATTGTTAAACATTATTTCTGGGATGAACCCTTTTTGTATAAGTATTGTTCAGATCAGGTCATTAGAAGATGCATTCTAGAGGAAGAAATGGAGAAAATTCTGCATCATTGTCATGATCGAGAAGGCAGGAGGACATTTCGGCCCAACTAGAACAGCATATAAGGTTCTTCAATCAGGTTTTTATTGGCCCTCTCTATTTAAAGATGCTCATACTTATGTCTCTTCATGTGACCGCTGTCACTGTCAAAGAACTGGAAATCTCATCTCTCTAGAAGACATGAAATGCCTTTAAACAATATTCTTGTGTGTGAAATTTTTGATGTTTGGGGTATTGATTTCCTTTTCCTATGTGACTTTTAGTTAAATCAATATATAGAAGCTTTCCAACTAATGATGCAAAGATAGAAGCAGCACCCTTTCCAACTAATGGCATTCCTAGCAATAAGATAGTTGTTAAATTTTTGGTAAACACATCATTTGGCACTCCTAAAGCAATCATTAGTGATGGAGGTAAACACTTTTGTAATAAACAATTTGAAAATCTGTTAAACAAATATGGTGTCACTCATAAAATAGCTACCCCATATCATCCACAAACCAGTGGTCAAGTAGAGGTGTCTAATAGGGAATTAAAAAGAATTTTAGAAAAAACTATAATTGCATCTAGAAAAGACTGGTCATTGAAATTAGATGATGCATTATGGGCATATAGAACTGCATATAAAATACCTATTGGTATGTCCCCGTATAGGCTACTCTTTGGAAAAGCATGCCACCTCCCTATTGAGCTAGAACATAAAGCATATTGGGCCATGAAAATTTTTAACTTTGATATACAAGATGCAGAAAAGAACAGATTAATGCAAATAAATGAGATGGACGAATTTCGCCACCATGCTTATGAGAATGCCAGGATTTACAAAGAACATACTAAGAAATGGCATGATAACCATATTGTAAAAAGAGAATTTCATGAGGGACAGCAAGTTCTCTTGTATAGTTCATGGCTACATTTACTTTCAGAAAAGCTAAAATCAAGATGGACAGATCCCTATATAATTACTAAGGTATTTTCATATGAAGTAGTAGAGATCTTTGATGAATCAAAAGGTACCTTCAAGGTAAATGGTCACAGGCTGGAAAATTACATTAATGAAAGTTTTGAAAAGGAGAAGGAAGCATTTCAATTACAAGATCCACTTTAGAATTCAAAGAAAGTCAAGCTGAAGACTATAAATCAGAACTACTAGATAGGTTGTTTCTTTTCTTTTTAGTTTTGATCATTTTTCTTTTCTTTTATTTTTTAGTAATTTATTGTTGCTCTTTTACTGCTCTGGTGTGTATTTTCAATTTTGCAGAAAAAAATCAATGAGAGCTCAAGCAAAATTTCAAAGCTCCAAAGAACCAGACTGAACCAAATCAGGTGTATTCCTTCCTATCCTTTATTGCACCCTTTATTTTTCTTTCTCCTTTAAGACAATGTAGAAAAAGTTAAAAAAAAAAAAAACCATGTGTCAAGAAGAAAATCTTGAGCAAGATAGACTGGATAAGTGATAAAAGATAGAATTATTTGCTAATGAATGTAACGAGTTAAAGAAGTAGATTATTTGGTCAACTTTTAGCAGCCTACTTAGGTCATTAAAAGACTATTAGCACTTCTGAATTGCACATGCACACTAACAAGGCAAAGTAGGTATTGATTATAAGACCAACTGAGGATTCAATTATCACTAAAAATTGGTAATTAATATACATTCTAATCAAAAAAAATTTGAATTTAAGGAAAGAGCTACCTGCCTAAAAATAAAGTGCAAAAGATAGAGTATATGTGGATTGCCCAAAGCCTAGTAACTGGGTCTCTGCACCTAGGTCAAGTGTGAAAATTCATGTAAAATGGTGAAGGAAAGGCCAGGATGCTCAGCACAAAAAAAAAAAAAAAGGAGGGGGGAAGGCAGTGTGAAAGCTACCTTAATTCATGAGTATAAAATTGAGAATGTATAGAAAATTGACCAAAATAGGTGATAAGAGAAGATACTTTTGTTCTTTTAATTTAATACTGAAATGCTAAAGTTAGTCATTACGAATACAAGTGCAATAGATTTTTGATGTACTCTAAGAAAGTTTTTAATTGTATTGACTGAAAAATTTGCTTTTGAAGCTCAATGCTTAGTTAGCAGTATTTTCTAAACTTTTTGACCTTTAATCCTAGATTTTATCTTTATGATGGATAATCTTATTGAAATATGGTATTAAATAAAATATTACTAAGGGACTAGCAATGACTAAGTTGGGGGTGTGATAAGTGGTAAAAATATACTAATAAAAGTATTAAATTATAGAATAAATTAATTAATTTTTTTAAAAATTGATACTTTTATTAATTTTATGTAGGAAAGAAGGCCACCGATGTGAAGATCTTATTTTTTTGGTTCAAATAAAATAAATTTCAGGCAAAATGGACTTCAAACAAGCCCAAAATTGAATTTTTTTAAAAAAAAATTCAATTCGGTTCAAATCGGTTCAAAAAATTGGCTCAGCGATTCGATCCGATTTGATCGCAATAGCAGACCAACCTACCGATGCAATGCTGACGTCAGGATGATGTCAGCATTTTTTGCAGTGCATGGTGGACCATCTGGAGGGCAATTCGAAAATTTCACAGTAAAAAGCGCACACGCAACACCGATCTCGTGCATGATCTATAGAGGGCAATTTGAGAATTTTATCTGATCTAATGGGTGCCTTTCACTAAAACTCGATCAGACGGTCGAAAAGAAGGCGCTGATGAACGACATCCGCAGCTCCCGGTCGAGATCCAATGGCTGAGATTCATCCCGATGTTAAACTAAAGATCAAAAGCCTTCTTTCTGCATGATCGAACGACCCAGATTCAATCCAACGATTGATCCAATGGCTGGCATGAAATCCGACTTGATCTTGGTTATTTTAAGGGGTTTTTAAGTGATTTTTGAACCATTTGATCAACATCCAACGGTCAGAATTATCCAGATCTTAATTTGAGTTATTTTGAGAGTCTTAAACCTAATTTTTAATGGATTTTGGGGGGAAATCAATCTCTTGATCTATAAAAAAACCTATTGTTGCCATAAAAAAAAGAAGAATCAGAGAGAGAGAGAGAGAGAGGGAGGGAGAAAAGAAGGAAGTCAGAGAAAAAGAGAAAAAGAGAAAAAGGGAGAGAGTTAAAGAAAAAAAAAGAGAAAAATAAAAAGAAAAAGAGAAGAGAAAGGTAGAAAGAGAAGAGTGATTTGTGAGAGGAAAAAAAAAAGGATTTTTGATTTCATTCGACAATCAAGACATCGATCAAGGAGCATCTTCTTCTTCACCAAGTTCTCCATGCCAAGAGCAACGGATAATTAATTTCAGCAATCAAACAGTCTAATTTCTCTATGCTTTTTATTTTATTTGCTATTTTTGAATTTGTTATCATGAACTAAATTTTCTTTTACTAAGGCTAAGGTGTAGCCACTCTTTTGATACAATATTCAGTGTGATTATTTTTAAATTTTATTCATGAGGAGTATATAAATCTGATCTTAATGCTTTTAGATTACTGATCATCTTCTAATTGATCTGATGAACATAGATATTACGGACCAAGTACATCTATGTTATTGCTTCTTGATTATATACCTTGTATTATGAATCAAATTAAAATTCATATGCATGCAGGAATTTTAGTGTGCTTTGGACACAGCATATTTTAATTAGAGGATTTCACAAAACTTAATGCATTAATATTTATTTAAATTACATCTGGACCAAAGGATAATTAATAAATATTGATAGTTTTGCTATGCCTGGACCAAAGGATAGTGAATAAATTAGAAGACTCCACCATCATATGAAATAAAATTAATCTAAAAATCTGAATATTGTATTGACTGAGTTGGTGAATCGATTGTTTTAGTAATCCATTACTCTTGAGTTTAAAATCCTAATAATTTACACTCTCTCTATTTTCTTAAAAATTTTTAATTATTTTTTTTATTTTATTCTTTAATTTCTTATTCTCATAAATCGATCTTTTAAATAAAGCATAGGAAAGAGCTTTTCAGTACTTATTTTCCAATCTTCTAGGGATGATACTATACTCATTCACTTTATTACTTGATCGACTGGTGCTCTTGCCATAGCTATAAATTAGCATGCATCACCACACGTCATAATTACAATAGGATTTGCAAAGCGGTGCATTAATAAAGCTCCGAAATTTTCTCCATTGAATAATATGGATTAAATGCTCTGATTGAATATTGGATTGGTGGCCAAAGTTGAGTCTTAAAGTGGGCTACTTTCTTCGTCAAAAGTGGTAAAGTCACTTTGAACTTGGAAGTGGGGGAAAAATTTTATGGAGGGAATCTACTACCTAATCTTGGCCTTCCCTTGTTTGGTTCATTACTGAACACTCACCTCAGATGATGACTTGAAAGAAAGCCAAAGGGCCTCTTCAAGCATTGGGAACAGAAAACTAGACAACTAGATTGTCCTGTCAAAATGATTCCACTGAGGAGCTCTTCACAATTGTGCGTATATGCTATGCTTGCATTTTTTTTTATTTTTCATAAATTAGCATGATATCAAAAATATTTTTTAGGTCTAGTGTGTTAGGTTCTTGCCTTTTTTTTCAATATAATATAAAGAATCAATCACCATGGGAAGGCATACATCATTATTTTGCACATTGCCATGCATGTTTTCTCTTTCTAGATGCCACATTATATAGCAATGTAAATTATTTTCCTCGGTTTCCTCTATTTAGCATAAAATGCATTCAGACCTCCTTCACATGCCCCACCACTAGACCTGTCAACGGGCTGGGTTCGAATCAAAACTTGGATAGCCAAACCCGAACCCAATCTTAGTTATCGGTACCGGACCCAAACCTGAATACCCGATGAGTCTGGTCTTAAAATACTGGACCCAGATCCTAATGGATCCCAGGTATCCAAACCTAGTTTCGGGACCCAAAACTGAGACCAAGAGACTGAGAGAGGGAGGGGTTCTGTTCGCTCGTCGGCGGTCGATGAGCGAGATCGAGAGAGAGGGAGGGGATCTGGCAGCCACCGATGAAGGACGTTGAGAGTGGAAGAGACTAAGAGAGGAAGATCGAGAGATAAAGAGGGAGAGAGGGAGGGGAGCAACGGGCGGAGCCATGGAAGGGTGCAGGGGGAGCCGTGGAGGGGCAAGGCGGTGCGATGAGCCACAAAGGTGCCTAGGGAGCCACAAGGGGGCTTAGGGGTGTCGGGAGAGCCTTAGGGGTGCGGGTGGTGCGATCCCGCGATAGGCCATGAGGGGTGCTGGGGTAGCCGCAGGGGGCATGGGGTGCGACGGGCCGTGGGGTGCTAGGGGAGCCATAGGGGCGGAGGTGGTGGCGACACCATGATGGAACACAGGGGTGCCAAGGGAGCCACTACAGTGGAGCGTGGGGGGTCCGACGAGCCATCGATGGGGATGTCGGGGTAGCCACAGGGGGTGGGCTGGTGCAACGCTACGACAGAACATGGGGTGTCGGTGGGGGTGCGATGGGCTGTCGGCGGGGGTGCTGGGGGAGTTGTAGGGGGTGGGGGTGGTGCGACACCACGATGGGCCATAGGAGTGCTTCAAGGGGGACTAGGGAAGGGTGAGAAGGGTGGGGGGGTGTTTCACGGGGGGCCAGGGGATAGTGGAGGTGGGTTCACGAGAGTCGAAGCCAGGCAAAGGCAATATTGCGAGAAGGGGGGTCTTTTGCCATTCATGGGGAGTCGGGACTTAGGAGAGGGTAGAGGAGAAAAGATTTGGGTTTTTTATTATTTTTAATATGTATATATATATATATATTCAAATCTCGAGTCTATCGGATCTGGATATTTAATATCCAGATCCTACCTATTTAAGTTAATCGGGTCCGAATCCAGTTCTACGTAAATGGGTCTAATGCTAATACCAAATCCAGACCCATCGGATAAATACCCGTGGGTCTCAGGTTTGGACCCGGCCCGTTGAAAGCTCTACCCACCCCGCCACCACCACCACCCCAACAAAAAAAAAATGCAACAACCCACCCACGTACAAACACCAAAAATGTAAAAGATGAGGAGGAGGGGGTTTGCTTCTTTAATTGGATCTTGACCATTTGCAAATTTGTTAAAGGTGAAAAAACTTATATGTTTTATATATTGTACATGTATGTATTATATATTGTACATGTATGACTTGATGAGGGCAATTTGGTATCTAAAAGGTTGGTGTCATGAGATTTTATCTACTTTACTCTTTCTGAAGGGATTACTTAACAAAAGACTTGCTGCTCTTTGTAGGATTTTCATTTGTACAATGTTGCAAGATTCATTACTTGCTTATTGCATTACATTTTAGGGATGACATTGCATTCTAAGAGTTGGTAGAGTACTTCATATGTACCTTGCATGTACATCTACATGGAATCTCTAGAATCATTTTTAGTTCAATCAAAAATTTAGTCATTGATGTTTTTGCCTGTAGATTAAGGAGCTACCTGTAATATTATGCTCTAAATATGGTTTGCTTATGCAGCAAATTAGGTTGCTCATGTGAGCTATGGCCAGTGTCGTACAATACTGATGTATCCATATGGAGCACCATCAGTCAAATGCACGATATTTCATTACGTTACAAATATAGGAGTATGTTGATATCTCCAAATGGTTCTTCTCTTTTTTTTTTTTCCTCAAACTATCTTGTGACAACATCTTTTGTCAATTTTATAGAAGAATCTTACAAATTCATCTTCTCCTTACTCTATCCCTCATGCAGGCAAGTAATATGAGAGTTCCAATCCTTGTAGTGTTAGAAATTTTATAGTCTTTTATGCCAAGATAGTGCTCCTATGCTTATGTAAAATTAAGATAAAAAACAAATCATACCTTGCATCATCATATCCAGGATGATGATCCCGTAGCCCGTAGCATGCAGAGCTTCTGGTCTTCTCTCCTAGGATGTCTAGTCTTCTCTCTCCTCATCCTCCACTCGTAATATGAATAATTGAACAGAATTGAACAATCTTTCTAAGAGTTGAAGAAAAAGAACCAAGCTACCTCTATTTATACCTGTAATTGTCTCTTCTAACATGAGTCCTACTAAATTAGAGTTCTTCAGTCCACTTTGATTAGGAATAGGTCTCTTTAATTAATTGGGCTCATTATAATTGATTCAGGACTTAACCCAATAAGTAAATTTGACTAAGTAATAATTAGACCACATTAGGAGCCAAATTTAATATTCTTCCAATTGATCTACATTATCACTTAAAATTAACTCTTTGGTCCTGACAAAATATTTTAAAAGTAAATAAAAATATTTTTAATTTTTTAAAGTCTGAATTAGAATTTTGAAATTGATCTAATGAGTGCACTCATTTAAAAATTTTATCCTATTATCTATTCCTTGAAAAAGCTCTTTATATTTTGATCAACGAAAACCATTAATATAGATTATGGCAATTATACATCTCAATTAACATACTCTCTTCCACGAAGCATGACATTAATAATTCTCACTTAATCCAGTCTTATATACTAGAGTACATAGGCTATCAAAAATCATAATATCTATGATAATAGTCATACTGTTATGTCATATAAATAATATTTCTATTTACTTTAATTTTGATAAAAGTCAATCATAATCTATATAAACAATAATTAAATAGAAGAAATAGCAGTCATTAAACTATTAAGTGATCTCAAAATAAGTGTATATTACATATTAAATATCTTAATGATAACTGTCCATAATTTTTACATGCTCTTTGAAGACTTTGAGCACTAAACCTTTAGTCAAAGGATCAGCTATCATACAAGCAGTACCAATAATGTCAATAGACATATGATGACTACTAACTCTCTCACTCACAACAAGATACTTTATATCAATGTGCTTGTTTGCATTGATAACCTTGCCACTATTAAAAAAAAAAATTACAGTAGAATTGTCACAATAAATTCTCAGTGACTTGAAAATAGAATCTATAATTTTAAGTCCTGTGATGAATTTTCTCAGGCATAGAGTATATGAGGAAGCCTCGTAGCAGCTTATATATTCGACTTCCATGGTAGAGCACATAATAATGCACTATTTTGCACTCCTTTATGAAATTGCTCCACCAACCAATAAAAAAATATAATCTATTATGGACTTTCTGCTATTGAGGCAACCAGCATAGTCTGCATCTGAATAATAAATTATCTTCAACTGATCAATCATCCTATAAGTGAGAATGTAGTCCTTAGTTTTCTAAAGATATCGCCTCACCTTCTTGGTAGCTTTTCAGTGGTCCATATCTAGATCACTTTGTGTTAACCCCAAGGATTGATTTTGATGAGTAACAAAATATTTAAGTATATGTTTGGACTAATGAATTTGTTGAGATCATGTTTTAGGATACATTTTAGAGTATCAATTAAGACATTCCTAAAAATGCATTTGGAAGTTGACAAGAAAAAGTTGGAGGCTTTTGAGGCAAAAATCATACTTAAAATAAGGTCTAAAAGAGATATCTCAAAATCAAAATTGAAGAGAAAATTAATTGATCGAAGTAAAAATTTTTAGTATAAATAGACCTCAAGTCAACCTCTTATTTGACCCCTTATTCAGCTCGAACTGAAATGGCATGAAAAAGAAGAGTAGCATGTGAAAGTTTCAGCTGGCATGGTCTCGAGCAGAGGATCGAGTTGACTTGAGTTTCTTGAGTCGAGGTCGTAGGAAAATATAGAGAATGAGATTTCTGGGATACAGTTCAGCAAGGCCTCGAATAGAGTAACGAGTCGACTTGAGCTTCAGCTCGAGATCCTCAAGTCGAGGTCTCAGAAAAATATAGAAAACTTAATTTTCAGGATGAAGTATAGAATGGACTCAAGCAAAAAGATGAGTCAACTCGAGCTTCAACTCGAGCTCGAGTAAAGTAGCAATTCGACTCGAGCTTCGACTCAAGCTCCCACAGCTAGTTTCTGTAGAATATTCAGAACCATGCAGATTTATTCCAAATGACTATTTTCAGTCTTCTAACGATCAAAAACTCTTCTCTAGCCTACCAAACACGGAGAATAAGCTACAAAATACCTAGAGAAAGTAATATGACCATTCAATCATTGAGAGAAATAAGAAGTTAA
Source organism: Cocos nucifera (assembly GCA_006176705.1). Classification (NCBI taxonomy): domain Eukaryota; kingdom Viridiplantae; phylum Streptophyta; class Magnoliopsida; order Arecales; family Arecaceae; genus Cocos; species Cocos nucifera. The sequence continues at coordinate 305,998 of QRFJ01002307.1, forward strand.
GAGAAAAGTCCAAAAAGCCTTGAATAGAGAGTATTCAACTTCCAACTCCAAGAAACATCAAATCAAGAGATTCTTTTCAGCAAGAAGACAAGCTTATTTAGTTCAAAAGCTTCCTTCAAAAAAGATTCCATAAATTTCATCAACTTACTTGCTCATTAAAGGAGCTTTGTTTTTATTTTTGTTATGTAATCCATACTCTCATTGTAACTTAGCTTCAATAGAGTTTTGAAGCTAAGAGGAAGGCCTATCCAAGTCTGAAAATTAGATTGTAAGCCAAGGATTAGCTTAGGATTTGGTTATGGTTGGTGAGCCCATGTAAAATCAACTAGATTTTGAATAGTAAGTCTTGAAAAACTATTAGGCTATAATCTTAGAGAGATTATAGTAAAAGTTTTAAGTGGATCTTGGAGAGTGGACATAGGTGCAAGGGACATCAAACCACTATAAATTTTTTTGTATTTGTGATTGCTTTGTCTTATCATTTTTATTATATTTCTGCACTTTTGCATACTTGGTAGCATAGAACTATAACACATCACTAGTTTTTGAAAATATTACATTACTTGTTTAAATTTTATAAAATCCAATTCACCCCCCTCCTCTTGGGTTGTCTTGCTGGGCAACAAGTGGTATCAAAGCATAGGTACTCACTTTATTTGATTTAACAATCAAGAGTTAAGATCAAATGAGAACCTATATGAGTGCATCCCTTGCCGAAGGGCAATCGACCAACCATCCATCTTTATTCAATGAAATAAATTATACTTATTGAAAAGCACACATGCATATTTACGTTCAAGTACTTGATTATCAACTTTGGAGAGTGATAATCAAAAGCCCACACACTTGCATGATTAAGGTAGAAGGCAATAAAATTTTCAAACCCGAAGAGAATTGGGATGAGCATGACATGAGAATGATAGAGTTAAATGCTAAAGCCATGAATGTCTTATATTATGCACTTGACCTCAATGAATTCAATAGATTTTTTACATGTGCATTGGCTAAGAAGATTTGGGATAGGCTAGAGGTTATCCATGAGGGTACCAATCAAGTGAAGGAGTCTAAAATAAATATATTTGTGCACAAATATGAGTTATTTAAAATAAAAAATAATAAACCTATTTCTAAAATATTTACTAGATTCATCGATATTATTAATGGTTTGAAAAGCCTAGGCAAATCTTATACTAATAGTGAGCTTATTCGAAAAATTCTTAAGTCACTTCAGAAGGCTTGAAAAGCGAAAGTTACCACCATCCAAGAAGCCAAAGACCTCAACAAGCTACCATTGGAAGAACTTCTTGGATCTCTAATAACTCATGAATTAAAATGAAGCAAAATATGAAGGAAGAAATCAAGAAAAAGAAGACAATAGCTTTCAAGACAACTACTTCTAAGGATGATGAAAGTGAAGAATCGGATAAAGAGGAGGAAGAAGAAAACTTGGCCATGATTGCTAAAAAGTTCAAGAGATTTATGAGAAAGAATAAGTAAGGATTCAAGAAAAAGAATTTCAAGGATGAGCCAAGTAAAGAAAAAGAGAAAGAAAAAGAAAAGGAGCTACCCATTTGCTTCGAGTGTAAGAAACTAGGCTATTTTAGAATAGACTGCCCTCTTCTCAAGAAAACATCTAAAAAATTCAAGAAGAAGGCAATGATGGCCACTTGGAGTGACAATGAGAATTCTAGCTCCAAAGAAGAGCAATAAGAAGTGGCCAACCTTTGCCTAATGGCACACCATGAGGAGGTAAATGCTGAAAATTCTTTAGATTTCATCTTTGATGAATTACAAGATGCTTTTACTGAACTTATGACTAAATTTAAAAAAATAATCTTAAAAAATAGAGATTTGAAAAGGCAAAATTTAGAACTTATTCACGAAAAGAAAATTATTTCTAAAAAACTAAATTTGCTAATTTATGAAAATAAAAAATTAAGTGATGAATTAGCAAAGATCAAACCATTTATAGAGAAATTTACATATAGCTCCAAAAAATTAAATATGTTATTAAATAAATAAAGAGCTATTTTTAATAAGATCGGATTAGAATTTAAACCTCACAAGAAGTAAAAATTATTGAAAAATCTATTTATCAAAGCTTCATCAAATTCTACCCCAACCATCTCATGTTATTATTGTGGTAAAATTAGTCATAAATCCTATACATGTGATTTTAAAAAATTAAATAAAAAAATAATTAAAATGATTTGGATTCTAAAAGAAATCATGAGTACTAACCTCAAAGGATCCAAGATGACTTGGGTATCTAAAAATTCAACTTGATTTCTTTGTGTAGGAGTGTCTTACAACCCGTGACAAGAAACGACTTTGGTATCTCAATAGTTATTGTTCAAGGCACATGATGAGAGACAAATCTTAATTTATCACTTTTGAGCCTAAAGAAGAAGGAGTGGTAACATTTGGTGATAATGGAAAGGGGCGCATTATTGGTGTCGGTAACATTCATATCACTCCTACTTCTATTCAAAATATATTGCTAATTGATGAGTTAAAACATAATTTATTTAGTATTAATCAATTTTGTGATAAAAAATTTAAAGTTACATTCGAATCTTTATTATGCATAGTTTCTAGTCTCAATGACAATGGCATCATGTTTATAGGACATAGACATAACAATGTCTACATGGTGGATTTAGATGATCTGCACATAAAGAATGGTTAATGTCTTATAGCAATAGATGCCAAAGCCAATGAAACTAATTGGTTATGGCATCGTAGATTAGGTCATGCTAGTATGGATTTATTTTCAAAATTAATTAAGAAAGATCTTGTAAGATGATTGCCAAAACTAACTTTTGAAAAGAATCAAATTTATGATGCCTGTCAATTTGGAAAATAAACTAGGAACTCTTTTAAACCAAAAGGCATGATTTCAACTTCTAGACCTCTAGAGTTACTACACATAGATTTATTTGGGCCCACAAGGACTACTAGTCTAGGAGGAAAAAAGTATGGTCTTGTAGTTGTAAATGATTTTTCAAGATTTACTTGGATGATGTTTTTAGCATAAAAGAATGAAGTTTTCAATGCATTTTCCAAATTCTATCGAAAGATTTTAAATGAAGAATAGATCAATTGTACGCATACATAGTGATCATGGTACTAAATTTAAAAATCAATTATTTAAAAATTTTTATAATGAAAAGAGAATTGATCATAATTTTTCTGCACCTAGAACTCCGCAACAAAATGAAATAATAGAAAAAAAAAACACACATTAGAAGAAATGGCACAAACTTTATTGCATGAAAGTAATTTACCTAGATACTTTTGGGCTGAGGCAATAAATACTACATGTTACATACTAAATCATGTTTTAATAAGACCTATTTTAAAGAAAATCCCTTATAAGCTCTGAAAAGATAGAAAACCAAATATCAACTATTTTCATATTTCTGATTGTAAGTGTTTCATACTTAATAATGAAAAGATAACTTAGAAAATTTTGATGTCAAGTCAGATGAGGGTATCTTCTTAGGATATTTCTCATCAAGCAAGGCATATAGAGCCTTCAACAAGAGTGAACGAACTAGATCTAAGGTTTCAGAACTAGATCTTGAAATTTTTTCAAGATCAGGCAGCAGAAGACTAAAATAAATTAAAATTTATTTTAAAAAATAAAGAACCCCTAGATCTAAGATCCTATTACATGATTATAGCATGATATTTAAATTAAAAATTAAAAATATAAGAAAGAAAAATATGTTGATCATATCAACATGTATCTACACTACATCTAATGCAGGTATGTAATAACAGATCATATCTATATTACTTGTGCAAGTTAGATGTTCTAACTTGCTGATCCAAGCTTGAGGATGATGCTCCAAGCCGCATACATGTCCAACCTATAAGTGATATCCACACGAGCCCACGAACCTCGATCAGAAGTCCTATGCAGGAAATCAGCATGATATGCTAGTACTATGCTAATCCTTCTTCGACAGTCGATCCGGTGCTTTCTTCTTCTAGATTTGGACTCCTTCAAAGAATAGAAGAAAGAGAAGAGATTTCAGATCTGAGAAACTCTCAAATAATCTTAAAAAGAGGAGGAGAAGAGAAGAACAAAGCAACCCTAGAAGAAGACCCTCTTCTTTTTCTTTGTTCTCTCACCTAGACACCTAGATTAGTGTCTATGAAACCCAATGCCCAAGAGGTCTCTCATCCTGGTATTCACACATCCAAAAGCCCTCTCCAAGGTCTAGAATATGTCTAAAAAATAGTCTAAAATTCATCCTATATAATGAGTTATAGAGGAGTCCTTGTTGGATCAAATTCTTAGACTAGGAAAGATCAAATATGGCAAGTTGTTGGGGCGCCCAACACTTGGGGGCCCCCTCCTTTGTTTTAGGCATGGACCACCTTCAAATGTCGCACAAATACTCTCCTTTTCCACTGAACAAAATAGAGAGAAAATAGGGAGAGGAGGGCAGCATGCATGGGAGGAGTTTTAGTTTCCTAAAACTCTTTCCAAAGATAATTCAAATCAAATTCAAACTTCCTGCTTTTAACCCGGTCCACAACTAATTGCCATATGAGAAAGAGAGGAGAGGAGTGGGAATGCATGAAGACCAAAGAGAGGAGATTTGTCACCAAAAATAAAGAGAGAAAAGGGCATAGGGGGCATGGGATATAGGTGGCGCAAGCAAGATGGATCCTAGTCTTACTAGGATTCTATGTTTGACTTGGTCAAACATAGTTTCTCAAACTAAATCAAACCAGAATTAATTCAATCTAATTAAATTAGATCCTAATCTAATTAAAAACTAAATTAAATTAAATTAAATTAAATTTTGATTAAATTTTTTAATCAAATTAGAAAATTGGGTTGATCCAAGTCCTACTTGAATTAGAACTACTTCCTTGCACTTGACTTATCCAATAAACCAATTAGACTTGATTCAATCCAGCCTAAACCAAATTTAATTAAATTATATTTAATTAAACTTAATCTCAGTCCTCTAGATTAATCAAATTAAGCCAATTACCAATTCAATTGCTAATCAATCCTCCTGCAACACTTGTAGTAGATTAAACATCAATCGTATTGATCATTTAACCTTAGAATGATTCTTAATCGTTGATCAACCATTCGATCAGATCATGAACTCTAATGTGTGTGACCCCATAGGTCTGAACCTAAGCCAGTAGTATAAAAATAAATTTTTATACCAATCGAAGTGACCATCTAGCAATGGTATTTGACGGTCGGATAGGTCGAATATGTAGAACAACATCCTTAGAATCCATGTGGATATAGTTTTCATATAATTCATCTCCTTGACCAAAATGCTCATAGGATACCTCAGAGTTAAATTGTCAACTTTGATCAGGCTGTCCATATTGTATCTCAAAATACCAAATCTATCTCATGGATTATCCTGGCCAAGATTTTGCTATATTAAAATATAGTGATATATTCTTCTCCAACTCTTGGAGTGGTCAATTCCATCTTGATCACACACCGACTTCATAAGTACTTGACTGTGCCCAGAAGCCTTCCATTACTGAATTAAAAATTCAGTTAGTCTGGTACCAAAGCATAGTGAGTTGCTTATAAGTCACTAAGGTGATCTTAAGTCTAAGCGATACTTATACCTATATCTCATCAGAGATATTCTCGACAGCAAAATGCTCTAGAGTTGATCATGTTCAGTAATGATGTATCCCTATATCTCATCTGTATGCCATACCAGTGTCTCCATAATTCTTAATTAAGAGGACAACCAACCTATATGGCATACAGCGACCTATGCTCGATAGATGTTGTCGTTCTTATTAACAGCCTATCATTTAGTCGTGAACAGTTTTAAAAACTAATCGATAAATCCTCTCTTTATCAAACCTAAATAGTCCTAAGGACTTCATCACAATAATGAAGTTTGTTAGAAGATGAAAACTTATGATAAAAAATATCAAAAATATATTTTATTAATTGATAAATTAATTATAATTATAATATAGCTCAACCGTCAATAGGTTGATGATTGGCTTTAGGACATATTTTTCAACAACTTCTACTTGTTCTAAAGCCACTCGGCACAGTATCTAATATCCATGTTCGATATGTGATTGTTGAACTCCTTTATTGCTAGGACTTTAGTTAAAGGATCGGCCAGGTTCTTCTTTCCATCGATTTCTTCTTTCCATCGATTTTCTGAAGATCAACATTATCTCGATCCACGATCTCCCAGACTTGGTGGAAATGACATAGAATGTGCTTCATCCACTGGTGTGCCTTTGGTTCTTTTGCTTGAGCTATGGCACCAGTGCTATCATAGTAGAGTAAGACCGGACCATCTAGGGAGGGTGCTACTCCAAGCTTGGTGTTAAACTTCTTCAGCCACATAGCTTCCTTCATAGCATCTGATGATGCAATGTATTCTGCATCGCAAATAGAGTCTGCTATAGTATGCTGCTTGAAACTCTTCTAGTAGATAGCTCTACCATTCAAAGTAAAGATATATCCCGACATGCTTCTAATGTCATCATGGTCAGATTGAAAGCTGGAGTTTTTAAACTCTATAAGTTTTAGATCTGACTTACCATAAACCAACCATTGATTCTTAGTATTTCTCAAATACTTAAGGATGGCTTTAACCACTTTTCAGTGATTTTCTCCAAGGTCAGATTGATATCTACTTACTATTTCTAGTGAGTATGCCACATCTAGTCTCGTACATATCATGGCGTACATGATAGATTCCACTGTCGAAGCATATAAGACTCTACTCATATGCTCTCTCTTCAGGAGTTGTCGGACAATCCTTCTTAGAGAGAAATTTCATAGCCTATCGAGAGATAGCCCTTTTTGAAATTTTTCATGCTGAACCTCTTCAGCATAATATCTATGTACGTGGACTGGGATAATCCAAGCATCCTTTTAGATCTATTCCTATAGATTTTAATCCCTAGGATGTAGGATACTTCACCCAAGTCCTTCATGAAGAACTGTGATGACAATCATACTTTTATTTTCTATAGTGCGGGGATGTCATTCCCGATTAAGAGAACATCATCTACATACAAGATAAGAAATACCACTGCTAGATCATTTGTCCATTTATAAATGCAGGGCTCTTCTCCATTCTTAACAAAACCATACATTTTGATCACCTTATCAAAATGCATGTTCCAACTCCGAGAAGCCTGCTTCAATTCATAAATGAATCTCTAAAGCTTGCACACCTTGGACTCATCTATGGATGTGAACCTCTCAAGTTGTATCATATACTCCTCTTCAGTTAGCTCTCTATTTAGGAAAGCTATCTTCACATCCATCTACAAGATCTCATAGTCCAAATGGACAGCTATCGTAAGCATTATCCAAATGTATTTGAGCATTACCATAGGAAAAAATGTCTCATCATAGTTAATACCATAACATTGACGATATTCCTTGATAATTAGATAGACTTTATAGATCTCCATCTTTCCATCTATGCTCCATTTTCTTTTGAAGAGCCACTTACATCGAATGGGTTTAACCCCTTCTGGTGGGTCAACCAATATACACACATCATTGACCTTCATGGACTCCATTTTGGATTTCATGGTCTCAAGCCATTTCTCAGAATCAGATCTCTGCATAGCATCCATATAGATGATTGAATCCTCATCGTTCTCATTGAGTTTGATGGGATCACCATTCTAAATCAAGAAATCATAGTATCTATCTAAATGATGCAGTACTTTATCGAATCATCTTAATGGTGTAGGTACACTAGACTCCAAATCTGATCTAATCAAATTCGACTCAGGTTCAGCCATAGGTGTCAGTTTTTCTACCTATTGAACTTCATCAAGTTTAATCTTAGAGGCAATAGCTCCTTCGCCAAGAAACTTCTTTTCTAAAAAGGTTGTCATAAGGCTGATAAACATTTTTTGTTCATCAGCATGGTAAAAATAGTATCTTTTGATCTCTTTTGGATACCCTATGAATGTGCACTTGTTAAACCTAAATCCAAGTTTATCTGTAACTAACCATTTGACATAAGTCGGATACCCTCAAATCCTAAGGTGTGAAAGTGCTGGCTTACGCCTTGTGCATATCACATATGGAGTCTTAATTATAGACTTACTTGAAATTCTATTTAATAGATAAAAAGCTGATTCAAGTGCATATCCTCAGAAGGATATCGACAAGCTGGCAAAATCCATCATGGATCAGACCATGTCTAATAGAGTTTGATTTTTTCTTTTAGACACACCATTATGTTGTGGTGTTCCTAGAGGAATCTATTGAAAAAGAATTCCATTCTCTTCTAGATATGTGAGAAACTCATTGGAAAGATATTTTCCTTCTCGATCAGATTGAAGAGTTTTAATATTCTTTCCAATTTATTTTTCTACTGCACTTTGGAATCATTTGAATATTTCAAATAAATCCGACTTGTGTTTCATTAGATAGACATATCCATATCTAGATAGATCATCTGTAAAAGTGATAAAGTAGAAATATCCATCTTTGGCACTTGTGCACATTGATCCATATACATCAGTATGTACTAGGCCTAAAAGCTTAGTGGCTCTCTCATCTTTTCCAATAAAAGGTGACTTGGTTATTTTACTAAGAAGATAGAAATCACAGGTTGGTAGTGATTCACAATCACTGGCTTCAAGAATTTTCTCTTGAGTCAATCTGTTTATCTTGTTCTTGTTTATATGACCTAGCCTATAGTGCCATTAGTAGATATCTGATACACTATATAATCTAGGATGCATGCTAATTGAATAGACTATGTTAATAGGTTGTGATAGCATATACACATCATTGTTCAAATGTCCACAGAAAATAGTAACATTATTCATAATGATATTACAAACTTGTTTCTTTATTGAAATTTCATAATCATTTTTAGCCAGAAGGTCTACAGAAATAACATTTAAAAAGAAACTGGAACAGAAATGACAATCAATAAGAACAACGGTATTGGACTCAAATGCAAGTTTTAGAATTTCTAAAGCTAGAACTGAAACTAGTCTTCCATCTCCAATGTTTAGGAATCTTTCGCCTTGCTCGAATCTCCTACTAACCTACAACCCCAGCAACAAATTGCAAATATGATAAGGACTACCAGTATCCAATATCCAGTCAATATAATTATAAATAGAGAAATTGCAAGGAGTTATCATATAAATACCATGTCCAGCAACTACTTGCTTCTTTTTCTACCTATTCGAATCCAGGAAGACAATGTATTGAGGACAGTTTCTCTTTCAGTATCCCTACTTTTTATAAAAAAATCATTTAGCTTGACTCTTATCGGGCTTGATCTTTCTGATCTGGTCCTGTACAGATGTCCCAGCCTAAACTTGCACTTCCTTTGCTTTTTTCTTCTTGCTCTTCTTTTCTTTCCTAAAGGATCGAGAACCAAAAGACGAACCTCCCACTATGTTTACCGACTCCTTGTGAAGTTGGTGATCCTTCTCAAAGTTCTGAAGCAACCCCAATAACCCATGGTAGTCAACTTCAAGCTTTATCATTCTATAATGAGTGAGGAATAAAAGATAGAACTTGGGCAGTGAGTTTGGTATTGCATCTTTTCTAAGCTGCTTAAGCAAGAAAAAGCCGAGCTTGCTCAATCGCTCTATCAGCTCGATCATGTACAGTACATGATCAGTGATAGAGGCACCATCCTGCATTCTGGTGTTGAAGATGGCACAACTAGTCTTGTACCTTTCAACATCATCGGATGTGCCAAAAGAATCCTCCAACACTTGAAGCCTATCTTTTGGCTAAGCCGTCTTAAATCTATGACTGAACTCATCGCTCATGATAGCTAGCATAATGCAGCGCACCGTGGTTTGTTCACTGAGCCACTTCTGATAAGTATCTCTGGTTATTTCACATGCATTGGCAGTTGGCTCCTCAAGTGCGGGATCCATCAACACATACAGGATCCGTTCATGCTCCAAGACTATCTTCAACTTTCGATACCAGCTACCGAAGTTGGATCCCACCAACTTATCATTATCTAATAATGATTGGAGCGATAGAAAAGTAGCCATATCTACACAAAGAAAAATCATAATGTAATTAGTAATTGATTCATTAAATCTAAAGATTTGGACTTTAATCAAAAGGTTCTTCCACTATTTTATTCGAATTAGTAGACTCTACCTTCAATTTGAGGAATTATCCTAATTTCTTAGTGGGTCTTAAATCTATGACTGAACTCATCGCTCATGATAGCTAGCATAATGCAGCGCACCATGGTTTGTTCACTGAGCCACTTCTGATAAGTATCTCTGGTTATTTCACATGCATTGGCAGTTGGCTCCTCAAGTGCGGGATCCATCAACACATACAGGATCCGTTCATACTCCAAGACTATCTTCAACTTTCGATACCAGCTACCGAAGTTGGATCCCACCAACTTATCATTATCTAATAATGATTGAAGCGATAGAAAAGTAGCCATATCTACACAAAGAAAAATCATAATGTAATTAGTAATTGATTCATTAAATCTAAAGATTTGGACTTTAATCAAAAGGTTCTTCCACTATTTTATTCGAATTAGTAGCCTCTACCTTCAATTTGAGGAATTATCCTAATTTCTTAGTGGGTACTACAATCCACATAGACTGCACATGAGCCCAATTTTGGTTGGCCAATCCATGTACATCTAAGGATAAGTTCATAATCAATTATTTTTTCAAATAATTTTTAGTAATTAAATTTTTTACCCCAATTCCTAATTAGTAGGCTTTAGCCTCCATTGAAAATGTCCGATTAGGTCCAACCATTAACATGATCATAGTTGGTCCATCAAACCAATGAATGATTAGGCCCAATTTTGATTGGCTAACCTAACCATCATTTAGAAAGATGCAGCTAAAAAATCATATAATGAATAATAATTTCATTAGCCGATAAGCTCCAAGCCTTTAGGCCTCCAATGATTATCCAACTAATGGATCCATTATCACTCACTTAATGGGAGGCTATGATCTAGTTATCATAATAACCATTTCATTTTAGAAACCTAATAATTTTAGAGGATTTAATTTTAAAGAAGAGAAAAGATTAGATGAACCAGCTTGTCATGATCCTTCCACTAGCTTCACCAAGTCAGCTTAAGAGAGACCATTAATAGGTTGGTCTAGGAGCACCTAAATCAATCACACTGATTTACCTAACTGAGATGGGTCAGCTCGAATAGTCAAGTGATCCGATCAAAACATAATTTCACCAAGAGGTTAGGTAAGTTTGATCAGTGGGAGGGTCTGCCAAAACTTGCCTTAGACACCATTGGAAATGGCTAGGTAAGTGGGCTACCAATTAAAGACCACCGGTCTAATTTATCTTAAACACCAATGGTTTAATTAGTCTTGATTAGATCAACCTAATAGTTCATGCTAAACCACATAGCCAAGAATCAAGTCCTTTTTTGATCTCATTAAAGACATGTACTTGACCAACTATAACTATTATAATTGATCTAGAGAATCCTTTACCTAATCTAAGACAATAATTGATTAGATTTAGTCAATTCTCTAATTAAGTCCATTCTTTAATCTAATCCTAAGTCTAACCCAACTAATGGATCCAATCTTCACTAACCCATTTGACCAAATGTATTATGATTTGTACCTTAGGATCTTCAATTCACAATTCTAGATCCTAATCGAACAACTTCTTAATTCTTAATTAAGTTTTGGACTAAGGATTGGGGTTTGGCTTTTCGAAAATAATTTTCATATTTATCAAATATTTTTACAACATGGTTCTATCAACCAAGTTGCATGTTTGATTCATAATCAATATGCAAGTAAGATAAGCATGAAACTACTTTAGATCTAATCAAAACAGGTTTATGAAATTGAAATAGTTTCAACTCCAATCAATCATAAATTATCTTAGATCAAATCTAACACATTTATGATGATTAAAATTAGATTAAAATATTTTTAATCAGATCATAAAATTTTTTAGATCTGATATATTGAGGATAAATCTTGGTCGCACCGAAGTCCAGCCTGATGCTTAGCTTAATGCAACCGATAATCACAAAAGAGCTTCAATCAGGAATTCTCCTCCAGCGGCCAAACCTTAGTCGAACTCCTTCAGCCGATCGAACTCTTCAGCGATCGAGCTCTAGCTGAACTCCTCCATCGGCCGAACCCCTCTCGAACTCCCCCAGCAATCGAATTCCTACCGAACTCCTTTAGGAGCCAAATTTCTCTCAAACTTCTTCTTCGACCGGGCTTCTTCAGGAGCCAGACTCCTCCCAGACATCTTCTTCGATCGGATTTCTATAGGAGCCGAACTTCTTCCAGATTCCTCCTACGGTCAAATTTTTACAAGAGCTGAACTCCTACCAGACTTCTCCTTCAGTCGAATTTTCATAGGAGCCGAACTCATTTTAGACTTCACTTCAGTTGGATTTCTACGGAAGCCAAACTTCTTCCGGATTCCTCCAGGAGCCGAACTCCTTCAGTCGAATTTCTATAGGAGCCAAACTCCTTCAGTCGAATTTTTATAGGAGCCAAACTTCTTCCAAAATTCTCCTACAGTCAGATTTCAATGGGAGCCGAACTCCTTCCGGATTCCTTCAGGAGTCGAACTCCTTTTGGACTCCTCCTTCAGTCAGATTTCTATGGGAGCCAAACTTCTTTCAGATTTCTCCAGGAGTCGAACTCCTCCTTCAGTTGGATTTCTACATGAGACAAACTCCTTCTAGACTCCTCCTTCAGTCGAATTTCTATAGGAGCCAAACTTCTTTCAAATTTTTTCTTCAGTCGGATTCCTCTAGGTGCCAAACTCCTTCCGAATTCCTCCTTCAGTTATGTTCCTCCAGGAGTCGAACCTCTTTCAGATTTCTCCTTCAGTCAAATTCCTCCAGGAGCCAAACTTCTTCCAAACTTCTTCTTCAGTCGGATTCCTTTAGGAGCCAAACTCCTTCCAGATTCCTCCTTCGATCAAGTTCCTTTAGGAGTCGAACTCCTTTCGAACATCTCCTTCAGTCGGATTCCTCTAGGAGCTGAACTCCATCCGGACATCTCCTTCAATCATGTTCCTTCAAGAGTCGAACTCCTTCCAAATTTTTTCTTCAATCAAGTTTCTTCAGGAGTCGAGCTCCTTTTGGACATCTCTTTCAGTCATATTCCTTCAGGAGCAAACTCCATCTGAATATTTTCTTCAGTCAGATTCCTTTAGGAGCCGAACTCCTTCTGGACACCTCCTTCAGTCGAGTTCTTCCAGGAGCTAAACACCTTCCGAACATCTCCTTCAGTTGGTTCCTTCAAGAGCCGAACTTCTTCCAGATTCTTCCTTCAGTCAAGTTCCTCCAAGAGCCGAACTTCTTCCGAACTTCTCCTTCAGTCGGATTCCAAATGCCTACTTCCATCGGACGGTTATGACTGCCATTATCAGTCTGACGATACCTCTCTCTCCATAATAAATCCTATGTGGCCCACGACCAGACGGTATGACTATCACTATCAGTCTGGCAGCACCTCTCTCTCCGTAGCAAATCCCACGTGGCTTCAAGCATCCCACTATCAGATGGCTGCAGCTATCACTATCAGTCTGCTATAGGCAGTGCCTTCCTCCATAACAGACTCCATCATGCCTCGAGCGGCCTGCTACCAGACGGCTATGGCTGTCACTATCAATATGTTATAAGCTCCATCTATAAAAAGAGATCCTCCAGATATGTTTTCTCTAAGCTCTCTTCTCCTTTCCAAAACTCTGCTGAACTCTTTCCTGAGCACTCCATTTCTGTTGGCCAGAAGAGCTGACTTGATCGTCGGAGGGTCCTACTGGAGGCACCACCACCAACTCCAGATAGGATTTTATTTTGCAGGTCACCAATGACGACCTCATCTTTCTCGACTCCAGTTCGATCCGACATCAACCAGATTCTGTACTAACAGAATTGATGCTAGAGGAAGGGCCTTCTATTCCTCAAGTATCCTTGTTCTTAAAAGAATGCTCAGTCGACCCTGTGGATCTTCTTCTTCAAGGTCTAACTCCATCGTCTCCCTCAACCTCGAGAAATGGCTCCAAAGAGGGTGACTACCCGAAGATCTACCACATCTGTCGTCAGATCTGGGCCACATCCGTCTGTCCCTGTTCCATCTTCGGTGCTCCAACCTCCTCCTCCATCGATGGTCATGGTAGACCCGGAGCAGTTTAACCTATTGATGCAGCGGATTCAGGGCCTCACCAAAATGGTGCAGGCCATGCAGCAGCCCCCGATGGTGGTTCCATCAGAAAACCCAATGTCGGGATATCAGAAACTAGTCCTAAGGAGGAGCACTTGAGCTAGCATACCCATCGCTCTTGGGAAGGAGAAATAGAGAGTAGAGGATCTTTACTTAGATCATGGTTCTTATCGGGAAGAGACCTTCTCCATCCACGGTCGGAAACCTTCCAAGATCTACGATCGAGTAGACGCCCTTGATTAGAAACTACAAAGGATGGATCGATGGATTGAGGAGCTTGGCCATGTCGTCCCAGCTCACCATGATGACATCCACACTGATCTCCCTTTCTCTTTCTGAATTATGCAAGAGCCCATTCTATCAAACTTTAAGCTCTTCCAATTTAAAAGCTACGACAGAACCTCTGATCCGGTCGATCATCTGAAAGTCTTTCGAACCATGATGCTGCTCCATGGCGCACCAGATGCCATATTATGCCAAGCTTTTTCATGTATCTTAAAGGAAATAGCAAGAAACTGGTACTCAACGTTGAAGTCGGATACGATCTTCTTCTTTGACTAGATGAACCATTAGTTTGTGGCTCACTTTGTCAGCAGTCGATGTCTGCGTCGAGGTTCGAATTTTCTGATGAACATCAAGTAGGAGGGGGAATCCATTCAGGCTTATGTCACCCAATTTAATGCTGCTGCATTGGAGATTTGGAACCTAGACTAGTTAGTTGCGATGGCCGTACTCAAGGGCGGCCTTCAGAAGAATAATTTGCTATTCTCTCCGGAGAAGAAGTACCCCAGAAACTTTGTCAATATACTAGCTCATGCTGAGAAATATGCTTGAGCAGAAGAAGCCTTCAAGTTGAAGGATGAGGAAGCCATAGGAGAGCGGCATAGACTCGCCGCTGATGGAGGGCCAAATGAAGTTCGACTGCACTCACGAACTTTCTCCGAGCGTAAGCGAGTCTGAACACCTCCTCGAGCTCGTCATCAAAGAAGCTCCAACGAAAGGACGTGAAAAGTTTCCCACCTGAAGGTTTCATAACTATGCCCCCCTCAATGCTCCACAGATGCTAGTCTGAAGCAAGCCAATGGTGCCACCGTAGCTAAAACCACCAATAAGGGAGGAACAACAAGAAGATCGACCACCTTCCAGCATCATCAATGCTATCTCTAGGGGGGCTTAGTACTTCGGTGAGCCACCATCTCTCAGCCCCAGAGCCAGGGGAAGTTTATCCCGAATTGGGAAGGCCCACATGAAATAGAGGAGATTGTCTGATCCAAAACTTATCATCTAAAGAAGCTCGGAGGAACAACGCTCCCACGACCTTGAATCTCAAAGAATTTGAGAATGTAGTGCCGATAATTTTTCTTCAATAAAACTCCTCCATTTTAACATTATTATTTCTCGATGCAAAAACTATCAGATGACAAGAATGAAGCAATCAATAGTGGCCATGTTAGAAATAGAAGGAGAACCTCATCCTAACATGAGCAAGTTAAAGGCCTCATTCATTTTAGATGAGATGAGGAAAGAGGCCCTGACAATGGCCCTTATGTGCCCCTACAGTCCGTTAGGAATAAGAGGAGAACCTCATCCTAATGCGAGCAAAGTTGAAGGCCTCATTCATTTTAGACGAGATGGGGGGAGAGGTCCTGACAATGATCCTTATGTGCCCCCATAGTCCATTAGGAATAGGAGGAGAACCTCATCCTAACATGAGCAAAGTCGAAGGCATCGTTCATTTTAGATGAGATGAGGGAAGAGGCCCTAACAATGGCCCTCATGTGCCCCTACAGTCCGTTAGAAATAGGAGGAGAACCTCATCCTAATGCGAGCAAAGTCGAAAGCCTCATTCATTTTAGATGAGATTGAGGGAGAAGCCCTGACAACGGCCCTTATGTGCCCCCACAGTCCATTAGGAATAGGAGGAGAATCGCATCCTAACGTGAGCAAAGTCGAAGGCCTCATTCATTTTAGATAAGATGGGGGGAGAAGCCTCGACAATGGTCCTTATGTGCCCCCATAGCCTGTTAGGAACAGGAGAAGAACCTCATCCTAATGTGAGCAAAGTCGAAGGCCTCGTTCATTTTAGATAAGATGGGGGGAGAGGCTCCGACAATGACCCCATTGTGCCCAACAAAAATAGGAGACATGATCTCCTTCAACCTCGGCTGGAGAGAAGATCTCTCTCGAGCTTCAACTTCAACCTCAGTTGGAGATAAGATCTCCTCTGAGCTTCCACTTCAATATCAACCTCGACTGGAGATAAGATCTCTCCCGAGCTTCAACCACAACATCAATAGGGGACAAGATCTTCCTGGACCTCAATTGGAGATAAGATCTTTCCAGAGCTTCAACTTCAACATCAACCTTGGTTGGAGACATGATCTTCCCCGAGCTCCAACTTCAACATCAAACTCGGCTGGAGACAAGATCTCCCCCGAGCTTCAACTTCAACGTCAACCTCAGTTGGAGATAAAATCTTCCCCAAGCTTCAACCGCAACATCAACAAGAGACAAGATCTTCCTCGACCTCGGTTGAAAATAAGATATCCTCCGAGCTTCAACTTCAATGTCAACCTCGGTTGGAGACATCTCCACCGAGCTTCAACCGTAATGTTAATAGGAGAAAAGATCTCCTTCAACCTCGACTGGAGAGAAGATTTCCTCCGAGCATCAACATCAACCTCGACTGGAGACAAGATCTCTTCTGAGCTTCAACTTTAACGTCAACAGGAGACAAGATCTCCTTCAACTTCGGTTGGAGAGAAGATCTCTCTCAAGCTTCAACTTCAACCTTGGCTAGAGACAAGATCTTCCCCGAGCTTCCACTTCAACGTCAACCTCAGCTAGAGACAAGACCTCCCCTGAGCTTCAACTTCAACGTCAATAGGAGACAAGATCTCCTTCAACCTTGGGTGGAAAGAAGATCTCTCTCGAGCATCAAAGTCAACCTCGACTGGAGATAAGATCTCTCTTGAGCTTTAACTTCAACGTCAATAAGAGACAAGATCTCCTTCAACCTCGGTTGGAGAGAAGATCTCCACCAAGCTCCAACATCAACCTCGACTGGAGATAAGATCTCCTCCGAGCTTCCACTTCAACGTCGAGCTCGGTTGGAGATAAAATCTCCCCTGAGCTTCAACTTCAACGTCAATAGGAGACAAGATCTCCTTCAACCTCGGCTGAAGAGAAGATCTCCCCGAGCATCAACGTCAACCTCGACTGGAGACAAGTTCTCCCCCGAGCCTCAACTTCAACATCAACAAGAGACAAGATCTCCTTCAACCTCGGCTGGAGATAAGATCTTCCCCAAGCTTCAACCTCAATGGGTGCAGAGCTCGAAAAATGACTTCGATAGTCAATTTTTTTGTACTTCCTTCGATCGAATTTTGAACTCGAAAGTGGGGGGACTATTATTGGGGATAAATCCCGCCCCCACCAAAGTCCAGTCTGATGCTTAGCCTAATGCAACCAGTAATCATGGAAGAGCTTCGATCGAAAATTCTCCTCCAGTGGCCAAACCTTAGCCGAACTCCTTCAGCTAACCGAACTTCTCAGCGGTTGAGCCCTAGTCGAACTCCTCCATCGGTCGAACCCCTCTCGAACTCCTCCAGCAGTCGAATTCTTGTCAAACTCCTCCAGGAACCAGACTCCTCCTAGACTTCTCCTTCGATTGGGCCGCTCTAGGAGCCGAACTCCTCCCAAACATCTCCTTCGATCAAATTTCTATAGGAGCCAAACTTCTTCCAAATTTTTCCTGCAGTCGAATTTCTATAGGAGCCAAACTCCTGCTAGACTTCTTCTTTGATCGAATTTCTACAGGAGCCAAACTCCTTCTGAACTTCTCTTCAGTCAAATTTCTATGGGAGCCGAACTCCTTCCGGATTCCTTCAGGAGCTGAACTCCTTCCAAACTCCTTCAGTCGAATTTCTACAGGAGCCAAATTCCTTTTGAATTCCTCCTACAGTCAAATTTTTATGAAAGCCGAACTTCATCCGAATTCCTTCAGGAGCCAAACTCCTTCTGAACTCCTCCTTTAGTCAAATTTCTACGAGAGCCGAACTCCTTTCGAATTCCTCCAAGAGTCGAACTCCTTCCAGACTCCTCATTCAGTCAGATTTCTATAGGAGATGAACTCCTTCTAAACTCCTCCTTCAATCAAATTACTATAGGATCCAATCTCCTTCCAAATTTTTTCTTCAGTCAGATTCCTCCAGGAGCCGAACTCCTTCTGAATTCCTCCTTTAGTTATGTTCCTCTAAGAGCCGAACCCCTTCTGAATTTTTTCTTCAGTTGGATTCCTCCAAGAGCCAAACTCCTTCCAGACTTCTTCTTTAGTCGAATTTCTTCAGGAGCCGAACTTCTTTCGGACATCTCCTTCAATTAAGTTCCTTCAAGAGCCAAACTCCTTCCAGATTTCTCCTTCGGTCAAGTTTTTCTAGAAGCCGAACTCCTTCTGAACATCTTTTTCAGTCGGATTCCTTCAGGAGCCAAACTCCATCCGGACATCTCCTTCAGTTGGATTCATTCAGGAGCCGAACTTCTTTTGGACATCTCCTTCAGTCAAGTTCCTCGAGGAGCCAAACTCTTTCTGAATTCCTTCTTCAGTCAAGTTTCTTCAGGAGTCGAACTCCTTCCTGATATCTTCTTCAATCATATTCCTTTAGGAGCTGAACTCCATTCGAACATTTTCTTCAGTCGAATTTCTTTAAGAGTCGAACTCCTTTCGGACACCTCCTTTAGTTGAGTTCCTTCAGGAGCCAAACTCCTTCTAGACATCTCCCATAGTCGGATTCCTTCAGGAGCCAAACTCCTTCCTATTTTCTCCTTCAGTCAAGTTTTTCTAGGAGCCAAACTTCTTTCGGACTTCTCCTTCAGTTGGATTCCAATCGCCTACTTCCATCGGATGGTTATGACTACCATTATCAGTTTGGCAACACCTCTCTCTCTATAACAAACTCCATGCGACCCACGATCAGACAGTATGGCTATCACTATCAATCTGGTGGCACCTCTCTCTCCATAGCAAACTCCACATGGCTCCGCACGGTCTACTATCGGATGGCTATAGCTGTCACTATAGCACCATCTCCCTTCATAACAGACTCCATCAGGCCTCGAGTAGCCTGCTACCAGACGGCTATGGCTATCACTATCAATCCGCTATAGGCTCCACCTATAAAAAGGGATCCTTCAGATATATTTTCTCTAAGCTCTCTTCTTCTTTCCAAAACTCTACCAAACTCTTTTCTGAGTACTCCATTTTCGTTGGTCAAAAGAGCTGACTTGATCATTAGAGGGTCCTGCCGGAGCCACCACCACCAACTTCGGATGAAACTTTATTTTGCAGATCACCGATGGTGACCTCATCTTTCTCGACTCCAGCTTAATCCGGTGTCAACTAAATTCTGTACCAACATAATCTAAAATTTTATGATCAATATTCTAGATCAGCATATACTAGGATAATCTCTCCACTATAAGGAGTAAATCTTACAGTAGGACAATCTTATAATCAATCCGTGCAATCTAAAATTTTTATTTTTAGATTAAAATTTTTTTAAATCTAATAAATTATAAATTAAATTAAATTATATCTAATAAATTTATGATAACAAATAGATCTACATGAACTAGGACAATCTCTCCACTATAAGGGATAAATCTTATAGTAGGATAATCTTATAGCAGTTCGTGTGAACAAAGTTTTTTTTAATTTTAGATTTAGTAATCAAATTATAAATTAGATCTAATCTAAAAAATAATTTAAACATGCATGTATAATCATGTAATAATCAGCTTAGGCTCTAATACCAATTGAAGAAACCAGATCTAGGGTTTCGGGACTAAATCTTAAAATTTTTTTAAGATCAGACAACAAAAGATAAAAATAAATAAAAATTTATTTTAAAAAATAGAGAATTCCTATTATGTGATTATAGCATGAGATTTAAATTAAAAATATAAGAAAGAAAAATATGTTGATCATATCAACATGCATCTATAATACATCTAATACAGGTATGTAATAATAGATCAGATCTATATTATCTGTGCAAGTTAGACATTCTAACTTGCTAATCTGGGCATGAGCATGATGCTCCAAGCTGCACACATGTTTGGTCTCTAAGTGATGTCCACACGAGCCCATGAACCTTGATCGGAAGTTCTATGCAGGAAATCAGCACAGTATGCTAGCACTATGCTGATTCTTCATCAACAGTCGATCTGGTGCTTTCTTCTTCTGGATTTAGATTTTTTTAAAGAACAGAAGAAAGAGGAGAGATTTTAGATCTAAGACACTCTTAAATAATCTTAAAAAGAGAAGGAGAAGAGAAGAACAAAGCAACCCTAGAAGAAGACCATTTTCTTCTTCTCTGTTCTCTCATCTAGATACCTAGATTAGTATCTATAAAAATCCAACACCTAAGAGGTCTCTCACCTTGGTATTCGTATGCCCAAAAGCCCTCTCCAAGATTTGGAATATATCCAAAATTCATCCTATATAATGAGTTATAAAGGAGTCCTTGTTGGGTCAAATTCTTAGACTAGGAAAGATCAAATATGGCAAGTTGTTAGGGCGCCCAACACTTAGGCGCCCCCTCCTTTATTTTAGGCATGGACCACCTTCAAATGTCACAAAAATACTCTTCCTTTTCATCAAACAAAATAGAGAGAAAATAGGAAGAGGAGGGTGGCATGCATGGGAGGTGTTTTAGTTTCCTAGAACTCTTTCCAAAGGTAATTCAAATCAAATTCAAACTTCATGCTTTTGAGCAGGTCTACAACTAATTGCCATATGAGAAAGAGAGGAGAGGAGTGGGCATATGTGAAGATCAGGAAGAGGAGATATGTCACCAAAAATAAAGAGAGAAATGGGTATGGAGGGCGTGGGATATAGGTGGCACAAGCAAGATGGATCCTAGTCTTACTAGGATTCCATGTTTGACTTGGTCAAACATGATTTCTCAAACCAAATCAAACCAGAATTAATTCAACCTAATTAAATTAGATTCTAATCTAATTAAAAACTTAATTAAATTAAATTAAATTTTAATTTAATTTTTTAATCAAATTAAAAAATTGAATTGATTCAAGTCCTAGTTGAACTAGGACTAGTTCTTTCTTGCACTTGGCTTATCCAATAAATCAATTGAACTTGATCCAATTAAGTCCAAATCAAATCTAATTAAATTATATTTTATTATAATTAAACTCAGTCCTTTGGCTTAATTAAATTAAGCTAATTAGTAATCCAATTGCTAATCGATCCTCCCATAATACTTGCACTAGGTTAAATATCAATTGTATTAATCATTTAACCTTAGAATAATTCTTAATCATTAATCAACCATCCGATCGGATCATAAAATCTAATGTATGTGATCTTATAGATTTGAACCTAAGTTGGTAGCATAGAAATAAATTTCTATACCAGTCAAAGTGACCATCTAGTAATGATACCTAACGACTGGATAGGTCGAATATGTAGAACAACATTCTTAGAACCCATGTGGATATAGTTTTCATATAATTCATCTCCTTGATCAAAATGCTTGTAGGATACCTCAGAGTTAAACTGTCAACTCTGATCAGGCTATCCATATTGTATCTCAAAATACCAAATCCATCTCATGGATTATCCTGACCAAAATTTTGCTATATTAAAATACAGTGATACATTCTTCTCCAACTCTTGGAGTGGTTAATTTTATTTTGATCACACATCGATTTTGTAAGTACTTGACTATGCTCAAAAGTTTTCTATTACTGAATTAAAAATTCAGTTAGTCCGATACCAAAGCACAGTGAGTTGCTTGCAAGTCACTGAGGTGATTTCAAATCTAAGGGATACTTATACCTATATCCCATCAGAGATATTCTCAATAGCAGAATGATTTAAAGTTGATCATGTTTCATGATGATTTATCCCTACACCTCACCTATATGCCATACCAGTGTCTCCACCTACTTAGTTAAGAGAACAACCAACCTATATGGCATACAGCGACCTATGCTCGATAGATGCTATCGTCCTTATTAACAGCCTATCATTTGATCATGAACAGTTTTAAAGACTAATTGATAAATCCTCTCTTTATCGAGTCTAAATAGTCCTAAGAACTTCATCACAACAATAGAGTTCATTAGAAGATGAAAACTTATGATAAAAAATATCAAAAATATATTTTATTAATTAATAAATTAATTATAATTATAATATAGCTCAATCATCAATAGACTGATGATTGGCTTAGGAACATATTTTTCAATAAAGAGAACTATCATTGTTGAAGAATCAATTCATGTTATCTTTGATGAATATAGTGACAAATTATCTAGGAAAGAAAATATCTTAAATGAGGATATAAGTAATCTAAATGATAAGATAGATAATATCATACTAAAAGATGCACCATCTCAAAACAATGAAGAAAAAAAGAATAAAGAGCCTTCTCATAACCTAAGAGAGGAGTTATCAAAAGAATGAAAGTATGCACATGGACATCCTAAAGATCTAATAATCGATGATCCATCACAAGGAGTAAAAACATAGTCTTATCTTAGAATGTAAATAATTACTTAGTCTTTATCTCATAAATTGAACATAAATCAATAGAAGAAGTTGAAAATGACCCATGCTGGATAGATGCCATGCAAGAGGAGTTAAATCAATTTTAAAAAAATAAAGTTTGGATCCTAGTTGATAGATCAAATGACTATCCAATAATTAAAACTAAATGGATATATAAAAATAAATTAGATGAATATGGTACCTTCATAAGAAATAAAGCTAGATTAGTGGTAAAAAGATACAATCAGAAAGAGGGCATTGATTTTGATGAAATCTTGGCTCCTGTAGCTAGACTAGAAGTAATTAGACTTTTGCTTGCATTTGTATATTTCATGAATTTTAAATTATATCAAATGGATGTAAAGAGTGCATTTCTTAATGGTTACATAGCTAAGAAAATGTATGTTGAACAACCACCTGAATTTGAAAATCATATACTTTCAAATCATGTGTTTAAATTGTTAGATATGTGTTCCCTAAAAGCCAGAATTAGCTGACACTTGTAATACACTTCTAGGGATAAAATTATAATTTTGACTATAAATAATAAAAGGATTATTTTCTATCATAAATGTATATTTAGTGTCTGTAATACATCCCTTAAGTTAATGGTAATGATAATTCTTATTTTCAAGAGTTGAAAATTTAAGACAAGAATTTTCATTATTAACTCATAAAATGCTCCTGACCGTAGGATCATCATGAGGATGGTGATTGATCTGGAAGGTTGGTGTACAATCACTTCTTTATAGTAGATGAGCCTTGAGTCTACGGTATAGAGATATTGAAGCAAGAGTATAGGTACTCGTTAGAGAACGAGGGCACTGAGCGTGACCACCTCGAGCAATCATAAGGAAGTCTACCTTCTCATCGATGACTGACTCGAAGCTATAGTGGTGTGTCTAATTCTTTGATTTGAGGTGCATCGATAATTCACCTTGAGGGTGTTATAGTTTGACTACACCATGACTCGATCTCCTAGCCATTCAGAATCCTAAGGTGTATGTTGGCTATAGTATGTTCATTGTACGAATTGGATTGCACCAAGAAAAAATCTATCTAACTCGGTAGATGAGGAGCAGTCCTATGATGATCATGAGAATCAAATCTATAAGCCCATGGCCATGGCAGAGTGAAATAATAGAAAGAGTTTCTATTAAGATTTTCACATCGGACTTGAATCGATTGATTAAATCATATGATAGAAATTAGGGTTTGACAAGTTCACCTTAACCCTAATCTAATCGAGGCTCAAGATAGAAGAACTTAATCACACAAGTAGCTGCATCGAGAGATTTATTTTCAATTTTGATTGGTTGCCACCATATACTACTAGGTGTCATTGAGGGATTTTGAGAACAATTAAAATGATTTAGATGATCAATCATTCTAGTTGTCTAAATCAGAAGAGTTCTGATCCATCGAAAGGAGTTTCGATGATGTCGATGATAGAGATCGTGACATATCCCATTACCA
Organism: Cocos nucifera; assembly: GCA_006176705.1. Lineage (NCBI taxonomy): Eukaryota > Viridiplantae > Streptophyta > Magnoliopsida > Arecales > Arecaceae > Cocos > Cocos nucifera. Next base: position 330,248 of record QRFJ01002307.1, read on the forward strand.
TACAAAACTAAACCTAACTGGATCACACAAATAAGGGTTTGGATCTGGATATCATCAATTAGACTAACCCAGTTTAGTTGATGTGAATTAGATTCAATTAGGTTCAAGAAAATCATGCTAGCATACAATTGAGCCTAACGTTCTTCTTCTATTATCATTAAAAGTTATTACGACTGAGCCAAATGAGTTTGCGCTCACTCAGGTACCTTTACTTGATCTGACTGGTGCTTGTCTAGATCAGAAAAGGGTTGTCTTAATTTATGAGATAAGTTTGAAATAACACCTGCCATTTTTCATTACCTGCTAATTCTTATCCTTTGACTTTGGTCAAACATTGACCTTTGACACTTAAACATCTGCACATATATCATGCACCTATAGGAGAGCAGATAGGGGCTTATCCCCTTACTAGAATTTGGAAAGGAGGGGGTACATGCCTAGGAAGGTGTGCGCCCATGGATAGGGATGCTTGGAGTCCCATACGGATGGGACTCCAGGTTGTTTCTTGGTTTCTACTTAGGTGGCTCCTAGCTATAGACTTTGACCAGTCTTAGACATCATCTAAGGATGAATTAGAGGGGCTCTCATCTGATTGGATCAAATGATATCATTCCATCAATCAAATTTAGATCTGATTGCACGAAGCAACGTGATTGGATGGGATGATGTGGCACTGCATGGCGCAGCAGGGTCTACATAAACCCTATCTATGCCCAACTTTCATAGAGTTCTCTCTTAGCCATTCTCCAAGGCTGCCCCTCTCCCTCCTCCATGCCATCTTCTGATCCTCTCTCTCCTCTCCATGCCTAAGGCAAGTTGGGATTCAATTTTGGTGCGATCCAGGCAAGAAAAAGGCTGATGAGAAAAGAAGAAGACAGCACTGCTGCAGAAGGATGACTGCTGATCTTCAAAAAGAAGTTTTGAACATCCTCCAAATTAGATCCAGATCTAATTTTTGGAGAGATGATAAAGAAGGAGTAGATCTTCAGATCCAACTCGAGTGGATATCGGTAGAGGCCAAGTGCTTGCACGGCTAGATCCAGAATCCTTCCGCTGCAATCAGCAGGATCATCTAAAGGGTAATAGGATTATCCCAACGTCAAGGTATAAATTAAATTAGATTTAATTTATTTTTATTTTTATTTATTAGATCAATAAAATTAAATTTGAAATATCTCAGATCTAATCTAGATATATAAGAAAAATTTTTAAAATATCTCTCTTGATCCAATCAAATCTGAACGAACCTGACCAGGAAAATCAGGATTTTTCCTTCAACTGGTATCAGAGCCAGGTTCTCTAAATTGCTTAGATCTAATTTTATTTTATTTTTAATCTAATAATCAGATGATTTTAAATATCACATGAGATGTGATTAGATCTAAAATTAAAAAAATTAAAATTAAATAATATAGATCTAAGTTCTACAATATGCATGATTAGTTGTAAAATAGAATAGTTCTATATATAGTCTTGCATAATCATGATTTATTTTGATTAAATTATAATTTTAGATTTATTTATTTTTTATTTTTTAATAATTATAAATATTATAATAAAATTTAAAAAAAATAAAATTATTTAATTTTTAGATCATATGAGATATGATGCATGCATGTTTAGACTAGTTGTAGAATAGTTCTACATAATTATCTAGATTAGAATTTATTTTGATGTAGATCAATTTAAATCTAATTTTTTAGATAATTATGAGATAATTTAGATCTGAAAAAATATGCATGATATGATACATGAGATGTATGCAAAATATGCCATAAAGTTAGATCTAATTTTATATATGAGATATATGATATAGATCTAACTAGTTTTGTAGTATTTATATTTCCTGATTAAGGCGTTCCTCCTTGGCCGTCCGGTCATAAGAAATAAGTAAGGGTTTAAAGGCCCTCTCCTTCCATTCGATGGGGTGTTCTTATGATGTGTAGGGGTGCTGCGTGTTCGTCCTTAATCAGAAAATCCAAAACTTACTTTCTGCATAAAATCCCTAGATCCTGAAATCCCTAGGATTTTATTGTGCATATTTTGTTTGTGAACCCTAAACTTAACTGAGAATTAAGATTATAAAATATATGTTAGATCTAAAATTAAGAATTTTAGATCTAAGATATATTCATAAAATTGGGTTCGGACTTGGGTAGCTCAATTAGGTCTAAGCGGTTGATCAAATCGAATCAAGAGTTGGTTAGATGGGATCAACAATGCTTAAATTGACCAGCCTAATAGGATTAAGTCTGGGTCAAGATCGAGTTACGTGAGTGATTGATCAAGCTAAGACCTAATTAGGCTCAGAGGTTAAAGTCTGGATTGTAGGCTAACCCAATTGGTTTTGGCTCAACAATTTGGTGTCTAAGGTAAGTTTGGCACATATGACCGACTGGTTTTTAATTGGAAGCTACTCGACCTGAATGCATTCTTGTACGAGTTAATGGCATATTCCTTCCACCGGTCTCACTTACCTGGCCATATTTGTTGACACAGTTCTGATCTGAGGTGGTCAATAATCCGAGCTAACCCATGCCACTAGGTTAGTCATAATTGTTATGACTATGATCAAGTCTAGTTTAATGAGACCTAAATCAATTCTTCCCTAAGAAAAGATTAAGTCTGAGGTCTTCCACCATTGTAGATGTGCGGCCCCCTTCCCGGGGTTGATTGTTCTCGGCTAGGATACAGTGGCTCAGTTGCACCAGAAAGATGCAACCATGTCTATTAGGCATTGGATGCTATGGGCTGGAGGATGAGATTGGGCTCAATATTTCGGATACAGGTGAGAGACTCAATTAGGAATCCCAGTCTATGCTAAATGGTGGGTCTGACTTAACTAAGGAGTGGATCAATATTTCGGATACGGTGAGATTCATGAATTAGAGATCAAGTTTGGGTGCACCATGATTAGAGAATCATTGAACAAGAGTTGTTCACTCATTGGCTAACCCATCACCAATAACTATTAGGTGAGGTGATGAGTCAGTTGGTGAGACCGCACCACCCACTAAAAATCATTAATCATTGAGATTTTTGCATCTCTACAGAGGGAGTGTAGGAATCCAAGAAAGTTGTGGAAGCTAATTTATTTAAAAATAAAATTCTTAAATAAATTGGTTAAAGTCTTAATTACAATATCTAACTAGAAACTTTGATTCTCTACAGAAAAATGTCTGCATCCAACCCACTAGCATGAATCTTGGACACCCATAAACTGACCGAATTTAATTACAAGGATTGGCTTTGGAATATCAAAATTATTTTGGATTCTAAAAAGTTAACTCATGTATTGGATTAGGATCCTTCCACCTTACCAGCTCGTCCATCCACTGAATAGAGAGCATCTCTGGATAAGTGGACGGACGAAGATAACAAGGCCAGATATTACATGTTAGGGCTCGATGTCTGATGAACTTCAACACCAACATGAAGATATCAGGACTGCTCGTCCAAATGTTGGCTCACCTATAAGGAGATGTTTGGTGAACAGAGTCGCGCAGCCAAGTATCAAGTCACTAAACGACTATTCAAGGCTAAGATGCGTGATGGGCAGTCAGTCCAAGATCATTATCTGATGATGATCAAGGATTTGGAAGAGCTTGAGAAGCTCGAAGTGAAGTTGGACTTGGATCTGCAGAATGATATAATTCTGCAATCCTTGACTGATGCATATGGGCAGTTCATCATGAACTATCATATGCATAAACTTCAAAATTCCTTGGCCGAACTTATGAACATGTTGGTTACTGCTGAGCTTTCTATGAAAGGTTCTAAAGGCTCAGTGCTTGCTATGAAATGGACTTCTTCCAAAAGAAAGTCTTTCGGAAAGAAGAAAAAGTCTATGAAAAAGTAGAAGATGGAAGGAGGAAAGAAGAAAAAGGCAAAGCTGAAAAAGAAAGCCACTGACAAAAAAAAATATTTTCATTGCAACAATGATGGCCACTGAAAGCAAAACTGCCCTACTTACCTGGCCACCCTAAAGAATAAGAAGAAGGCAGGTCCTTCTGGAGCTATGCTCGTTATTGAGTCTAACCTTATAGTTTCTTCTACATCCGATTGGGTGTTTGACTCTGGTTCTAGTATTCATTTGTGCACTTCCATGTAAGGTCTTGAGGATAGCAGGAAGCTGAGGGGTGGTGAGATGATCCTGCACATCGAAAATGGAGCAAGAGTTGCTGCCGTAGTCGTAGGAGCATATCCTCTTCGACTATCATTTGGTTTAGACTTAGTGTTAAAAGACTGTTATTATGTGCCTGCAGCAAGAAAAAATTTAATTTCTATTTCTTGCCTAGCATTAGAAGGCTATATAATTAGTTTTCTTAAGGACCATTACAACATTCTTTATGAAAGAAATAAAATTGCAAGTAGTTTCCTTATTAACGGTCTTTATCAGTTACATATTGATGTATCTATTTTTAACATCGAGCAAAATGTGAATACCATGAAACGATCCTAGGGATAGTCCAAACGATAGGTATCTATGGCACCTAAGACTAGGTCATATAGCAGAAGATAGGATTAACAAATTAGAGAAAACTGGGCTATTGAAGTCTGTTGACTTTCGAGTCATATCCAATTTATGAATCTTATCTTCATGGCAAAATGACTAAACTTCCCTTTTGTAGGACATGGGGAAAGGGCCACGGATCTTCTTGCCCTAGTACATACTGATGTGTGCGGCCCATTTGATGTGCCGGCTAGAGGCAACTTTGTCTACTTCATAATCTTTACCGATGATTTATCTAGGTATGGATATGTGTATCTTATGAGACATAAGTCTGAAGCTTTTGAAAAGTTCAAGAAATTCAGACATGAAGTAGAAAAGCAAATAGAAAAATCCATTAAGATTCTGAGATCAGATCGAGGAGGTGAATATCTTAGTCAGAAATTTCTTGACTATCTCAAAGAAAATGGCATAATCTCTCAATGGACTCAACCTGAAATACCTCAACTCAACGAATTTTTAGAACAGAGGAACCGAACCCTATTAGATATGGTCCGATCCATGATGAGCTTCACAAACCTTTCTGATTTTCTTTGGGGACACTGTTTGTTAACTGCAATATACTTACTGAATAGGGTTCCTTCTAAAACTATTCCTACCACACCGTATGAGATATGGCATGGTAAGAAACCAAGTCTGAGTCATCTCAGAATTTGGGGTTGTCCGACTCATGTCAAAAGACAACAAGCGGACAAGTTAGACTTTAGATCCTTCAGAGCTCGATTTATAGGATATCCTAAAGAGTCATTAGGATATTATTTCTACATTCCAGAAGATCATAATGTGATTGTGAGTCGACATGCCATCTTTCTTTGAAAAATAGTTTATTCAAGATAGCGGCATTGGAAAGTAGATTAAGCTCGAGGAGAAAGTCTCACAAGAGCAACGAGCTAAGGACCAAATGGAACCAAATCAAGTTGAGCCAATCCATTCACTACCTCCTCCATCTCGTAGATCAAAAAAAAATTTTCGTCCTTCTGAAAGGTACTTAGGTACTATTTCAGAGCAAGTAGAGAAAATATTCCTCATAAGCAATGGGATTTATGATGATGATCCCAAAACTTATAACGAGACGATATTGGATATCGACTTCGAGAAATGGTTAGAGGCAATGAAGTCAGAAATTGACTCGATGCACTCAAACCAAGTCTGGATGTTAGTAGATCCATCAGAAGGTATAGTACCTATTGGGTGTAAATGGATCTACAAGAGAAAGATTGGTGCAGATGAAAATATGGAGACATTCAAAGCTAGATTAGTGGCAAAAGATTATAGTCAATGCGAAGGCATTGACTATCAGGATACCTTTTCGTCAGTAGCTATGCTAAAATTCATTCGCACATTGCTTGCTATTGCAGCCTATTTCGATTATGAAATATGGCAAATGGATGTAAAAATGGCATTCTTAAATGGATATCTTGAGGAAGATATCTATATGGAATAGCCGCTAGGTTTCACATATCCAGGTATGCAAGCTGCAAAGGTCCATATATGGACTTAAGCAAGCATCTCGGAGCTGGAATACTCATTTTAATGATGTGATCAAATTATTTTGGTTTCATCAAGAAATGAGGAGGAACCATGTGTATCTTCAAAAAGATCAGTGGGAGCGCTGTTGTCTTCCTCGTATTGTACGTAGGATGACATCCTCCTTATTGGGAATGATATTCTCATGTTGACCATAGTTAAAATATGGTTATCCAAAGAATTCTCCATGAAAGACCTAGGTGAAGCATCCTTTATTCTAGAAATTAAGGTCTATAGAGATAGACCGAATAGGATGCTAGGACTTTCACAAAAGATGTACATAGAGGAAGTGCTAAAGAGGTTTAGCATGGAAAACTCTAAGAAGGGGTTTGGTATCCTTCAGACATGGCATTCATCTTTCCAAAAAGATGTGCCCTAGCACACCTAAGAAAATAGAACGCTTGAGCAAGATCCCTTATGCTCCAGCAATAGGGAGCCTCATGTATGCCATGTTATGTACACGACCTGATATAGCCCATGCTGTGAGTGTCACGAGCAGATATCAGTCGAATCCAGATGAAGAACACTGGACTTCTATAAAATGTATCCTTAAGTACTTGAGAAGAACTAAGGATATGTTGTTGATTTTTGGTAATGGAGAACTCCAAGTCTAGGGGTATACAAACTCGAATTTTATGTCCGATGAGATGATCGAAAGTCGACATCTGGAGGTCTGTTTGTGTGTAATGATGGTGCTGTCAGTTGGAAGAGTTCTAAGCAAACAGTGATAGCACATTCCACCATAGAAGCAGAATACATCGCTGCATCAGAAGCTACGAAGGAGGCATTCTGGTACAAAAAATTTATCATAGAGATCGAAGTGATGCCATCAGATGCCATTTCTTTATACTGTGACAATAATGGTGCCATAGCCCTTGCTAAGGAGCCGAGGTCTCACCAAAAATTCAAGCATATTAAGCAGCGATACCACCTCATCTACGATTACCTCGAGAAAGGATACGTTGAGGTCAAGAGAGTCGACTCTACAAATAATACGGCAGATCCACTTACAAAGCCGTTGGGCCAGTAGAAGATCGAAGCCCACCTTGAGAAGATGGGACTTAGATTTGTAGCCAATTGGCTTTAGGTCAAGTGGGAGTTTGTTAGATATGTGTGCCCTAGAAGTCCAGAATTGGCTGACACTTGTAATACACTTCTAGGGGCAAAATTATAATTTTGACTATAAATAATAAAATAATTATTTTCTATCACAAATGTATATTTAGTGTCTGTGATACATCCCTTGAGTTAATGGTAATGATAATTCTTATTTTCAAGAGTTGAAAATTTAAGACAAGAATTTTCATTATTAACTCATAAAATGCTCCTGATCCATAGGATCATCATGAGGATGGTGATTGATCCAGAAGGTTGGTGTACAATCGCTTCTTTATAGTAGATGAGTCTTGAGTCTATGGTGTAGAGACACCGGTAAAGCGAGAGTATAGATACTCGTTAGAGAATGAGGGCACTGAGCGTGACCACCTCGAGTAGTCATAAGGAAAGTCTACCTTCTCGTCGATGACTGACTCGAAGCTGCAGTGGTGTGTCTGGTTCTTTGACCTGAGGTGCATCGGTAGTTCACCTTGAGGGTGTTATAGTTTGACTACACCATGACTCGATCTCCTAGCCATTCAGAACCTTGAGGTGTATGTTGGCTATAGCATGTTCATTGTAGGAATTGGATTGCACCAAGATGGAAATCTATCTACCTCGGTGGATGAGGAGCAGCCCTATGATGATCATGAGAATCAAGTCCATAAGCCCATGGCCATGGCAGAGTGAAATAATAGAAAGAGTTTCTATTAAGATTTTCACATCGGACTTGAATCGAATGATTAAATCATATGATAGAAATTAGGGTTTGACGAGTTCACCTTAACCCTAATCTGATCGGAGCTCAAGATAGAAGAACTTAATCACACAAGTAGCTGCACTGAGAGGTTCATTTTTAATTTTGATGGGTTGCCACCATATACTGTTAGGTGTCACTGGTGGATTTTAGGAGCAATTAGAATGATTTAGATGATCAATCATTCTAGTTATCTGAATTAGAAGAGTTCTAATCCATCGGAAGGAGTTTCGATGATGTCGATGATAGAGATCGTGATATATCCCATTATATACAAAACTAAATCTAACTGGATTACACAAATAAGAGTTTGGATCTGGATATCATCAATTCGACTAACCTAGTTCAATTGATTTGAATTAGATTCAAGGAAATCATGCTAGCACACGATTGAGCCTAACGTTCTCCTTCTATTATCATTAAAAGTTGTCTCGACTGAGCCAAATGAGTTTATACTCACTCAGGTACCTTTAATTGGTCTGACTGAAGCTTGTCCAGGTCAGAAAAGGATTGTCTTAATTTATGAGATAAATTTGAGACAACACCTATCATTTTTCGTCACCTGCTAATTCTTGTCCTTTGACTTTGGTCAAACATTGACCTTTGACACTTAGACATCTGCCCATGTGTCATGCACCTATAGGAGAGTAGATAGGGGCTTGTCCCCTTGCTAGAATTTGGAAAGGAGGGGGTGCACATCTAGGGAGGCATGCGCCCGTGGATAGAGATGCCTGGAGTCCCATACGGATGGGACTCCAGGTTGCTTCTTGGTTTCTACTTAGGTAGCCCCTAGCTATAGACTTTGACCAGTCTTAGGTGCCATCTAAGGATGAATTAGAGGGGCTCTCATTTGATTAGATCAGATGATGTTATCCCACCAATTAGATTTAGATCTGATTACATGAAGCAACATAATTGGTCGGGATGATGTGGCACTGCATGGCGCAGCAGGATCTATATAAACCCTGTCTACGCCCAACTTTCATAGAGTTCTCTCTTAGCCATGCCCCAAGACTGCCCCTCTCCCTCCTTCATGCCATCTTTTGGTCCTCTCTCTCCTCTCCATGCCCAAGGCAATTTGGGATCCAGTTTGATGCGATCCAAGCAAGAAAAAGCTAATGAGAAAGGAAGAAGGCAGCACTGCTGTAGAGACAATAGCAGATCTTCAAAAAGGAGTTTTGAAGATCCGCTAAATTAAATCCAGATCTAATTTTTGGAGAGATGATAAAGAAGAAGAAGATCTTCAGATTCAGCTCAAGTGGATATCGATAGAGGTCAGGTGCTTGTATGGCTAGATCCAGAATCTCAGGCAATCAGCAAGATCATCAAAGGGTAATTTGATTACCCAACATCAAGATATAAATTAAATTAGATTTAATTTATTTTTATTTTTATTTATTAGATTAATAAAATTAGATCTAAAATATCTCAGATCTGATCTAGATATATGAAAAAAAATTTTGAAATATCTTTCTTGATCCGATCAAATCTGAACGAACCTGATCCGAGAAATCAGGATTTCTCCTTCATAAATTACATAAAGCTTTATATGGACTAAAACAAACCCCACGAGCATGGTACAAGAGATTAAGTAAATTTTTGTTAGATAATGAGTTTACTAAAAAAAATGTTGATAAAATTTTATTCCTAAAAAGAAAATATGATAATCTATTAGTAGTACAAATCTATATGGATGATATAATTTTTGGTGATACTAATGAATCTCTTTGTCAAAAATTTGCTAAGCTTATACAGGATGAGTTCGAGATGAGCATGATGGGAGAGCTAAATTTCTTCCTCGGATTCTAGATTAAACAAAACGAAGAAGAGATCTTCATTAACCAAATAAAGTACACAAGAGAGATACTTAGAAAGTTTGGAATGGAGAACTCAAGACCAATTGGCACACCAATGAGTACATCTTGCAAACTTGACAAAGATGAAAAGAATAAGAAAGCAGATATTAAATTATATAGAGGTATGATAGGCTCACTTCTTTATCTTACTGCAAGTAGATCAAATATAGTATTTAGTATTTGTATGTGAGCTAGGTATCAATCGGATCCTAGCGAATCATATTTGCTTGCTGTTAAAAGAATCTTTAGATACTCATCTGGGATACTTAATGTAGAATTATGGTATGATAGATCATCTCAATTTGAATTAATTAGATACTTTGATGCTGATTTTGTTAGTTGTAAACTTGATAGAAAAAGCACTAGTAGCACATGTCAATTCATAGGAATTAATTTAATTTCATGGTTCAGTAAGAAATAAAACTCAGTAGCACTATCTATGGCCGAGGCCGAATATATTGCTATTGAAAGTTATTGTGTGCAAATTCTTTGGATCAAACAACAACTAGAAGACTTTGATTTTTAAACTTAATAAAATATCAATAAGATGTGACAATACAAGTGCAATCAATTTAACCAAAAATTCAATTCAAAATTTAAGATTTAAATATATTAAAATAAGACATCATTTCATAAGAAATCATGTTCAAAATAATGATGTGACACTTGAATTTATCTGTACTGATAAACCATTAGCTGATATATTCACTAAACCTCTTAATGAAGAAAGATTTAACATCATAAGAAGAGAACTAGGACTTTGCTATCAATAAGAGTAAATCTCATTTGCATAACACAAAATAAGTCAAATTAAGTTTAAAAAATTAATTTTGATTACATAATCAATGATCAATATTAAAGAAAATATTTGAATATTATTAAAATATTAAATTTCCTCTGAAACTTTAAAAATTTTAAAACTTGTACTCAAGTCGACTCGAGCAACTTAGTTAAAATTCACGAGTCGACTCGAGGGTCAGGAGCCACAGGCATTAAAATGGACCCACGACTATTCATGATGCCCTAAAAACTCTCCAAAATCTCGAGTAGAAGCCTTCTCGTCCTCCCAAACTCAATTCAATAGTGTCTGCTTGTCTCCTTATCATCTACTCCCTTAGATTCGTGAAGTTAGGGACTGGATTTGGATCAAATGGTCAGTGAAAGATGAGGAGTGTGGAAGATTTGTAATACCCATGGAGCTGAAGAATGAGAGAGGAGAAGGAAAGTCCGAATGGAACGGGCGACATCCCGACCAACTGAGGTTTCTCAACCCTCTAAAGAATTCGCTCAGGAAGAACTTCAACAAGATCAAGGTATATCAAGTTCACCCCCTCCGCTACCTTCACCTATTGGTAGGATAGCCACTAGAGCTATTGCAATGGAAAGGAGAATTGATTTCAAATTCTTTGAGAGTTATAATTTTTCAATTGGGACTTAAATTGATAGGATGGGGTGGAGAAATTTTTGCACAATGAATATCCCAATATACCCTATGCTAGTTAGGGAGTTTTATGAAAATCTAAAGAGGAGATCTTCTAAAATTGTAACTACCATCAAAGGTATACAAATTGAAGTGACAAAAAAGGGTTTTGGCACATATCTTTAGCATTACTATACAAGGACTCATTCTAGATAAGTTAACTAACAAGAAGGAAGGGCTGAGGCTTATTGTCAGGAGAGATGACATCACAAGGAATGTCCTAGCATCCATCTTATCTATGGAGATAAGAGTTTTACATCACATCATTGATGGAATTTTCATTCCTAAGTTAGGAAGGCATGACTTTGTATCTGAAAGAGAGTGATGTATGATGTATCTGATGGTTCAGGGATCATAGATAAATTTGTTAGGAATTATGATGCATCAGATGAGAGAGGCAGCATCTAGAAACATGGTGTGTTTGCCCTATGGCATGATCCTAACCAGGATCTTTGAGATAGTAAGAGTACCACTAGAGATGAAGGCTATAAGAAGTTGTCTCACTTTGATGTATATAACATGAGAGCTTTGACCAGAATGCAGTATCATGTAGAGGAAGAAAGATAGGTAAAGAACATTTCTGATCAAGAGAGGAGAGTGCCTAGAGTAGTGGAGGCAGAAGAGCCCTCTACCCCTATTGCACCTAGAGATGCATCTGATCCTAGTACACTTATGACTCCTCGAGCTCCATCCACAGGCGGATTCTCTCAGCCACCACCTACTGACTCTGCATCCATGGAGAGACTGGTAGATATGATTTCTACCAAAGTTAGTAGAGACATACAGGGTTTATTTGAAAGGATAGAGGGTGTGCAGGTAGAGATGAGATCTATATCTTAGAGGCTCACCATTTTAGAGCAAAGGGAGAATATACATGTCACATCTATTGATCACTCTAGTATTATTTAGGAGCTTGCCCAGCTTAGAAGAAGAGTCGAGTCTGGAGAGATAGAGATGATGGGATAGAACAGGCACAGCAACAGGGCATCATCTCAATGCTTGGAGCTATGGATAATCTGATAGTAAAGATCGAGAGACTTGCTCCAGGTGCAATATCAGCAGCAGCAGCAGCAGCCGATGTAGTGGCCAAAGGAGCGATGCCTCATCCTTCGCCTCCTCCACCTATGTCATTTGGTCAGTCTACTAAGATATCCATGAGTGAGAGTAGACCACCACTGAGGGTCTATACTCATATGGGATCTACTCCTCGCAAATAGCCAGGCCATCTGCTAAGATCAGGAGTAGAAAAGCTAGACCTTCCACCTCACGAGCCTTATCCAAGATATTAAAGATCCCTTCTGATGATGAGTAGCCTCATAGGGAGCTAATGTCTCATTATTTGTTGTCCTTAGACCTATGTTAGATACTTCTTGAGGAATATATGTTTGTATGTCACTCTATGTTAGGTACTTCTGAGACACTCATATATATGTAACTTAGTCTTGTCTTGAACTTAGTATTTCATTGTATCTTTATGTATTGAGAACACACTCATTTTATGAATGCAATGAAAAACACATTTATATGGCTACTTACTCTTTCACTGAATAAATCTCTTGATATATTCTCATGCAATGGCTACCTTTTGGGATGACAAAATGGGAGAGTAAGATGTGTATATGAGCATACACACATTCAATATTTAAATTCAACAATTTTAGCTCGTGAAATCTAGAATTTTTAGCTTGTTTTACCAGTTTTTCTCTTTAGGATAAATTTTAAGGTGTAAGATGTACATGAACAAATATTAATCTTGTTGTGTTGTGCTAAGCATGTTTAATCACATAAAGTGTATGTCAATTAGTACTCATGCTAATAGAACTTTAAACATAGTATAATTAATTATATAAATTGTGCCATGATACATATTCTATATACCAAATGCAAGCTTGGCACATGACTGTTCAATGAAGAGAACTCATGCCTATTACATATAAATGATAAATGTTGGTAGATTATCGCTCAAATAAGCACAAACTAAAAATTTAACTCCAAAGTGATAAAATATATTAAATATATGAGCATGAATTGAGGGGGAGCTAAACATGAAAATATGAAAAGAGTTAAACCATTAGTTTATTAAAAATGTCCTTAATACATTATATTTCTCACTCATATACTCGAAGTTTTGTCATCATCAAAACAGAAAAGATTGTTAACCCCAAAGATTGATTTTGATGAGTAACAAAATATTTGAGTATATGTTTGGACTAATGAATTTATTGAGATCATATTTCGGATGCATTTTAGAGTATTAATTAAGACATCCCTAAAAATGCATTTGGAAGTTGACAAAAAAAAGTTGGAGGCTTTCGAGGCATAAATCACACTTAAAACAAGATCTAAAAGAGATATCTCAAAACTAAAATTGAAGAAAAAATCAATTGGTTGAAGTAAAAAATTTTAGCATAAATAGGTCTTGAATTGACCCCTTGTTCGACCTCTTATTCAGCTCGAGCTGGAACGACACGAAAAAGAAGACTGGCACGTAAGAGTTTCAGCTAGCACGGTCTCGAGTGGAGGACCGAGTTGACTCAAGTTCCTCAAGTCGAGGTCGTAGAAAAATATAGAGAATGGGATTTTTGGGATATAGTTTGGTAAGGCCTCGAGCAGAGTAATGAGTCAACTCGAGCTTCAACTCGAGATCCTCGAGTTGAGATCTCAGAAAAATACAAAGAACTTAATTTTTGGGATGAAGTGTAGAATGAACTCGAGCAAAGGGATGAGTTGACTCGAGCTTCAACTCATGCTCGAGCAGAGTAATGAGTCGACTCAAGCTCCAACGGCTAGTTTCTGCAAAATATTCAAAACTGTATAGATTTGTTCCAAATGGCTATTTTTAGTCTTCTAACTATCAAAAATTCTTCTCCAGTCTACCAAACGTGGGGAATAAGCCACAAAACACCTAGAGGAAGTGATATGACCATTCAATCATTGAGAGAAATAAGAAGTTAAGAGAAAACGTCCAAAAAGTCTTGAATAGAGAGCATTCAACTTCCAACTCCAAGAAATATCAAATCAAGAGATTCTTTTCAGCAAGAAGACAAACTCAATCAATTCAAAGGCTTCCTTCAAAGAAGATTCCACAAGCTTCATTGACTTGCTCATTAAAGGAGCTTTATTTTTATTTTTGTTGTGTAATCCATACTCTCATTGTAACTTAGCTTCAATAGGATTTTGAAGCTAAGAGACAGGCTTATCCAAGCCTGAAAATTAGATTATAAGCCAAAGGTTGGCTTAGGATTTGGTTGTGGCTGGTGAACCCATGTAAAACCAACTAGATTTTGGACAGTGAGCCTTGCAAAACTATTCGACTATAATCTTGAAGAGATTATAGTAAAATTTTTAAGTAGATCTTGAGAAGTGGACGTAGATGCAAGGAGTATCGAACCACTATAAATTTTCTTATGTTTGTGATTGCCTTATCCTATCACTTCTAGTATATTTCTGCATTTTTGCATACTTAGTAGCATAGAACCACAACACACTTCAACATATCACTAGTTTTTGAAAATATCATATTACTTATTTAAATTTTGAAAAATTCAATTCACCCTCTCCTCTTGGGTTGTCTTGCTAGGTAACACTTTGATATCTACCAAGCATTTTCAAAGCAAAACTGATATTAGAACGAGTACATACTTGTGCATATATCAAACTATCCACTGTAGATGTATAGGATATATCCTTCATCTGATTTCTCTCAATTTCATTCCTAGGATATTAGAATTTTTTGAATTTATCATCCTTAATGATTGGCACTTCACTTAATGAGTAGCTTGATATTCCAAACATTTCTAAGATCCTAATAATGTAAGTTTTCTGAGATAAGCCAAGTAACCTCTTACTCCTATCATGATAGATTTCTATACTAAGAATATAAGAAGCGTCTTTTATATCTTTCATATCAAAATATTCGAAAAGAAAGCTTTTAGTTTCATACAAGAGATCCAAATCATTGCTAGCTAGTAAAATATGATCCATATATAGTATCAAAAATATAAACTTACTTTTATTTACCTACAGATATATATATTGATCAGTAATATTTTTTTTTAATCCGAAAGAAGCAATGATATGATTAAACTTTAAGTACCATTACTTAGAAGTTTATTTAAAATGGATATAGATTTCTTTAATTTACGTACCTATCTTTTATTTTCTTGCACTAAAAATCTTTCAGGCTATTTCATATACATCTCTTTCTTTAAATTTTTATTCAAGAATACAGTCTTGACATCCATTTAATATAGTTCTAAATCAAAATAAGCTATTAATGCTATAATGATTCAGAATGAATCCTAATATAGCTATAAAACATAATTATGCTAATAATACATATTATATAGCTATAAAACATCTTTGGATAAGAATCATAGTATATAATAAGTATCGCAACTAATTTAATCATAAATTTAAACATAACAATCAATGCCAAAACAAGCAATACATAAATCATAAATTATAAAAATTTCATAATTAACAATAATATGAAATATATAAGCAAGAACAATAATTATAGCATTAATATAAAATTTATGTTTAAACTATGATTCATCATATTAGTTATACTTTTAGTGGTTTAACTAACAATAATTATAAAAATCTAAGGTTATTCCACCTCTGGATGTAGAACTCTCCATCTTTATGTAATATGAATTAGTCAACCAATAACTATCAATTTAGCATCTAATTACAGTCATCTTTGGATCAACTATAACAGGCATACTTTTATGTAATTCTAAAACTATAATGAGAGAGAAAACTATTAGCTCTCAATAACTTAACTATCCAAGATCCATAGAGTACTCGGGGCACTTTGGAACTATGCAAAAATATACTTGAACAGTATAATAATGACCAAAATTATCATTTAAATAGTTTAATTATTTAATTATTTTATCTTACATGAAGAATTCAACCATACACTACAAGAAAATAGTGATTTTACGATCAATTTTGCGATCAAATTTTTTGGTTGAAATTTATGATCAATTTTATGATAAAAATTTTTATCATCGATTTTATGATCAAAATTTGAATATAAAAATAAATTTATAAAATATTAATTTTATAAAATTTTACAATCAATTTTTTTGACCAAATTTTTGGTCGTAAATTTTTTGACTGAAAAATAGATCAAAAAATCCTAAAATTATTTTTTTTTAATTTAAAAAATTTTTTGATCAATTTTTTATTTAAAAAATTAATTTTTGATCAAATTTTTGATCATAAATTTTTCAACCAAAAAATTGATCGTAAAATCTCAAAATTATTTTTTAAAAATTTAAAATAATTTAAAAAAATTTTGACTAATTTTTTGATCAAAAAAATAATTTTTTTGATCAAATTTTTTATCATAAATTTTTTGACCAAAAAATCGATTGCAAAATCCTAAAATTATTTTTTAAAAATTTAAAATAATTTTTAAAAAATTTTCATTAATTTTTTAGTTAAAAAATTAATTTGTTTCTATCAAATTTTTTATCACAAATTTTCTAACCAAAAAATTAATTATAAAATCCTAAAATTATTTTTTAAAAATATAAAATAATTTAAAAAAATTTTCCATCAATTTTTTGGTCAAAAAATTAATTTTTTCCAACCAAAGTTTTGATCGCAAATTATCCGATTGAAAAATTGATCACAAAATTCCAAAATTAGTTTTTTAAAATTAAAAATAATTTTAAAAATTTTTTGACCATTTTTTTAATCATAAATTTTTTTATCAAAAAATTGATCAAAAAATCTTAAAATTATTTTTTAAATTTAAAATTTTAGAGATAGATTTTTTGGTTGGAAAATCAATATTTTTCGATCAAATTTCTATCACAAATATATTTTGCAACCAAATATAATTTTTTTCTATTTTTTTAAAATGATATAACTTTAGAATTTAAAACACATCTTCACCATTCATTATTTAAATAATTATCTTTAGTATATCATCATAGAAAACCAGCTTGATTCGATAGCCATAGCTATGTCGATCAATAAAATTTGATTTCAACGATGTCGAACAATCATATGATGATTTGATAGATAGAGATTACCGATGAATTTGAAAACTTGCAACGATGATCTTGGTGATACTTATTGTATACAATCAAAATTTTACTTCAATTGAACATCATTATCATGATCAATTTAGCACGGGATGATTTGGACCGTTAAATAAAAAATAAGTGATCAAAAGGCTAAATGACATCCGATTGTAAGATAATTTTTTAGGTAAATAATTTTTGCTACTATTTTAATCATTTGTATGATGATGATCGCAAAATCCAAACTGTGTATATGAACCATCGATATTAAGCTGATCATATAAAAGCACAAGTATAGTTACTTAATGACTTTAAGAATGAGTATCAAGAAACATAGTTTTAGATCATTCATATATGTACGGTTTGAATTTTACGATCACCACCATACAAATGATCAAAGTAGTTACAAAGATCATTTATCTAAAAAATCATCTTATAATTGGATGTCACTTGGCCCTTTGATCACTTATTTTTTATTTAACGGTCTAAATTATTTCATGCTAAATTGACCATAATAATGATATCCAATTGAAGTAAAATTTTTAATAGTTTACTATAAATATCACCAAGATCATCATTGCAAGTTTTTGAATCCATCGATGGTCTCTATCTATTAGATCATCATCCGGTCGTTCATGGCTATCGAAATTAAATTTTATTGATCAACATAGCTCGGGCTATCAGATCGAGCCGATCTTTTATGATGGTACTCTAATGATAATTATTTAAATAATAAATAGTGAAGATGGGCTTTAAATTTTAAAATTATATTATATTCAGAAAAAAAATAAAAAAAATTATATTTGATTGCAAAATATATTTGTGATCGAATAATCGATCGAAAAAAATTAATTTTTCAACCAAAAAATTGGTGGAAAAAATTTTCAAATTATTTTAAACTAAAAAAATAATTTTAAGATTTTTTTGATCAATTTTTTGGTTAAAAAATTTACGACCAAAAATTCGATCGAAAAAAATTAATTTTTTGATCAAAAAATCGATCAAAAAATTTTTCAAATTATTTTAAATTTTAAAAAAAATTGACATTTTTTTATCGATTTTTCAATCACAAAATTTTTTTAATTTTTTACAACCAAAAAATTGATTGTAAATTTAAATATTAAAAAAATTTAATTAGCACCTTTTTTTGGTGATTTATTTGGTTATTTAAAAAATAAAAAAAAAATTATGAGCCCGGCGCCCCACCCCCAGCCCCGTCCCAACCACCCTCGACCACCATCTTTCCCTCCCCGACGGTCACCAACGATGGGCCCCCCTCCCCTCCTCGGAGACCACCCACGACGACCTCCCATTGCCGGCCCGCCGCGACTGCCCCCTTCCCCTCCCCGACGACCACCCGCAATGGCCTTCTCTCGCCGGCCCATCTGCGATGGCCCCCCTTCTCCTTCTCCTTATCGCCACCTACCGTCGGGGGGTGCGGTGCCAAAGGCGCAGAGCAGCGGCGAGGGGTGGTGCAGGTGGCCAGGGGGCAGCGCGGGCGGTGTGGGTGGCCGAGGGGCAGTGCGGGTGGATTCCATCTTGCTTTAAGAAGAGCAAAGGGCCAAGCGAGTGCGACCGGGGGCATAATCTGGCCGTGTCCTCTAGCATGTCTCATGCCCCGGTCTGGACCCCCCCGCTTTATATTCTTCTCTCTGGAAGTTTTGCTTTCTGTGATGTTATGGTAACCCGTGAACAGACGCAGTTTTCGAAATGGTGGGGTTTTGTTTTGTTTTGTGTTTTGTGTTTTTTTTTTTAAAAAACTCTGCCATTCATCATGGGAACTCCATGGAGCCCAGCTCAACAACCACACCATTTTCTCTGGAAGTGGCCTGTTGATGATGACTCTGGCTCATGCCTTCAGGACCCTACGTGAGACCTTTGCATCATCTGAATCATGTTAAAATATATGCTTCTAGGGATTACGTCAGCTCCTAGTTTCTTGTGCATTTATAGTCTCAATTAGTTCCTTTGCTGTATAATCTTGAAAATTACTTTTCCTATCATGTCCTATAGAATGGCTTGTGATTCGAGCAAAGTATATAACATGCCCGGTATAACCGTGCTCCATACAATCACCAGCTGTTCTGCAATAGTTTTATATATATAGCTGGTGATGTGAAACATCTAAATGTCTCAAAAAGGAAACATAATGTAATTTGCTAAATTACCACCACATCCATCTTTGAGGACAACAGTTCCTAAAAAAATTAGAAAAAGCACCAAACATATATAACTTTAGAAGAATATTATATGTCTTTTGTGCATAAACAATTATGAAAAGCAGAAATCAGCAAAAATATCCTTCTGTTTGTATCATGTCATTATATTATTATTATCTTTTGCTCATTCAATCTCAGGGAGATTTTGCTATCAAAAAAATTTTAATAATTTTTTTGATCGATAAATCGGTCGCTAGATTTTGCTATCAAAAAAATCGGTCGAAAAATATTTTCAACTAGCCTTTTTGCAACCAATTTTTTTTATCACAAAATTATTAGCAATCGATTTTTGATTTTTAGCGATTGATTTTTCGATCACTAAAATCCTATTTTCTTATAGTGATAATATTTCTCAAATCATCATAAGTCTAACAGTTTAAAAATCGCTCTAATCGGATGAAAAATGAACAAATTAAATCAATAAAGAACTTAACCGTAAATAACAGAAGAATAGGGCTTTTCTATAAAATAATAGCTTTAAAACTATTAAAAGCCGGTAAGGACCTTAATAGAATTTATCACTTTATCAGGGACTAAATTTTAAAAAATCTTTTTTTTATTAAATAGATCCTACTGGATTTCGAGTTTTGGGTTTGGACCCAAAACCCAAATCCGTTTAGCCCTTCTTCCCTTTTCTCTGATCACGAGAAGGATTTCGTGTCGACGGGCGGGCGACCGGCCACTCCAATTCTCCTCGACCGCCACTGCCTCCCTCCGTTGCTGCCGTGGCTAGGCCAAAACACCGCATGCGAGAGGATTACAGCCACGACCACCGGCTTGCTTCACCGGTCTGCACAGTGGATGCCGTGAGTGCCGTGAAGGCAGCAGTGACCGTAGGCCGGTCTCTTCCTTGCCGGGTTGGTTTGAATGCCCTTCCTTTCTTATGACATCCTATTTTTGGAAAGTCATACCTTCCGAATGTCATAACAAAACCAGAGGATGTGATAAATTTTTCAAAATAGAAAAATATTTTCATCATTCAAAATTTTAAATAAAAAAATATAATACAGCATTTAATGTGCATTCAAAAGCGGTACTTCATGATCCAATTATATGCCATGGTATATTGTTATTGCACCATATGCAGTGCACAGAGAATTACTCATCCCTCTTATTACCTCCCATTGTTATGTTATTCTATTTAGTGTTTGCATTGATTGGCCTACCAGAAGGTTACAAGAAAATGACCTGTCATGCAGCAACAAAATTCATGCAATAATAGTTGGTATAAGTAACAATAGATTTAGGTTATCCACTTCTCACATAGGTCAGTCAATAATGTATTCTTTTGGTTCGTATATGAGCTGCGTTAGAATTTTAATGTGCAGGTTCCCGTGATCATAATACTATAGGAAAGTATGTCATGATTGGTTTACCGAGTTGATACCAAGTCAGGCTTATGAATGATTATCCCTGTAATGAATAATTAACCCTGTGGATTTACCTGTAAGGCAAGATCTTGCTTGTTGTGTTCGTGACGGTTCCAACCAGATAGTGGATTGGTTTTAAGCGGCCACTTGTTTCTGAAGCTCCTTGCGCGTTTTGATGAAAAATTGTAGAAACATTTTTCTACTTTGAGCTATTTGCATTGATATCTTCTGAACTTTAAAAATTTTTAATTAGACTTTTTGAGTTATCAGTACTGACCTAATATGATGCTGCGATCGATCCACCATCAAATGTTGTTAGTTTTTTTTTTTTTTAAATATCATTAATGCACTATCATGTAAGATCATAACATCCTCTCTCTGTTAAGCCTTTATAAAATCGTTTCCACTTTCCTGAACTATAACGTTCCATTCCATCTTAGCCTCCATGCAAGCTCGCAGATCACGAGCACATCTATCCCAACCTTCCCATTCTCTCCAGATCAAGATCACAAAGTTTGAGGAATGAAAATAAGTAGCTCACATTTTAACTATTTGGTTCGAGAGAGTCTATTCATATTTTGATTTTTAAAAAAACATAGAAATACCATAATTTTTCTAAATATGATAATCCCTATCATTTTCTGGTATTCAAATTCTATTATAATGTTGGATATGAACTAAATATGTTAGGAGATATGGCTATTTTGTTCTCATTCCAATTATGGTTGTGAACCAAACAATCCCTAATATAGTTAAAAACTTAAAAGGTTTAAGAGTGAATCAGACTATAAGCATTTGAGAGTGCTAATGCAAATTTTTTACTTAATTTTCAAATATGCTTGACGATATGCCATTTCAGGCACAGTTTTTGTCTACGGGCTCATCTCCTCAATGTCGGAGCTGAGCAATCAAATGCAACCTAAAAATAATATAGACTTAGTGAGAGAAATATTATTTTATTATTATTATTCTTTGATAAATGCTTACATTTATTCTTTTTCAGGACTTAACAGATTTATTTTTTTTGGAATTAACATAAAAAAGGCTGACAGTAAGAATGTTAAAACTAGTGCGAGCTAGGGAAGAAATATTGGCATTTATTTTGGAATAACCTGAAAATGATTGAAAGTAATAGCATTATAATTAATAAAAAAAACTGGAATGTGCTCAGGAGCGCTTGTTAGTCGTCCGATGATCAGACGGTTATGATGCGCCCAGCATCGCTCGAGCGCGGTGGTCCTCATCGCTCTATGCCAGTGTTATTTTGGGGTGCGAGGCTCGAACCCTCAACCTCCGGATAGACCATGAGAACCAGGCGCTAGCAAGCTGCGCCACCACCCCGCGCTTCCCGTTTCGGGCTTAATAAGACTTACAACATATAACAAATCCTTTTCAACAACCCAACATCGTCACAGAACGCCAACTTTGCCATGCTTCCACCCAAATCCAGAACTTCTGCTACCAGTGCGTCGGTTCCTCATAAAACCCAAACGCACAGACAATCAAAAACATCCCAGCATCCAACCCAAAATTTGCTTTATTGGATATCACATTTTTCTTTCCCCTTTTAGTCCAAATGATGGGCACAGCATTTGGATTAATACCGTCTCAAGGATTAAGCCATCTCATAAAAGTGTTGGCAAGAAAGTAAGAAAATGTAATAAAGCTATTTCTTTTCTTTTTCTATATGAAGCACCAAAGTTTGAAACTTAGTAATATTTTATGAGGTCTAAAAAATATTACTGTTGCCATCTAAACCCTGATCTGGTGACTAGAAGGCTCTGAGATGTTAGCATTTCAGCGGTTTACTACATGGTGACTATCTTGCATGCTAACAATGCTCATCAAATTGGCTCTAGTCGGATCCTCTCTTATGTTGGATGTTGGGTCTTCTTTTATAGACAGTCCTCCCTTTAAATTTAGGCTCTAGAGTCCTTGATTTGGTGGGAAGAGAACTAGGCTTTTTTGTTCCTGATTAGCCCAAAAAATCTGAATCCAAACAGAATTTCCATGTGCCATGTGTCATGTTTTGGTTGGTTGACATATTTTAGCCACATTAGTTACCAATACAAAAGCGATCATGCACTCCATATAACTTTCATCCTCCCATTGCCTCTTTCTGCAGATATGGCTATTGAGAATGCCACGGAAATAGAAGAGGGTTACAAGCAAAAAGCCAGAGTGTGATTGGCCTGCTACGAGTGTTGCTAAGGTTGGTCGCTCCATTGGCCTCAACAAGCAGGCCGTAAATATGACTGCTGCAATAGTGGGTACGACTCTCATCATCTAAATCTTTAATGTCAAGTTCCAGAATACTCCTGCTTCTGTCTAAGCTTCTCATATATATATATATATATATATAGCCTTGTACCTTTGATTTCTATTACTCCTCGTAGACTCAGGAACATATGTGCTTATGAAATATCTTTCTAATTTTTTTTTGATTTAAGCAATTATATCCTCATGTTTAGAAATATTAAGATATTTGCAAAAGAAGAAAAAAACAAGAGATAGAGAGAGGGAGAGAGAGAAATTTGTATTTTTGTTTCATCACATTCGATACATTTTAAGGGTTATATACAATATATAGACTCTATGCAAGGAAATAATAATAGAAGCTGATACAGAATCACCTAATAAAGATTAATATTATGGGCTAATATAGATTATCATGTGATCCTTAAAATCATGTGATTATCTAAAAATATGTGATCGCTAAAATTATGTGATCACTTGAAATTATACTAACACTCTCCTCAAACTCAATGTAGTCCCGCAAACACCAACTTGAGTTTGGAAAATAGATCATGAATGTACTTAAAAGCTAACATATAAAATTAGGAGCTGGAGTAGCAATTCAAAAGCGAATGTGATAGACAGGAGCTGATATGGCATCTCAAAAGCTAATATGATGGCAAAATAAGAGCTGATGTGGCAGCTTAAATACTGAAGTGATAAATCAAGAGCTGACTTAGCAATATAGAGACTGATGTAGTTGATTAAGAGCTATCATAGTAGCTCACAAGCTGATATAGCAGATCAAGAGTTGACATAGCAACTCAAAAGCTGATATAGCAGATTAATGTATCAAGCTGATATAAATCTAACATGGCAAATTAGGAGCTAATATAGTAGCTCAAAAGCTGATGTGGCAGATCAGGGGACGACTTAGCAGCTTATAATCCAATATGGCAGATTGATGTGTTAGGCTAATATGATAATACAGAATCTAACTTGGCAAAACAGAAGTTGATATAGTATCTCAAAAGCTAATGTAGCAGATTAGGAAGCTAACATAACAAATTGATATTTTTATTAATGCTGACGTAGCTAATTGATGTGACAAACTGACATATCCACTAACTTGCTTAACTACTATGGCATACTAGACGTCTACCAACATATCCCATTGACATGATAAACTAACGTGTCTATCGATGTAGCTAACTAACATATATCCAATGATTTGATTGATTGATGTGGCTAACTGACATATTTGATAACATAGACTATTATATCTAATTAGTGACTGATGTAGCTCTCACATTGAAGTAACATAGCAAAACAATTAATTTGCCAAGCTTTGCAGCTAAATAGATAATGGTGTGGCAAGATGTCATGGGTATTTGACAATGATTTTTATAGATAAAGCCGCCATAGAAGAGAGGGAAAGAATCTCAAATTGGATAGCAAAGGAGCCGAACGTAGCCACTCAAATCAATAATGGAGAGAAATTTGTCAAGCAACAGTGAGGAGAGATGATAGAATATCTAAAACTAAGGAGAAAAGTGGTGGAGAAGAGTTACAAATACATCAAAAAGTAAAGATTCTTTGGGTGTTGATTCACTTAGAAATAAAGATTGATAGATCTGCAATGAGGGTCTTCAAGACTTCTAGATATGGCAATGATGGCCATAGCAGAGGCCATATCGAACCATTATAAATTTTATATTTTATAATTCTATTTTATGTTTATATTTTATCTTTAGCTACATATTTATTTTTTGCTAAGCACTCCACATACTCTTGAATTTACTATTGGGCACAAGTTCTTCAAGTAATTTTTTTTAAGAAACCCAATTCCCCCCTTCTCTTGGGTTGCCACCTCTTGGAAACATCTACCAACCTTTAGAAGAAAATAATAAAATAGAGTAATACTAAAAATAAAATTCTAAAGTTATTAAAACTAATGATCAATTGAAAATAGAATCCTATTAGATTTGGATTTAGCAATGAATCTTAACAATCTCTCTTATTGTAAAGTCCATACTAACAATATTGAATTTGTCAATATCATTATGCAATCATAACCATCATAATCATCACCTCAATAATAGCAACATATAATAATTTATTGAACTAATAATTGAATAGTAGAACTCCTTTATCAGCTTGAACAATAGTTCTCTCACTGGCTTGTCCCATTTGATGCATATATCAAAATCGATGATGTTTTGCCACACTTTCTCTCGGCACTAACTCTATGGTCAAGATGTTGAGGTTACTTCAAGCATCCAACTTATCCCAATAACCATCAAGTTGTCGGTTATAATAATTATAAGCATCAGTCATTATCTGCATACTAAAATTAATAGCAAAACTTTGGCCATATTTATATACCTCCACTTGAGTTGCTTCAGGTATCTGCACATAATTGACTTTTACATATAGAATCAACTCTTTATGTTAGATATGTGTCCTAGAAATCAAATTGGCTGACACTTGTAATACACCTTCTAGGAGCATTTTTATAATTTTGACTATAAATTAATAAAAAAATTATTTTCTATCATATTGAATATTTAAAGTATCTGTGGTACATCTTTTGAGTTAACAGGTATGATAAACGTATATTTTTAAGAGTTAAAAATTTAAGACATGTATTATCATAATTAACTCATAAATTGCTTTCGATCGTAGGATCATCACGAGGATGATAATCTATTCAGAAGATCAGTGTACGATCACTTTCTTAGAATAGATGAGTCTTGAGTCTATGATATGAAAATATCGAAGCAAAAGTATAAGTACTCATTAGAGAACGAGAGCACTGAGTGTGACCACCTTGAGCAGACATAAGGGAGTCTACCTTCTCATTGATGACTAGCTCGATACTGCAGTAGTGTGTCTGGTTCTTAGATCTAAGGTACATTGGTGGTTCACCTTGAGTATGTTATAGTTTGACTATACCATAACTCGATCTTCTAGCCATTCGAATCCTGAGGTGTATGTTGGCTACAGCATGTTCATTGTAGAAACTGGTTCACACCAAGATGGGATCTATAATCTTGATAGAGGAGTCATCCTATGATGATAATGAGATCGAGTCCTTAAGCCCATGACCATGGCAGTGTGATATAATAGAAAAGAATTTTCTATTAGGATTTCACATCGGACTAGGATCGAATGATTCAATCATATGACGGAGTGTTGGGTTTGACGAGTTCACCTTAACCCTAATCCTGTCGGAGCTCATGATAGAAGAACTCAATCACACAGGTAGCTGCACTGAGAGGTTCGCATTCAGTTTTGATGGATTGCCACCATATACTGCTAGGTATCACTGATGGATTTTAGAAGTAATTAGAATGATCTAGATGATCAATCATTCTAATTGTGTGAATTGAAAAAGTTATGATCCATCGAAAGATGTTTTGATGATGTTGATGATAGAGATCATGACATATCTCATTACCATAGGAATTGAACCTAACTGGATCATACAAACAAGGGTTTGGGCCTAGATGTGATCAACTGAGCTAATCCAATTCAATTGATTTAGATTGAATCCAATTAGATTTAAAAAAATCGTGCTAGCACATAATTGAGCCTAACATTCTTCTTCTATAGTCTTTCTGGTTCATCTCGACTGAGCCAAATTAGTTTAGACTCATCCAAGAACCCTATATGGTTTTGTCCTAATTTGACTGGAGTTTGTCCAGGTTAGAAAAATATTATCCTAATCCATTAGATAAAAATAGGATAACACCTGCCAATTACTATATTTGATAGGGCAAGACCTGCTATTCTTGTCATTGTCAGGATATGAGATGACTAGATGTAGGAAAGAAAGGGCATGGGTGTGCGCCCCCTGAAGACTTTCTAGGGGCGCACGCCCTCTTGGGTTTTCATGCACAAATATGTGCTCCGCTCCATGTTGGCGTGCGCACATGGGAAAAAGAAGAGAGAGTCCCATGAGGATGGGACTCTAAGGTTTCTTGATGGGATCAAAGACTTAGGCACCAAAAGAGTAGTGCTCATCCAAACTTGGCACCATCTATGGAGGGTTTTAGGGGTCTCTAATCTGATTGATCCAAGTGACATCACGTGGCCAATCAGATTAAAATCAAAATAAATTAACCAATTTGCTTGGTTGATACTGTGTGGCACTATGCGGTGCAGCAAAGTTTA
Source organism: Cocos nucifera (assembly GCA_006176705.1). Lineage (NCBI taxonomy): Eukaryota > Viridiplantae > Streptophyta > Magnoliopsida > Arecales > Arecaceae > Cocos > Cocos nucifera. The sequence continues at coordinate 357,517 of QRFJ01002307.1, forward strand.
TTTTAATCCATGCTATGCCTAGGGTTTTTATGCACCCTACTTCTTCATGCCAAAATGCTGCCATCCTTCCCTATTCCAGGTCCCTTCTTCTGCCTTCTCTCCCTCTTCTCCATGCCCAAAGGTTGGGCTAAATTCCAGTGAAGAAGATCCAAAGCATTGGCATGAAAATCAAGCAAGAGATGATGTGTTCGTGAGATGAGCACGCTGAAGGAAAAAATCTTATTTTTTAGGTCAGATTCATTCAGATCTGATTGAATTAAGAGGGATATTTCAAAAATTTTTCTCTAAGATCCTAATCAGATCTAAGACTCTTCAGATCTGATCCTATTGATTTGATAAAAAAAAATAAAATAAAAATTTAATTTAATTTAATTATACCTTTATTTTTGGGTAATCCAATTATCCTATGATGATTTTGATGTTTGCCTGAGATTCTGGATATAGCCATGCAAGTGCCTGGCCTCTACCGGTATCCACTCGGATAGGATCTAAAGATCTTCTTCTTTCCAATCTATCCTCCAAAATCAGATCTGGATCTTATCATGAAGGGCTTCAAAAACTCTTTTGAAGAACAACCGTTGTCTCTTGCAGCAGTGTAGCCTTCTTCCTTTCCTATCGCCTTTCACTTGCTTGGATCACACCTAACTCATGCCCAAAACCTCTTGGGTGTGGAGAGGAGAGAGAGGACCAGAGGGTGGCATGGAGAATGAGGGAGAAAAGCTTTGTAGCATGGGCTAAAGATAGAAGCTCTCAATTTTAGATGCAGATAGGATTTATATAGACCCTGCTGCACCATGCAGTACCACATCATCCCAGCCAATCACGCCCCTTTTGTGCAATCAGATCTAAATTTGATTGATAGGATGACATCATCTGATTCAATCAGATTAGAGTCTCTCAAAACTCTCCTTAGGTGGTGCCAAGACTGGGTCAAACAAGTCTCCTTGGCGCCATCTAGTTTGAATCCCTGAAGCAACTGGAGTCTCATATGTATGGGACTCCAGACGTTATCCTCATGGGGCACACGTTGAGGCGTGCGCCCCCTCCCTTTCTACTTTTTAGCAGGGAGACAAAGCCCTAGGTTCTCTCTTATGGGTGCATGACATATGGACAAATGTCTAAGTGTCAAAGGTCAACATATGACCAAAGTCCAAAGACAAGATTTAACATGTGATGAAAAATGGCTGGTGTTGTCTCAAATTTATATCATTAATTAAGACAATCCTTTTTTGACCTGGACAAGCTCCAGTTAGACTAAGTAAAGGTTCCTGAGTGAGCCCAAACACATTTGGCTCAGTCGAACAAGTTTTAATGATTGTTAAAGGAGAACATTAGGTTCAATCGTATGCTAGCATAATTTTTTTGAACCTAATTGAATCTTATTCAAACTAATTGAACTAAGTTAATCAAATTGATGATATCTAGATCTAAACTCTTATTTGTGTGATCCAATTAGGTTCAGTTCTGCATGATAATGGGATGTGTCGTAATCTCTATCATCGACATCAACGAAACATCTTCCGATGGATCAGAACTTTTTTGATTCAGACAACTAATATGATCGATCATCCAAATCATTCTAATTGCTCTCAAAATCCATCAGTGACACCTAGCAGCATATGGTGGCAACCCATCAAAACTGAAAGCGAACCTCTTGGTGCAGTTACCTGTGTGATTAAGTTTCTCTATCTTGAGCTCCGACTTGATTAAGGTTAAGGTGATCTCGTCAAACCCTAATATCTGTCATATGAATTAATCATTCGATTCAAGTTCAATGTGAAAACTCTAATAGAAACTCTTTCTATTATTTCACTCTACCATGGCCATGGGCTCATGGACTTGATTCTCATGATCATCATAGGACTGCTCCTCATCTACCGAGGTAGATAGATCTCCTATTTGTGCAATCCAATTTCTATAATGAACATGCTATAGCCAACATATACCTCAGAATTCTAAATGGCTAGGAGATTGAGTTATGGTGTAGTCAAACTATAACACCCTCAAGGTGAACTAATGATACACCTCAGATCAAAGAATCAGACATACCACTACAGCTTCGAGCCAATCATCGACAAGAAGGTAGACTTCCTAATGACTGCTCGAGCTGATCACGCTCAGTGCCCTCATTCTCTAACGAGTATCTATACTCTCACTCCAGTATCTCTATATTGTAAACTCAAGACTCATCTATCCAAAAGAAGCGATCATACATTAATCTTTCGGATCAATCACCATCCTCATGATGATCCTACAATCAGGAGCATTTTATGAGTTAATAATGAAAATTCATGTCTTAAATTTTCAACTCTTGAAAATATGAACTATCATTACTATTAACTCAAGGGACGTATCACAGACACTTTCAAATACACATTATGATAGAAAATAATTTATTTTATTATTTATAGTCAAAATTATAATTTTGCTTTTAGAAGTGTATTACAAGTGTCAGTCAATCGGACTTCTAGGGCACACATATTTAACAAACTTCCACTTGACCTAAAGCCAATTGGCTATAAATCTAAGTCCCATCTTCTCAAGGTAGACTTCGATCTTCGACTAGCCTAATGGCTTTGTGAGTGGGTCTATCACATTGTTTGCGAAGCTGACTCTCTTGACCTCGACGTAATCTTTCTCGAGATAATCACGAATGAGGTGATATTGCCGCTCAATGTGCTTGAATTTCTGGTGAGACCTCGGCTCCTTAGCAAGGGCTATGGTACTATTATTATCATAGTACAAAATAATGACATCCAATGGTATCACTTCGATCTCTGTGGTGAATTTTTTATACCAGAATGCCTCCTTCGCAGCTACTGACGCAATGATGTACTCTGCTTTCATGATGGAATCTGCTATGACTGTCTACTTGGAATTTTTTCAACTAATAGCACCACCATTACATACAAACAGACTCCCAGATGTCGACTTTCGATCATCTATATCGGACATAAAATTTGAGTTTGTATATCCCTAGACTTGGAGTTCTCCATTACCAAAAGCCAACATCATATCCTTAGTTCTTCTTAAGTACTTAAGGATACATTTCATAGAAGTCCAGTATTCTTCATCCTGGATTCGATTGATATCTGCTCGTGACACTCACAGCATGGGCTATATCAGGTCGTGTACATAACATGGCATACATGAGGCTCCCTATTGCTGAAGCATAAGGGATCTTGCTCATGCGTTCTATCTTCCTCAGGTGTGCTTGGGCACATCTTTCTTGGAAAGATGAATGCCATGTCTGAAGGGTACCAATTTTTTCTTAGAGTTTTCCTTGCTAAACCTCTTTAACACTTCCTCTATGTACATCTTCTGTGAAAGACCTAGCATCCTATTCGGTCTATCTCTATAGACCTTAATTTCTAGAATAAAGGATGCTTTTTCTAGGTCTTTCATGAAGAATTCTTTAGATAACCATATTTTAACTATAGTCAACATGAGAATATCATTTCCAATAAGAAGGATGTCATCCACATACAGTACGAGGAAGATAATAGCGCTCCTACTGACCTTTTTGAAAATACATGATTCCTCTTCGTTCTTGATGAAATTAAATAATTTAATCACATCATTAAAATGAGTATTCCAACACCGAGATACTTGCTTAAGTCCATATATGGACCTTTGCAACTTGCATACTTTGTGATCAACATCATTGGATATGAAACCTAATGGCTATTTCATATAGATATCTTTCTCAAGGTATCCATTTAAAAATACCATTTTCACATCTATTTATCATATTTCATAATCGAAATAGGCTGCAACAGCAAACAATGTGCGGATGGATTTTAGCATGGTTACTGACGAAGAGATATCCTGATAGTCAATTTCTTCATGCTGACTATATCCTTTTGCCACTAATCTAGCTTTGAATGTCTCCACATTTCCATCTATACTAATCTTTCTCTTATAGATCCATTTACACCCAATAGGTACTATACCTTTAGGTGAATCTACCAAGGTCTAGACTTGGTTTGAGTGTATCGAGTCAATTTTTAACTTCATTGCCTCTAACCATTTTTCAGAGTCAATATCCGATATCATCTCATCATATATTTTGGGATCATCACCATGAACTCCATTACCTATGAGGAATATTTTTTCTACTTCTTTTGAAATAGTACCTAAGTACCTCTCATGGGGACGAAAAATTCTTTTGGATCTACGAGGTGGAGGAGGTAGTGATTGTATTGGCTCAACCTGATTTGGTTCTATAGGATCCTTAGCTCGTTGCTCTTATGAGACTTTCTCCTTGAGCTTGATCTACTTTTCAATGCCGTCATCTTGAATAAACTATTTTTCAAGAAAGATGGCATGCTAACTCACAATCACATTGTGGTCTTCTGGAATGTAGAAATAATATCCTAATGACTCTTTAAGATATCCTATAAATCAAGCTCTAAATGACCTATAGTCTAACTTGTCCGCTTGTTGTCTTTTGACATGAGCCAGACAACCTCATTCTGAGATGACTCAGACTTGGTTTCTTATCATGCCATATCTCATACGGTATTACAAGAATGATTTTAGAGGAAACCCTATTTAGTAAATATATAATAGTTAACAGAATATGTCCCCTGTTGTTGTAGAATCTGATTGACGTCGGATCGAGCTGGAGTCGAGAAAAATGAGGTCGCCACCAGTGACCTGCAAAATAAAGTTTCATCTGAAGTCAGTGGTGGTGGCTCCGACAGGACCCTCCGACGATCAAGTCAGCTCTTTTGGCCAATAGAAATGGAGTGCTCAGGAAAAAGCTCGGTAGAGTTTCGGAAAGGAGAAGAGAACTTAAAGAAAATGTATCTGAAAGATCCCTTTTTGTAGACGAAGCTTGATTGATGGTGATGGCCATACCATCTGATAGCAGGCCGCTCGAGGCCGCATGAGATTTGGTATAGAAAGAAAGGTATCGTCAGACTGATAGTGACAGCCATACCGTCCGGTAGCAGGACAGTCGAGTCTTGGTGGAGTCTGTCACAGAGGGGGCCACCACCTATAGTAGATTGATGGCGATCGTTCATCGAGATTTAATAGCCATAGCTCAGAGAAAGCAGGCATTGGTTAGTGGACTTCGACGTATATCAATTCTAGAGGAGTTCGAACTCCTGAAGGAAATACATCTGGAGGGGATCATCCAGCAGCAATCCACTGGAGGAATCCAACTAAAGGAGAAGTTCGGAAGGAGTTTGGCTCCTGAAGAAGTTCGATCGAAGAAGAAGTCCGAAAGAAGTTTGGCTCCCATAGAAGTCTGACTGAATGAGAGATCTGAAAGGAGTTCGGCTCCTATAGAAGTCCAATCGAAGGAGATGTCTGGGAGGAGTCCGGCTTCTGAAGAAGTTTGACTGAAGGAGAAGCTCGGAAGGAGTTTAGCTTTCGTAGGCATTTGACTGAAGGAGGGGTTTGAAAGAAGTTTGGCTCCTATAAAAGTCTGATATAAGGAGATGTCTGGGAGGAGTCTGACTCCTGAAGAAGTTCGATCGAAGGAGAAGTCTGGAAGGAGTTCGGATCCTGGGAAAGTTCGACCGAAGGAGAAGTCTAGGATGAGTCTGAATCCTGGGAAAGCCCAGCCGAAGAAAAAGTTTGAAAGGAGTCCGACTCTTGGAGAAGTCCGGCTCCTAGAGAAGTTCGATCAAAGGAGAAGTCTGGGAGGAGTCTAGATCCTGAGAAAGTCTGACCGAAGGAGAAGTCTAGGAGGAGTCTGGCTCCTAGAGAAGTCTGGCTCCTGGAGAAGTTCGATCGAAGGAGAAGTCTAGGAGGAGTCCGACTCCCATAGAAGTGGCTGAAGAAAAAGTTTGACTCCTGAAGGAGTCCAACTCCTAGAGAAGTCCGACTCCTGAAGAAGTCCGACCGAAGGAGAAGTCTAGGAGGAGTCTGGCTCCTATAGGAGTATGGCAGGAACTCGATCGTTGGGAAAGTTCGAGAGGGGTTCGACCAATTGAGGAGTTTGGCTAGGGCTCGACCATTGAGAAGTTCGATCGACTGAAGGGGGTTGGTTGGGGCTCGGCCATTGAGGAGTTTGGCTAAGGTTTGATCGTTGAAGCTCTTCCATGATTACCGATTGCATTAGGCTAAGCATTAGACTAGACTTCGATGAAAGCGAGGTTTATCTCCAATAATAGTCTCTCCCACTCTTGAGTTTGAAATTCGAAGAAAGGGAGTACAAAAAGACGACTGCCAAAGTCCTTTTTTAGGCTCTGCACCCGTTGAAGTTGAAACTCGGAGGAGATCTTAACTCCAATCGAGGTAGAGGTTGAAGTAGAAGCTTGGGGAAGATCTTATCTCCAGCCAAGATTGAAGAAGATCTTATCTCCTGTTGACGTAGAGTTTGAAGCTCAGAAGAGATCTTATCTCCAACCGAGGTTGAAGGAGATCTTATCTCCTGTTGGCATAGACTTTAAAGCTTGGGGAAGATCTTATCTTCTGTTCATGTAGACTTTGAAGCTTGATGGAGATCTTATCTCCAGCTGAGGTTGAAGGAGATCTTATCTCCTGTTGGTATAGACTTTGAAGCTAGAAGGAGATCTTATCTCTAGTCGAGGTTAAAGAAGATCTTATCTTAGACTTTGAAGCTCGAGGGAGATCTTATCTCCAGCCAAGGTTGAAAGAGATCTTATCTCCTGTTGATGTAGACTTTGAAGCTCAGGAGAGATCTTATCTCCAACCGAGGTTGAAGAAGATCTTATCTTCTATTGTTGTCGGACATAATGGGTCCGTTGTTGAGGTCTTTCCTCTTATCCTGTCTAAAATGAATGGGGCCTTCGGCTTTGCTTGCATTAGGATGAGGTTCTTCTTCTATTCCTAATGGACTGTGGGGGCACATAAGGACCATTGTTAGGGCCTCTCCCTCCATCTCGTCTAAAATGAATGAAGCCTTCGACTTTGCTCGTATTAGGATGAGGTTCTCCTCCTATTCCTAATGGACTGTGGAGGTACATAAGGACCATTGTCAGGGCCTCTCCTCCCATCTCGTCTAAAATAAATGAGGCCTTCGACTTTGCTTGCATTAGGATGAGGTTCTCCTCCTATTCTTAATGGACTGTGGAGGTACATAAGGGCCATTGTCAGGGCCTCTCCCTCCATCTCGTCTAAAATGAATGAGGCCTTCGACTTTGCTTGCATTAGGATGAGGTTCTTCTCTTATTCCTAATGAGCTATGGGGGCACATAAGGACCATTGCCAGGGCCTCTCCCCCCATCTCATCTAAAATGAAGAAGGCCTTCGACTTGCTCATGTTAGAATGAGGTTCTCCTTCTGTTCCTAACATGGCCACTATTGATTGTTTCTTTCCTATCATCAGGCAGTTTTTGCACCGAGAAACAATAATGTCAAAATGGAGGAGTTTTATTGAAGAAAAATTATCGACAGTACATTCTCAGATTCTTTGAGTCCCAAGATTGTGGGAGAGTTGTTCCTTCGAGATTCTTCAAGACTTAAGTTTCAGATCGGATGACCTCCTCTATTTCATATGGCCCTTTCCAATTCGGGACAAGCTTTTTCTGGCTCTGAGGCTAAGAGATGGTGACTCATCGAAGTACTAGACCCCCCAGAGGTAGCATCAATGATGCTGGAAGGTGGTCGATCTTCTTATTATTTTTCCCTCATTGGTGGTTCTAGCTGCAGTAGCGCCATAAGCTTGCTTCAGGCTGACGTCTATGGGGCATTGAGGGGGCGTAGTTATGAAACCTTCAAGGGGGAACTTCATTGCATCCTTCCATCGGAGCTTCCTTGATGACGAGCTCAAGAAGGAGTTTGGGCTCGCTTGCACTCGGGGGGAGGATCCGTGAGCATGGCCGAGCTTCATTCGACCCTCCTATGAAACCTCTTGGGGGAAGAACTTCATGCCCTTTTGTCAGAGCTTCTTTGATGATGAGCTCGAGGGGGAGTTTGGCCTCGCTTGTGCTCGGAGGAAGTCTGTGAGCATGATCGAACTTCATTCGGCCCTCCATCGACCGTGGGTTTGCTAGACTCATCCGTCTGCTGCTCTTCTATGACTTCTTCATCCTTCAACTTGAAGGCTTCTTCCGCACGAGCATATCTCCCCGCCCGACCTAGCAAATCAGCAAAGTTTCTAGGATACTTCTTCTCTAGGAAGAACAGCAAATCATTTTTCTGAAGGCTGTCCTTGAGTACGACCATCGCAACTGACTGGTCCAGGTTCCGAACCTCCAATGCAGTAGCATTAAATTGGGTGACATAAGCTCAAATAGATTCTTCCTCCTTCTGCTTGATGTTCATCAGAGAATTTGAACCTCGACATGGATGTCGGCTGCTGATAAAGTGAGCCACAAACTGATGGCTCATTTGATCAAAGAAGAAGATCGTACCCAATTTTAATGTTGAGTACCAGTTTCTTGCTGCTTTCTTTAAGGTAGATGGAAAAGCTCGGCATAATATGGCATCTGGTGTGCCATGAAGTAGCATCATGGTTTAGAAGACTTCCACGTGATCAATCGAATCAGAGGTTCCATCATAGCTTTCAAGTTGGGGAAGCTTGAAGTTCGGTGAAATGGACTCTTGCATAATTTAGAGAGAGAAAGGGGGATCGGTGCAGACATCATCATGGGGAGCCGGGGCAACATGGTAAAGTTCTTCAATCCATCGATTCATCTCCCATAGTTTATGATCGAGGACATCATCTCGGTCGCAGATCCTGGATGGCTTCTGACTGTAGATAGGGAAGGTCTCTTTTGGAGGAGAATCATGATCCAAGCAAAGATCCTCTGCTCTCTGTTTCTTCTTTCTTGGGATGATGGGTATGCTAGCCCAAGTGCCCCTCCTCAGGACCAATTCCTGACATTCTGATGGCAGGTTTTCTGACGAAATCACCATCGGAGGCTACCGCATGGCCTGCATCATTTCGATGAGACCCTGAATCTGCTACATCAACAAGTTAAACTGCTCCAGATCTACCATGGCCGTCGGTGGAGGTGGTGGTTGAAGCACCGATGATGGAGCAGGAATGAATGGATCCAACTCAAATCTGATGGTAGAAGCGATAGATCTCCGAAAAGTCGCCTTCTTTTGAGGCATTTCTTGGGATTGAGGAAGAGGGTGGAGATAAACCTTGGAGAAGAAGGTCGGCAGGGTCGACTGAGCACTTCTTTAAGAACAAGGGAACCTCAAGAGCAGAGGGCCCTTTCTTTAGCATTAATTTCATTATTGCAGAATCTGGTTGATGCCAGATCGAGCTAGAGTCGAGGAAGATGAGGTCATCGTCAGTGACCTATAAAATAAAGTTTCATCCGGAGTCGGTGGTGGTGGCTCTGGTAGGACCCTCCAACGATCAAGTCAGCTCTTCTGGCCAATAGAAAATAGAGTGCTCAGGAAAGAGTTTGGCAGAGTTTTGGAAAGAAGAAGAGAGCTTAGAGAAAATATATCTGGAGGGTCTCTTTTTATAGATGGAGCTTGATTGATGGTGATGGCCATACCGTCTGGTAGCGGGCCACTCGAGACCGCATGGAATTCGGTACGAAGAGGAAGGTGGCATCAAGCTGATAGTGACAGCCATACCATCTGGTAGTAGGCCGCACGAGGCCTGATAGAGTCTGTCACGGAGGGGGGCATCGTCAGTAGCAGACTGATGGCGATCGTTCATCAAGATTTAATAGCCGTAGCTCAAAGAAAGCAGGCGTTGGTTGGTGGACTTTGACATATATCAATTTTAAAGAAGTTCGAACTCCTGAAGGGAATACATATGGAGGGGATCATTCGGGAGCAATCCGCTGGAGGAATCCAACTGAAGAAAAAGTTCGAAAGAAGTTTGGCTTCTGGAGGAGTTTGGTCGAAGGAGAAGTCTAGAAGGAGTTTGGCTCCCATACGAGTCCGACTGAAGAAGAGATCCGAAAGGAGTTCAGCTTTTGTAGAAGTCCGACCGAAGGAGATGTCTGGGAGGAGTCCAGCTCCAGGAGAAGTCTGACTGAAGGAGAAGCCCAGAAGGAGTTCGGCTCCCATAGGCATCCGACTGAAGGAGGGGTCTGGAAGGAGTTCGGCTTTTGTAGAAGTTCGGTCGAAGGAGATGTCTGAGAGCAGTTCAGCTTTTGAAGAAGTCCAACCAAAGGAGAAGTCTAGGAGGAGTCTAGATCCTAGGAAAGTCCGACCAAAGGAGAAGTCTGGGAGGAGTTCGGATCCTAGGGAAGCCCAGCCGAAGGAGGAGTCTGAGAGGAGTCTAGCACCTAGAGAAGTTTGGCTGAAGGAAAAGTCTGGAAGGAGTTCAAATATTGGAAAAGTTCGATCGAAGGAGAAGTCTAGGAGTCTGACTCTTGGAGAAGTCCAGCTCCTAGAGAAGTTCGACTGAAGGAGAAGTCTGGAAGGAGTCCGACTCCTATAGAAGTCTTGCCAAAGGAAAAGTCTGGAAGGAGTTCGGCTCCTAAAGAAGTTTGGTCGAAGGAGAAGTCTGGGAGGAGTCTAGCTCCTGTAGGAGCTCGGCAAGAACTCAACTGTTGGGGGAGTTCGAGAGGGGTTTGACCGATGGAGGAGTTTGGTTGGGGCTCAACTGCTGAGAAGTTCGATCGACTGAAGGGATTAGGCTGGGGCTCGACCGTTGAGGAGTTCGGCTAAGGTTTGACCGCTAAAGCTCTTCCATGATTATCGATTGCATTAGGCTAAGTATCAGGCTGGACTTCAGTGGGAGCAGAGTTTATCCCCAACATCTCCAAAGAAAATTAGGAAGGTCTGTGAAGCTCATCATGAATTGAACCATATCTAATAGGATTCGATTCTTCCGTTCTAAAATCCTATTGAGTTGAGGTGTTCCAGGTGTAGTCCATTGAGAGACTATGCCATTTTGCTTAAGATAGTCCAGGAATTCCCGACTAAGGTATTCATCTTCTCAATCTGATCGAAGAATTTTAATGGATTTTTCAGTTTGCTTTTCGACTTCATGTCTGAATTTTTTGAACTTTTCAAAGACTTCAGACTTGTGTCTCATAACATATACGTACCCATACCGAGATAAATCATTGGTAAAGATTATGAAGTAGTCAAAGTTGCCTCTAACCGGCACATCAAATAGGCCGCATACATCAGTATGTACTAGGGTAAGTAGTTCCGTAGCCCTTTCCCTATATCCTACAAAAGGGAGCTTAGTCATTTTGCCTTGAAGACATGATTCATAAAGTGGATATGACTCGAAAGTCAATAAACTCAATAGTCCAACTTTCTCCAATTTCTTAACCCTATCTTCTGCTATATGACCTAGCCTTAGGTGCCATAGATACCTATCATTTGGACTATCCCTGGATCATTTTATGGCACTCATATTTTGCTCGATATTAAAGATAAATACATCAATATGTAACTGGTAGAGACCATTAATAAGAAAATCACTTGCAATTTTATTTCTTTTATAAAGAATGTTACAATGGTCCTTAAGAAAACTAATTACATAGCCTTCTTGTGCTAAACATGAAATAGAAATCAAATTCCTGCTTGCAGCAGGCACATAATAAAAATTCCTAAGTATTAAATCTAAGTCAGATGGTAGTCGAAGAGGGTAGGTTTTCATGGCCACAGCAGCAATTCTTGCTCTATTTTCGATGCATAGGATCATTTCACCATCCCTCAGCCTCCTGCTATTCTTAAGATCCTACATGGAAGTACATAAATGAGCACTAAAACCAGAGTCAAATACCCAACTGGATGCAGAAGAAATCATAAGATTAGATTCAATAACAAGCATACCTCTAGAAGGACCTATTTTCTTCTTATTCTTCAGGATGGCCAGGTATGTAGGGCAGTTTCGCTTCCAGTGGCCATCAGTATTATAATGAAAATACTTTTCTTTGTCAGTGGTCTTCTTCTTCAACTCTGCCTTTCTTTTCTTTTCACCTTCCATCTTCTGTCTTTTCATAGACTTCTTCTTCTTTCCAAAAGACTTTCTCTTAGAAGAAGTCCGTTCCATAACAAGTACTGAGCCTTTAGAATCTTTTATAGAAAGCTCAGTAGTAACCAGCATATTCATAAGCTCGGCCAGAGTATTCTGAAGTTTATGCATATGGTAGTTCATGATGAACTGCCCATACACATCTATCAAGAATTTCAAAATTATATCATTTTGTAGATCCTGGTCTAACTTCACTCCAAGCTTCTCAAGCTCTTCTAAGTCCTTGATCATCATCAGACAATGATCTTGGACTAACTGTCCATCATGCATTTTAGCCTTAAACAGTCATTTAGTGATCTGATATTTGGTTGTGCGACTCTGTTCACCAAACAACTCTTACAGGTGAGCCAACATTTGGTAGGCAGTCTTGATATCTTCATGTTGGTGCTGAAGCTCATCAGACATCGAGTCCAACATGTAGTATCTGACTTTATTATCTTTATCTATCCAATTGTCAAGAGATGCTCTCTGTTCAACGAACGGATGAGCTGATAAGGTGGGGGGATCCTGATCCAATACATAAGTTAACTTCTCAAAATTCAAAATAATTTTGAATCTCTAGAGCCAATCCTTATAATTGGATCCGATCAATCAATGGGTGTCCAGGATACGGGCTAGTGGGTTGGATGCATACATTTTTTTTTCTGTAAAGAGTCAAAATTTTTGGTTAGATTTTATAATTAAGACTTGATCAATTTATTTAAGAGTTTAATTTTTAAATAAATTAGCTTCCACTATTTTTTTGGATCCCTACACTCTCTTTATAGAGATGCAAAAATCTCCATGATTACTGATTTTTAATGGATGGTGCAGTCCCACCAACTGACTCATCACCTCACCTAACAGTTATTGATGATGGGCTAGCCAATGAGTGAACAACTCTTGTCCAATGATTCTCTAATCATGGTGCTCCTAGACTTGATCTCTAATTCATGAATCTCACCATGCTCAGAATATTGATCCACTTCTTAGTTAAGTCAAACCCACCATTTGCACAGATTGGATTTCTAATTGGCTCTCTCACCGTATCCAAAATATTGAGTCCAATCCATCCTCTAGCTCGTAGCATCTAATGCCTAATAGATATGGTTGCATCTTTTCGATGCAACTGAACCACTGTGATCAACCGAGAATAATCAACCTCAGAAAGGGCCCGCACATCTACAATGGCAGAAGATCTTAGAGTTAATCTTTTCTTAGGGAGATTTGATTTAGGTCTCTTTAAACTTGACTTGACATAGCCATAACCATTATGACTAACTTAGTGGCATGGGTTAGCTCGGATTGTTAGCCATCTTAGATCAGGACTGTGCTGACAAATATGGCTAGGTAAGTAAGATCGGTGGAAGGAATACACCCTTAACTCGATAAGAATGCATTCGAGTCAAGTAACTTCTAATTAAAAATCAGTCGATCGTATCTATCAAACTTATCTTAGATACCAAATTGTTGAGCCAGAATCAATCGGATTAGCCTACAATCCAGATTCAAACCACCAAGTCTAATTAGGTCTTAACTTGATCGATAACTCATGTGACTCGATCTTGACCTAGACTTAATCCTATTAGGCTGGTCAATTTAAGCACTCTTGATCCCATCTAACCAACTCTTGATTCAATTTGATCAACCACTAGACCTAATTGAGCTACCCAAGCCCGAACCCAATTTTATGAATATGTCTTAGATCTAAAAATTCTTAATTTTAGATCTAATATTTTTTATAATCTTAATTCTTAATTAAGTTTAGGATTCATAAATAAAACATGTATATAAAATTCTAGGGTTTCAGGATTTAGGATTTTGCAGAAAATAAGTTTTAGATTTTTGATTAAGGACGAACGCGCAGCACCCCTACACATCATAAGAATACCTCATCGAAGGGAAGGAGAGGGTCTTTAAATCCTACTTCATTCTTATGATCGGACGGCCAAGGAGAACATCTTAATCAAAAATATGATAAATCTACAAAATTAGTTAGATTTATATCATATATCATATATATAAAAATTAATCTAACTAAAATCATATTTTGTATGCAACTCATGTATCATATCATGCATATTTTTAGATCTAAATTATCTCATAAATATTTAAAAAATAAGATTTAAATTTGATCATATCAAATTAAATTTATTCTAGATAATTTAGTAGAACTATTCTACAACTAGTCTAAACATGCATCTATCATATCTCATATGAAAAATTAAATAAATTTATTTTTTATTTTTTAGATCTAATTATAATATTTATAATACTAAAAAATAGTAAATAAATAGATCTAAAAATTATAATTAATTAAATTAAAATTATGATAATGCTAGACTACACATAGAATAATTTTATTTCTAGTCTAGTCATGCATCTCATACATCTTAGATCTAGATTATTTAATTTTTAATTTTTTTGATTTGAAATCTAATCACATCTTATGTTATATCTAAAATCATCTAATTATTATATTAAAAATAAATTAAAATTAGATCTAATAAATTATGGAACCTAGCTCTGATACCAGTTAAAGAAAAAATTCTTATTTCTCGGATCAGATTCGTTCAGATCTGATTGAATCAAGAGGAATATTTTTAAAAAAAAATTTAAGATCCTAATTAGATCTAAAATTTTTTACATCTAATCTTATTGATCTAATAAAAAAATTAAATAAAAATTAAATCTAATTTAATTGTACCTTTATTTTTGGGTAATCCAATTATCCTGTAATGATCCCAATGTTTGTCTGAGGTTCTGGATGTAGCCACGCAAGTGCCTGACCTCTACCAATATTCACTCAGGCAGGATCTAAAGATCTTCTCCTTCTCAATCTATCCTCCAAAATTAGATCTGAATCTGATCTTGAAGATCTTCAAAAACTCTTTTGAAGAACAACCGTTGTCTCTTACAGTAGTGCTGCCTTCTTCCTTTCCTATCACCTTTCACTTGCTTGGATCGCACCTAACTCTTGCCCAAAACCTCTTGGGCATGGAGAGGAGGGAGAGGACTAGAGGGTGGCATGGAGAAGGAGGGAGAAAAGCTTTGTGGCATGGGCTAAAGGTAGAAGCTCTCAATTCTAGGCATAGATAGGGTTTATATAGATCCTGTTGTGCCATGCAATACCACATCATCTCGGCCAATCACGACCCTTTGTGCAATCAGATCTAAATTTGATTGGTGGGATGATATCATCTGATTCAATTAGATTAGAATCCCTCAAAACTCTCCTTAGATGGTGCTAAGGGTCAAACAAGTCTCCTTGCCGCCATCTAGTTTGAATCCCTGAAGCAACTGGAGTCCCATCTGTATGGGACTCCAGACGTTATCCTCATGGAGCGCATGCCTCCCTAGGCATGCGCCCCCTCCCTTTCTACTTTTTAGTAGGGGATAAAGCTCCAGGTTCTCTCCTATGGGTGCATGATACATGGGCAGATGTCTAAGTGTCAAAGATCAATATATGACCAAAGTCCAAAGACAAGATTTAGCAGGCGACGAAAAATGATAGGTGTTATCTCAAATTTATCTCATAAATTAAGACAATCTTTTTCTAACTTGGACAAGCTCCAGTCAGACTAAGTAAAGGTTCCTGAGTGAGTCAAAATACATTTGGCTCAGTCGAGACAAGTTTTAATGATTATTAAAGGAGAACACTAGGTTCAATCATGTGCCAGCATGTTTTCTTAAACCTAATTGAATCTTATTCAAACTAATTGAACTAGATTAATCCAATTGATGATATCCAGATCCAAACTCTTATTTGTATGATTCAGTTAGATTCAGTTCTACATGATAATGGGATGTGTCATGATCTCTATCATCGACATCATCAAAATACCTTTCGATGGATCAGAATTTTTCTAATTCAGACAACTAGTATGATCGATCATCCAAATCATTCTAATTGCTCTCAAAATCCATCAGTGACACCTAACAGTATATGGTGGCAATCCATCAGAACTGAAAGCGAACCTCTCGGTGTAGTTATCTGTGTGATTAAGTTCCTCTATCTTGAGCCTCGATCAGATTAGGATTAAGGTGATCTCGTTAAACCCTAATATCCGTCATATGAATTAATCATTCGATTCAAGTCTAATGTGAAAACCATAATAGAAACTCTTTCTATTATTTCACTCTGCTATGGCCATGGGATTATGGACTTGATTCTCATGATCATCATAGGGCTGCTTCTCATCCACTGAGATAGATAGAGCCCCTATTGGTGCAATCTAATTCCTACAATGAATATGCTATAGCCAACATATACCTTAGGATTTCGAATGGCTAAGAGATCAAGTTATGGTGTAGTCAAACTATAACACCCTCAAGATGAACTATCGATGCACCTTAGGTCAAAGAACTAGACACACCACTGCGCTTCGAGTCAGTCATCGATGAGACGATAGACTTTCTCATGACTGCTTGAGGTGGTCATGCTCAGTGCCCTCGTTCTCTAATGAATACCTATACTCATACTCCGATGTCTCTACACCATAG
This sequence comes from Cocos nucifera, assembly GCA_006176705.1. NCBI lineage: Eukaryota > Viridiplantae > Streptophyta > Magnoliopsida > Arecales > Arecaceae > Cocos > Cocos nucifera. The sequence continues at coordinate 373,889 of QRFJ01002307.1, forward strand.
ACTCAAGACTCATCTATCCAAAAAAAGTAATCATACACCAACCTTTCGGATCAATCATCATCCTCATGATGATCCTATGATCGGGAGTATTTTATGAGTTAATAATGAAAATTAATGTCTTAAATTTTCAACTCTTGAAAATATGAACTATTATTACCATTAACTTAAGGAATGTATCACAGATACTTTCAAATACACACTGTGATAGAAAATAATCTATTTTATTATTTATAATCAAAATTATAATTTTTTTCTTAGAAGTGTATTACAAATGTCAGCCAATCTAGCTTCTAGAGCACACATATCTAACACACGCTGCCTTCAACTGTTCTTTTGAAGGCTCTACAAATCAGATCCAGATCTAATTTTTGAAAATCAGATCTAAAAGAAGAGCTTGTCTAGATCTAACTGGAGTGGACTCTGGTAGAGACCAGGCACATACGTGGCTAAATCCAAGATCCTAAGAATTGACAGATTATCGATAAGATAATAATTATCCTGAATAGGTAATGAATCTTTTATCAGATTTAATTCTAATTTTTTTTAATATTAGATTAATAAAATTAGATCCAATAACTCTTAGATATGATCAAAAAATTATAAAAAAATTTAAAATTTTTTGTTATAGATCAGATCAGATCAGATTTATCCTATGGTGAAAAATTAGTTTTTCCTTCAAATGGTATCGGAGCTGCATTTGTAGTTCTTCAGATTAAATTTTGATCTAATTTTTATTTTTGATCTGATATTAATAATTTTAGATGTTACATCAGATATGATTAGATCTGAAATCAATAGATTAACTAGAAATTTCATATATATGCTGATAGATGATGATGTATGAGATGCACGACTAGACTAGGTTTCAAAATTATTCTATGTGTAGTCTAGAATTAATTTCTCTTTGATATGATCAATTAGATCTTTTTTAGATTTTTATTTTTAGATATTATAATAGTTATAATCAGATCTAAAAATAGAAAATTTAAATTTAAATTAATACATGAGATATATTTGATGCATGTCTAGACTAGCTATATAGAATTGTTATATGTATTGTCTAGAATAGAATTTTATATGATATGATCATTTAAAATTTTATTTTTTAGATGTTATATGTGTGATATCATATCTGAAAACATGCATGTGTTGATTAAATTTTGATACATAAGACGTATACAAAGCATACATAGTTAGATCTATAATTTTATATGTGATATATGTAGATCTAATTATTTTATAGTGTAATTATTAATTTTTGATTAAGATATTTCTCTTGGTCATTCGATCATAAGAGTAAGAAGAATTTAAAGGTCCTCTCTTCTCATTCGATGGGATGCTCTTATGACTTGTAGAAGTGCTGCGTGTTTGTTCTTAATCAGAAATTAGAACTTACTTTTCTGCAAAATCTTAGATTCTAAAATTCTAGGATTTTTTATGCATATTTTATTTATGAACCCAAACTTAATTAAGAATTAAGATTATGAAATCAATTAGATCTAAAAATTATGAATTTTTAGATCTAAGACACCTTCATAAAATTGGGTTCGAGCATGAGTAGCTCAATTAGGTCTAGCGGTTGATCAAACTGAATCAAGAGTTAGTTAGGTGGGATCAAGAGTGCTTAAAATTGATCAATCCAATAGGATTAAGTCTCAGTTAAGGTCGACTCATAGTCACATGTGATCGACCAAGTCAAGACCTAATTTGGCTCTGTAATTCGAGCCTAGATTGTAGGCTAATCCAATTAGTTCTCATTTGATAAAATAATATCTAAGGTAAGTTTGGCAGATATGACTAGTGGTCTTTAATTAGAAGCTACTCGATCTAAATGCGTTCACAGTAAATTAATAGCATATTTCTTCCACTGATCTCACTTACCTAGCTAATTAGGTTGATCTAGTTCTAATTAGAGGTGGCTAACGATTCAAGCCAACCCATGCCACTAGGTTAGTCATAATTGTTATGACCAAGTCAAGTCAAGTTTAAGAGACCTAAATCAAATCTTTCTAAGAAAATATTAAGTCATAGGTCTTCCATCATTATAGATGTACGGGCCCTTCCTGGGGTTGATTATTCTTGGCTGGTTATAGTGGTTCAGTTGCACCGAAAAGATGCAACCATATTTATTAGACATTGGATGCTATGTGTTGGAGGATAGGTTGGGCTCAATATTTTGGATACGGTGAGAGATCCAATCAAGAATCTAATTCATGCAAATGGTGGGTCTAACTTAACTTAGGAGTGGAGCAATATTTCGAGCATGGTGAGCTTCATGAATTAGAGATCAAATATGGGTGCACCATGATTAGAGAATCATTAGACAAGAGTTATCCACCCATCAGGCTAACCCATCATCAATACTTGTTAGGTGAGATGGTAAGCCAGTCGGTGGGACCGCACCACCCACTAGAAGTCTTTAATCATAAAATTTTTGCATCTCTACTAAGAAAGTGTAGAGATCTGAGAAAATAGTGAAAGTCAAAATTTATTTAAAAATAAAACTCCTAAATAAATTGGTTAAATCTAATTATAATGTCTAACTAGAAACTTTGACTCTCTACAAAAAAATGTCTGCATCCAACCCACTAGCCCGAATCCTAGACAGCAACAGACTGACCGAACCTAATTACAAGGATTAACTCCGAAACTTCAAAATTATTTTGCTAAACAAAGAGCGTCTCTAGAGAAATGGACGGACGAAGATAATAAAACTAGGTACTATATATTGGGCTCGATATCTAATTAGTTTCAACACTAACATGAGGACATCAAGACTGCTTGCCTAATGTTGGCTCACTTACAAGAGTTGTTTGGTGAAGAGAGTCGTGCAGCCAAGTATCAAGTCACAAAAAGATTTTTTAAGGCTCAAATACATGATGGGTTGTTGGTCTAAGATCATTGTCTGATGATGATCAAGAATCTAGAAGAGCTTGAGAAGCTTAATGTCAAGTTGGACAAGAACCTATAAATTGATGTGATCTTGTATTCTTGACTGATGCATATGGACAATTCATCATGAACTTCCATATGAATAAACTACAATGTATCTTGGTTGAATTAATGAACATACCGGTCACTACTAAGCTTTCTTTGAAAGGTTCAAAGGGCTCAATGCTTACAGTGGAGCGGACTTTCTCCAAAAAAAAAATCTTTTGAAAAAAAGAAGAAGTTTGCAAAGAAGCGAAAGATTGATGATGGAAAGAAAAAGAAGAAGAGAGAACCTAAGAAGAAGGCCATCGATAAAGAAAAATATTTTTATTGCAACACCGATGGCTATTGGAAATAGAACTGCCCTTTATACCTAGCTAGCTTGAAGAATAAGAAGGAGGCAGGTCCTTCTGAAGGTTTGCTCATAATTGAATCTAATCTAATATTTTTTTCTATATCCAGTTGGGTGCTTGACTCTGGTTCTAGTACTCACTTGTGCACTTCCATACAGGATCTTGAGGAGAGCAGGAGGCTAAGGGATGATGAGATGATCCTACGCATTGGAAATAAAGCAAGAGTTGCTGCTATGGCCGTAGGAATCTACCCTCTTCAACTACCGTCTAGTTTAGATTTAGTACTTAGGGATTGTTATATTATACCTGCAGCAAGCAGAAATTTTATTTTTGTTTCTTATTTAGCACAGGAAGATTATGTAATTAGCTTTCTTAACTTTACTATTCTTTTTGAAAGAAATAAAATTGCAAGTAGTTTCTTGATTAATGATCCCTATCAGTTGCATATTGATGTATCTATGTTAAATATCAAGCAAAACCTGAATGCCAAAGGAACAAAATGACCTAGGGATAGTCTAAATAAAAGGTATCTATGGCATCTTTGGCTAGATCATGTATCTAAAGATAGGATTAACAAATTAGATAAATCTGGACTGATGGATCCGTTGGCTTTCGAGTCATATCCGACCTGTGAATCATGCCTTCAAGAAAAAAATGACCATGCTCGCTTTTGTAGGACATAGAAAAAGGGCCACAGACCAACTTGCAATAATACATACTGATGTGTGCGGTCTATTTGATGTATCGATTAAAGGCAACTATGTCTATTTCATTATCTTTACCGATGATCTATCTCGGTATGGATATGTGTACTTAATGAGATACAAGTCTGAAGTCTTTGAAAAGTTCAAAAAGTTTAGACATGAAGTAGAAAAGTAAACCGAAAGTCCATTAAGATTCTTCGATCGGATTGAGAAGACGAATACCTTAGTCAAAAATTTTTAGACTATCTTAAGAAAAATGGCATAATCTCATAGTGGACTCCATCTGGAATACCTCAACTCAATGAAATTTCAAAATGAAGAAATCGAATCCTATTAGATATGATCCGATCCATGATGAGCTTCATGAATCTTTCTGATTTTCTTTGGAGACATAGTTTAATGATAGCAATATACTTACTAAATAGGATTTTCTTTAAAATCATTCCTACCACACCGTATGAAATATGGCATGGTAAAAAACTAAGTCTGAGTCATCTTAGAATTTGGGATTGTCTGGCCCATGTTAAGAAACAACAGACGGACAAATTAGAGTCTAGATCCTTTAGAGCTCGATTCATTAGATATCCTAAGGAGTCATTAGGATATTATTTCTACAATCTAGAATACCACAATATGATTGGGAGTCAATAAGCCATCTTCCTTAAAAAATAGTTTATTCAAGATGGTGGCATCAGGACATAGATTAGGCTCAAGGAGAAGGTCTCCGATGAGCAACAAGCTAAGAAACCTAAGGAACCAAATCAGTTAGAGCCAGTCCAAATACAACCTCCTCCACCTCGTAGATTAGATAGAATTTTTCATCCTCCTGAGAGGTACCTAGGTATAATTTTAGAGGATGTAAATAAAATGTTTCTCACAAGAAATAAGGTTCATGGTGATGATCCCAAGATCTATGACGAGACGATATCAGATATCGACTCCAAAAAATGGTTAAAGACAATGAGGTCAGAAATTGACTCGATGCGCTCAAATCAAGTCTGGATCTTAGTAGATCCATCTGAAAGTATTATACCTATTGGGTGTAAATAAATCTTCAAAAGAAAGAAAGGTGTATATGGGAACGTAAAGACATTCAAAGCTAGACTCATAACGAAAGAATATAGTTAATGCGAAGGCATTGACTATCAGAAGACTTTTTCATCAGTAGCCATGCTAAAATTCATCCACACACTACTTGCTGTTGTAGCCTATTTCGATTATGAAATATGGCAGATGGACATGAAAGTATTATTCTTAAATGAATATCTTGAGAAAAATATCTATATAGAACAGTCACTTAGTTTCACATTTAGTGATAGTAATCACAAGATCTATAAACTACAAAGATCCATATATGGACTTAAGCAAGCATCTCAGAGCTGGAATGCTCATTTTAATGATGTGATCAAATCGTTTGATTTCATCAACAATGAGAAGGAGCCGTGTGTATTCAAAAAGATCAGTGGGAGTGTTGTTGTCTTTCTCGTACTGTACATGGATGACATCCTCTTGATTGAAAATGATATTCCCATGTTGACATTCGTCAAAATATAGTTATCGAAAAAGTTCTCTATGAAAGACCTAGGAGAAGCATTTTTTATATTGAAAATTAAGGTCTATAAAGATAGACCAAATAGGATGCTAGGTCTCTCATAGAAGATGTATATAGAGGAAGTGTTGAAAAGATTCAGCATGAAAAACTCCAAGAGAGGATTAGTACCCTTCAGACATGGCATTCATCTCTCCAAGAAGATGTATCCCAACACACCTGAGGAGATTGAATGCATGAGCAAGATCCCTTATGCTTCGACAATAAGGAGTCTCATGTATGCCATGCTATGTGTTAGATATGTATCCTAGAAGTCAGATTGGCTGACACATTATAATATACTTCTAGAAGCAATTTTATAATTTTAATTATAAATTAATAAAAAAATTATTTTCTATCATGGTATGTATTTAAAGTATCTATGATACATCCTTTGAGTAATGGTAATGATAATTCATATTTTCAAGAGTTAAAAATTTAAGACATGAATTTTTATAATTAACTCATAAATTGCTCCTGACCGTAGGATCATCATAAGAATGGTGATCGATCTAAAAAGTTAGTATACGATCACTTTCTTATGATAGATGAGTCTTGAGTCTATGGTGTAGAGACATCGGAGCGAGAGTATAGATACTCGTTAGAGAATGAAGGCACTGAGCGTGACCACCTCGAGCAGTCATAAGAAAATCTACCTACTCATTAATGACTAGCTCGATGCTACAATGGTGTGTCTAGTTCTTTGATCTGAGGTGCATCGATAGTTCATCTTGAGGGTGTTATAGTTTGACTATACCATAACTCAATTTTTTAATCATTCGGAATCTTGAGATGTATGTTGGCTATAGCATGTTCGTTGTAGAAATTGGATTGCACCAATAGAGAATCTATCTACCTCGGTAGATGAGAAGTAGCCCTATGATGATCATGAGATTGAGTCCATAAGCCTATGGCCATGGCAGTGTGAAGATGATAGAAAGAATTTCTATTAGAATTTCACATCGAACTCAAATCGAATGATTAATTCATATAATAGATATTGGATTTGACGAGTTTACCTTAACCCTAATCTTGTCGTAACTCAAGATAGAAGAACCCAATCACATAGGTAGCTACACCGAGAGGTTCACTTTCGATTCTAATGACTTGCCACCATATACTACTAGGTGTCACTGGTGGATTTTAGAAATAATTAGAATAATCTTGATGATCAATCATTCTAATTGTATGAATCAAAAAGGTTCTAGTCTATCAAAAGATATTTTAATGATGTCGATGATGGAGATCATGACATATCTCATTACCATATGAAACTGAACCTAACTAGATCACACAAATAAGAATTTGGATCTGGATGTGATCAGTTGAGCTAACCCAATTTGATTGATTTAGATTAGATCCAATTAGGTTTAAGAAAATTATGCTAGCACATAATTGAGCCTAACATTCTCCTTCCGTAGTCTTTCTGATTCATGTCGAATGAGTTTGACTCATCCGAAACCCTTACTAGAGCCTGTCTAGGTTAGAAAAGAATTATCTTAAATCATCAAATGAATTTAAAATAATACCTGCCAATTCCTATCATCTGCCATTTTCTATTTTGGACAAGGATCAAAGGTTGACCTTATGGTAAGAAAGAAGGGACAGAAGGCGTGTGCCCCCTAGAGAATTTCTAGGGGTGCACGCTCTTAGACATTTTGTGCAATATGGAGAGGGTGCACGTCTGCCTAGGCATGCACCCCTTAATGGATAGGTTTTGACTAGGTCAATTCAGATTTGACCAAGTCAAAGAGGTTTGATTAAGATCAAATTCAAAGAGAGGAGGAAGAGTCCATCGTGAACTATCTCCCTCTCTCTCTCTTCCTATCCAATTTATGCAGCAAATCTTGAAGGATTTTGGGTGACAAAAACCAAGTAAGGACCTGGTGTTTATGCATGAAAATTAGATGGAGTTCTGATTTAATCAAGCAATCAAGTTGCTTGATCAATCAAAACTCTTAGGTGGCACAAGATTTATTTAAAGGATCTTGCGCCCCTAAGATTTTCTATTCCTTTGCATCCAATGCCCACATGCTACCATCCTCACCTCTCTCCATGCCTTCCTTCCTCTAATCTTCTCTCTCTTCTCCATGCCAAAGATTGGGCATGAGTTTAGAAGGAAGATCAATCCTTTTTGGTGCAAAGATCAGGAAAGAAGACAAACTGTTCGTGAGACAAACGCGTGTCCTTCAGAGATAGATTTGAAGGATCAACTAGAAGGCTCCAAATCTGATATTTGGAGATCAGATCCAGAAGAAGAGCACCCCTAGATCTAGACTGAGTGGACTCCGATAGAGGTCAAGCACTTGCATGATGATAAGAGCATGATGTTGCCATTAAGACACCATGTTTATTAGTTTAATCTAATTTCTTAAATCAATTAAAAATAGATAGAAAGCAATGAATCGGATCGAATCCATAGAGAAGATAGTATTTTGATTTTGAATTCTTTGATTTTTATAAAAAAAAAAAAAAAAAAGAAAAGAGTTTTGAAAATAAAGTTGAAGTCGAAAAATAAAATTATAAAATAAAAAATTAAAAATTAAAAAATATAAAAAATTAAACTTGGTACTAAGATCTACTAGTTATATCTTAGCATCTACTTGAAATAATAAAGAATAATAATTAAAATATAAAAATTAAATTATAATTAAAATAAAAAGTTGAATTTAAAGTGTATAAAAATAAAATTTATATTAATTAAAATTTTAGAATTTAAACACATAAAATTTAAAAAGAAAAAAAAATTAAAAATAGTTGATCTCTGATCTTGGATTGGCATCGATGTTGAGATGGTATAGAAGCCAACTCTTCTTCGCAGCATTCATTGTCTTGAAGTAGCCTCTAACCAAGCATTGCTTCCATCTTGGACTGTAGCTTTTTCATGACTGAAGACAATTTGATTTGGAGGCCTGGGGTCTTATTTATAGGTGTTGGAGGGCTGGAGATCTTTGTTGCAGGCAATATGGGACTAAGGAGAGTTTTGATCAACATTTGTAGAAGAATTTGAGTGAAATTCATATTAAAACATTATCCTAGATGAATTCTATTGAGTTTCTTGAATTCTGGCCGTCAAATTCTGATCAAACAGTCCTAAAATTTCTAAAAAACCATTTTTAAAAGCCTAGATCCAGTCGGATTTAATGCTAACCATCCAATGGAGCCTTGATGAAAGAACTTTGGCTGTTAATCGCATGCTAGGTGTTTTAATCAAGTTGAGAGCTTTCTTCACTGTCCGATCGATGCAAGGAATCCGCACTGCCATCGGATCGCACAGATGGGCTGAAGGATTTTTAAATCAAAGAAAAAAAAAACACCAGCCATTGGATCAAGATATGGATGAAATTTGGCCATTAGATCAACGTCTGGAGCACCTGAAACCATCGGATCATGATCCGGCACTGCTTGGATCTGAATCAAAATAGGAAAAAATCCTAGCCATTGGATCTGGACTGACATCAATCTGGACCACACAATGGCATAATTCCTATAGCTGTGGACCATGTAGATCGAGTGCATTTGAAGATTGAACCAATCAGTGCATGGCTTGCCATGCGAAATTACTATTTTGTTCCTGTACGCCATGATGAATTTCCTGTAGATCCTTTAGCGGTCTTAGTCCACCACGTGGCATGCTTCGATTGGCTGACTTCTGCTGAGCTGACGGTCCATGCCTGATTTTATGGACCGATGGGTGGTTTCTATGGTTGAGTCAGCTTGGACGGTGCACCGGCTTGGCTTGGCTTGATTAGCCGACTGAGCCGTTCTCTTTTTTATTTTAATTTTTTTCTTTAAAAATTTATATCCAGTCCATTTTAGCTTCGATTTATTTCAAACTTATTTTATTATAATCAAAAAATTAAGCTTTTTTTATTGATAATAATATTTTATTTTTATTATTTTTAATTAATTTTTTATTAATTAATAAAAATATTAATTTTTTAAATATATATAAATTGATTATTAATTTATAAAAATAAATATAAATTAATTAATAAATTAATATTTTTATTGATAAATTTATGGTACTTACCACATCCTTCAACTTAAGCTTTCCTCGTCCTCGAGTAAAGAAAGAATTTAATTTTACATATCTTTTAACTTTAGAGTTTCGAATTTTACCTAAGTAATTTTCAAAATGGCCATTGATATTCAGTATAGCATAAGTAGGACATGTCATTGGTGTATTAATACTTACTAATATTAAAATTAAGTGAAGAACATCAAATTTTTTTGAACTTTTTCTAAATTATCCTATATTTATCTCTTAATTATCTAAACTTTCATATGGGCAAGTGTATTGCTACTTCCATCCTTCATTTATTAATTTTTTTTATCCATATTGTCTATTTTTTGATGTAAATATTATTGCTTACTTAGACAATGAGATCCAGTTACTCGGTAAAAAATTAATATATATATATATATATATATATATATATATAATGTTGTACCACTATTGAGTGACTTAATTTCTTAAGCTTTCTATTTGATCTATATAGCGAGTCTTGGGCCAATGACTTCCAAACCAGTTCGCTTTAGAGCATTAGTTATAAAATACTCCTCGGACTTACTAGCTCAAATCAAATAGGCTATGAGTTAAGACTAGTTTTACAACCAGCTTCTTGATCCTTTCAATCTTTTGATGCGAAACTCAATACTTGCTTAGGCAAAGAGTTCCAATTACTTAGTAAGAAATACTTAGAAGGTATTTTATTTTAATTTTATTTTTTAATATAAAAAATATATAGTTATCCTATACAAGCCCATAAAAAGTAGATTTTTCTTTGATGCTAGTAGAAAAAATTAGAAATGCTCAAAAAAAAAATTATTTATGTTCTAGACTTAACTTTTTATTGTATTTTCTTAATACATGATCCCTCGATATCTCATAAATTCTCTGATTTATGCATCAATTTTTTTTAAAAATACTTAGTTTAACTTAATTTTTAAGCATAATCGAATGTTCAAATACTAAATACTAACTTCTTTGAGGACTTTAAAAAATTTTAAAAATTTTATTATTCTCTCTTTCAACTTAATCAACATTATTTTCAATGGAGAAGAAAAAATAAATGATGTAATAAAGAACAAAAAAGAATACACCTGACTTAATATGTTTTTGTGGTCCAGCATATGTCTTTGAAAATTTGGGCTCTCCCTCTAACTTTATTCAAAATATTCTAAAAAAATAAACTAAAAAGATAAATTAGATGAAAGAATTAAATATTGGGTTATCTCCCAATAAGAGCTAAGTTTACCATCTTTAGCCAGACACAAGATAGCTTACCTATCCTGTATCAAAATTGGATTGACAAATTTTAATAATTTTGGATTGCCAATCTCAGGAAGACAATTTATTATCCCTTTATTGATATATTCATTTTTATTTATGGGAAGATAGTTCATGATCCTATTTTTAGATCCTTGTTTATTAAGATTTTCTCCTATTTATTCTTCTAGAATACTCATGAATTGAGTTTTTGGATTAGGAGTTAAGTTTGATGATATGGGTACTGGAAGGATGACTAAAGATGGGTTTAGTTCTAGAGATAAATTAATATGATCTTACTTAAACAACTCCATTGATTTTTCATTGTAAGCCTCTTGGTTTTTGTAAGAAGAACTGGCTTCTAGGGATGAAGGAAACAGAACTTTAGGTTTATGGATCTCAAGTAAATCATCTATTCTCTTCTCCTCTTTATCTATCTCATTTAAATTTGAACCAGCATCAGTACTAATTTTGGGCTTAGATTTTTCTATATGGTTAGCTTCAGTACTAATCTATTTCTCTAAATTTTATTTTTTAAAATTTTTATTTTGGCTAGTATCAGTACTAGCCTCTCTCACCTGATCTTGGTATGGATCCATAAGAATCCTATAACTTTTAAGTTCAAAAATTACTTTAGCATTCTTTAGATGGAGATTCTTAGGTGGGACATTAAATTGATAACTTAGTCCAGGTAGTTGGTGGACAATGAATGGATTGTTTATAAGATTTAAAATTGATAGGCTCGGTAGTTAATCTAGTTCTCTCCTCATGTTATACTCAACTAATTATCCTATTTGTGCTTCTAGCCTGACAATAGATTCCTGTTGAGTCAAGATCAATTATTGTTGATTCAGAATTAATTATTAAAGTTGATTAAATCTATCATCGGCTAAATTAGTTTGTTGAGGAGGTAGGTATGATGACTGATTATAATATAATGGCTAGAAAGACTGACTAGACTGACCCTTATTATAGACATAATTTTGATATTGAGTCCGAGCCCGAGTCTGTTGGGGTATCCAAGAAAAATTAGAGTCGTTCCTCTAATCTAGATTATATGAATTTAAAAAAAAATTATTAATCAGCTTGGAGTAGTCTTGTGCAGTTTGAACTTATTCTTGGATGAAAGAAAAAAACTGTGCAGCCATGGGACATTCACTCACATGATGGGTTGGGCTAGCATAGATTGAACAAGTCTTCTGATAATTAGAAGATGATGTGAATTATGCAAGAGATTGTTGACCTAGGATTAGGAGTTGATCTAATTTCTGGGCAAGAAAGTTTACTTTATTTATCAGATTCAAGTCAACCTTAAAACTAGATTCTAGATGTTTAAATTCATGGATCCCTACCCAGGTTTGGTAGAAAGATAATGAAGCATAGTTGATTGAGTTTTCACTCAGGATTTCAAATAAGGTATAGGCTTCATCCTCACTCTTGTTCATGAATGCACCTCCATAGGATGCATCTACTATTTATCTATACTGGTCTCCTAAACCCTCATAGAAAGCTTGAACAATTTGCCACTTAGATAAACCATAGTGTGGGAATTTTTTAATAAGTTTCTTAAGTCTCTTCGATGACTCATGAATTTATTTTCTTGAAGCTGAGCAAATCTAGTGATAGCTTGCCTCATAGTATTGGTTCACCTATGGGATAAAATTTCTTAAGAAATTTATTTTGCAATTCAGCCCAAGTTTTGATTGGTCTCTCTATTGTGCCATGCCGATACTTGGCTTTGTCTTTTAATGAAAAAAAAATAAGATTAGTCTAAGGGTATTATTAATTAAATTTTAAATTTTTACCATAGAGCAGATTTCTAAGAACTCATCTAGATGCTTATAAGGATCTTTATTGGTATTCTTATAGAAAGATGGAAGCATCTAGATTGTGGTCGGCTTGATCTCATAGTAGATAGCATAGATATTAGGTAACTGGATACAAGTCGATAAGCTATAGGTGAAAGAAATAAAGTATTCCTTCACCTGTCTAGGTGGTTCTCTAAAATTTTTAGCCATTTGATTATTTGGATTTAATATGGTTCAGCCATTCAATTTTATGATTGGATTCAACTAGATCAGAAAAAGCAATCTCCTACCATGTATGTACTAGTGCAATCTTATCATCTGGTCCAAAATTTTTTAGATTTTTTTTAGAATTTTTTATTATTTTATTATTTTTAAAAAAATATTTTTTAAAAAATTTTTTATATTATTATTTTAGATTTTAGATTTTTTTAGAATTTTTTAATTATTTATTATTATTTTTATTATTTTTAAAAAATTTAATAATTTTATTATTTTATTATAATTTTATTTATTTATTATTTTTTAATTATTTTTATTATTTAATTATTAATTTTTTTATTATTTTTATTTTATTTTATTTTATTTTTAAAAGAAAAGAAGAGAAAAGGAGAAAAGAAAAAGAACAGCTCTAAAGAAGAGGTCCTAATGTGTCTTAGAGCTAAGAAGAGAGAGAAATTAGGATTTAATTAGATTTGATCTTGGTTAGTAATTAAGTTAGGCAAACAATCCTAACCAAGAATTATTCTAGATCTATATAGCTCCTAACTGCCAAGGTCACCTTCAAGCCCTCCAAGTATAAGATCAGCCAATCAACTGGTCAGATAAGTGTAAGGTTGGTGGGAGTCCTCTCATTGCTTATCTTAGACATCAATTATGCTTGGCCAGGTAAGCTAACAGAATCAATTAAGTAACCATCTTTCTTTGGACCCAGTCGTTCCTAAACCAATTGCCTAGACATAGTTAAATTGACTAATCCTAATCTGGTCCAACTCTTAGGATTTCTTGTCCTATTGAGCTCGAATTCCTAGGACTGATATCTAATTGATTTTAAAATTAAAGGCTTAGGTCAATGCAAGAAGTTGGTTGGTTATTTGTGGGCCAAAAAAGGATGATCAAATCTCCATCTTATCTTATTTAATTGGATTGTGCCCTTAAGTTGATTTAAAGATGCTCAATCACTTTCAAACAAGAAATTTTATGCAACTAAATTAAATGCATAAAAACTAATTAAACTTTAGAGGCTTACCTTATCTCCAGCGATCACCAAGAAAAATAAAAATAAAACTAATATGATGGATGCTTTAAGTAGTTAGAATTTCTACTCTTATCATGAAGCTTTTAATTTAGTTTAAGTGGATATTTTTTAAATTAATTTAAAAATAAAAAAAATAGAGATCTAAGGTTAGGATTGATCTCACCAAACAAGATTAGATGATTTGCTTTCCTTAATTTTTTTCTTCTTTTATCTCTCTTTTTGCAAAATAAATAAAAAAAAGTTAGTAAGCAATATTTATAAAAAAATTAAAAATTATTTATAATTTATTTATAAAAAAATCAAAGAAATCAAAAAAAATTAATTTTCATATCTTTTTTGATAACGGCACCAAAAATTTGATGCATTTGCTAGAATTATTTTTAATTTATTTAAAATAAATCAAAAAAATTAAAATCAAAAATCAAAAATAATCTTCGATAATGGTGCCAAAAACTTGATAAAAGCACGATATTGTCATTAAGATACCATATTTATCAGTTTAATTTAACTTTTTAAATTAATTAAAAATAGGTAGAAAGTAGTGAGTCAGATCGAATCCACAAAGAAGGCAGTATTTTTATTTTAAATTTTTTAATTTTTTATAAAGAAAAAAAAGAAAAGAGTTTTGAAAATAAAGTTAAAATCAAAAAATAAAATTATAAAATAAAAAAATTAAAATTAAAAAATGTAGAAAATTAAACTTGGTACTAAGATCTACTAGTTAGATCTGAGCATCTACTTACAATAAAATAAAGAGTAATAATTAAAATATAAAATTATAATTATAATTAAAATAAAAAGCTAAATTTAAAGTGCATAAAAATAAAATTTATATTAATTAAAATTTTAGAATTTAAATATATAAAATTTAAAAAAAAAAAATTAAAAATAGTTTATCTCTGATCTTGGATCAGCATCGGCATTGAGATGGTGTAGAAGCCAATTCTTCTTCGCAACATCTATTGTCTTGAAGCAGCCTCTAACCCAAGCATGGCTCCCACCCTAAACTGTAGCTTTTTCATAACTGAAGATAATTTGATTTGGAGGCCTGGGGTCTTATTTATAGATGTTGGAGGACTGGAGATCTTTGTTGCAGGCAATATGGGACTAAGGAGAGTTTTGATCGACATTTATAGAAGAATCTGAGTGAAATTCATATTAAAACACTGCCATGGATGAATTCTATTGAGTTTCTTGAATTTTGGCCATCAAATTCTGATCAAACGCTCCTAAAATTTCTAAAAAAACCACTTTTAAAAGCCTAGATCTAGTCGGATTTAATGCTGACCATCCGATGGAGCCTTGATGAGAGAAATCTGGCCGTTAATCACACGCTGGGTGTTTTAATCAAGTCAAGAGTTTTCTCCGTCGTCGGATCGCGTAGATGGACTGAAGGATTTTTGAATCAAAGAAGAAAATAACACTAGCTATTGGATCAAGATATGGGTGAAATCTAGTCGTTGGATCAACATCTGGAGCGCTTGGAACCGTCGGATCGTGATTTCGCACTATTTGGATCCTAATCAAAATAGAAAAGAATTCTTACCATTGGATCTAGATCGGTATCAATCTGGACCACATGATGGTGCAATTCCTGTAGCTGTGGATCATGTAGACCGAGTGCATTTGAAGACTGGACCAATCAGTGCATGGCTTGCCTTGTAAAATTACTATTTTGCCCCCATCTACGCCATGATGAATTTTCTATAGATCTTTTAGCGGTCTTGGTCCACCATGTGGCATGCTCTGATTGGCTAACTTCTACTGAGCTGACACTTCATGCCTGATTTCATGGACCGACGAGTGGCTTCTATGGCTGAGTCGGCTTGGACAGTGCACCGACTTGGCTTGGCTTGGCTTTGCGGGCTAGCTGAGCAATTCTCTTTTTTATTTTAATTTTTTTTAAATTTATATCTAGTTCATTTTAGCTTTGATTTACTTCAAACTTATTTTATTGTAACTAAAAAATTGAGCTCTTTTTACTAATAATAATACTTTATTTTTTATTTTTATTATTTTTAATTAATTTTTATTAATTGATAAAAATATTAATTTCTCAAATATATAAATTGATTATTAATTATTAAAAATAAATATAAATTAATTAATAAATTATTATTTTTATTGATGAATTTATGGTACTTATCATATGGCTAGATCTAGAACTCCGGATGATGATAGATCATCGACAGGATAATCAGATTACCCAATCAAATATATGAATCAAATTTAATTTAATTTTAATTTTAATTTTTAATATTAGATCATTCAGATTAGATCTGAGAACTCTTAGATTTAATCAGATCAAATAAAAATTTTTGATAAAAATTTGCTTCAGATCTGGACGATCTTGCAGATGAAAATATTGATTTTTCTTCACTATGTACATGACTTGATATTGCACATGCTGTGAGTGTCACGAGCAAAAATCAATCAAATCTAGATGAAGAGCACTGGACTTCTGTGAAATGTATCCTTAAATACTTGAGAAGAATTAAGGATATGTTTCTGATGTTTGGTAATAAAGAACTCCAAGTTTATCGATATACGGACTCAAATTTTATGTCTAATATAGATGATCGAAAGTCGACATCTGGAAGTCTATTTGTTTATAATTATAGTGCTATAAGCTAGAAGAGTTTCAAGCAAACCATGATAGTAGATTCCACCAAAAAAGTAGAATATATCACTACATCAAAAGCTGCGAAGAAGACATTCTAGTATAAAAAGTTTGCCGCAAAGCTCAAAGAGATGCCATTGGATGCCATCCTTCTATACTACGACAATAATTATGCCATAGCCCTAGCTAAGGAGCCGACACCAGAAGTCAAAGCATACCGAGCAATGATATCACCTCATCCATGATTACCTCGAGAAGGATATGTCAAGGTGAAGAGAGTCGATATTGCAGACAATGTGGCTGATCCACTTACGAAGTCGTTAAGCCAACAGAAGATCGAAGCCCATCTTGAGAAGATGGAACTTAGATTTATAGCTAATTGGCTTTAGGTCAAGTAGAAGTTTATTAGATATGTGCCCTAAAAGCCAGATTGGCTGACACTTGTAATACACCTTCTAGAGATATTTTTATAATTTTAACTATAAATTAATAAAAAAATTATTTTCTATCATATTATGTATTTAAAGTATTTGTGATACATCCTTTGAGTTAATTGGTATGTAAATGCATATTTTCTATAGGATTTGGTGTGGTGCTCCCAAGCCTTGGGGGGCCATGAGAAAAGCCAGGGTGTTGGCTTTGAAAGTTTAGGATGGGTGTGAGTCCTAGGACTAAGATAGGAGTTGTCCTAGAAAGAAGGCAGCATGTAGCCCTGCACAGGCTCGAGGTTCGGGTGTAAGGATCTTGAGGGTTTTGGTAGATGCTCCAAAAACTTGGGACACAAGATGGAGTAAAGAACCAAAGTCAAAAGAAGAATTAGCCAAGACAAGGGACTGATACATGAGTGGGTTGGCTCGGATACACAATCAAGTCGGCTCGGATTGAGATCGAGCTGGCTTGGAGTACAGTCGAGCCAGCTATCTCAGGCAGACAGAAGATAAGATTTGGATGAGATGCAGTTGAGTCAACTCGACTACTGATAGAGCCAGCTCGATGGTGGTGAACAGAATTGGATGGAGTTTTTTGTTTGAGCCTTAAGGCCTGATCCAATAAGATCTTAAGATGGCTAACACATGCATGGGTCGGGTTTAGGTCCAAGGGATAAAAGTATGAGAGACATGGGTGTATATGGACTCAGTGAGTGCTTTCATGAATTGGATTAGCCTAGGAGAGTTTTTTAGCTAGAGTTTGAGTTTATTAAAGTTCTTGTAGTATAGCAGAAATCCTAAGGTATATAAACCTAGGTATTGTAATCTTTACAAAGGAGTAAAATCAATACATAGCTTTTCTCCCTAACTCTCTTCTCTCTTTTCTCTCTGATTTCAATGCCAAGCCCTAGGTGCCATCATCAATTTTTGCTCTTCTTCATATTTCTGGATTAACACCCAGGTTCATGGAAGAGCTTGGATCTATGACTGTGGTTCTGAGTAATCATAAGCATAATAATTGGTATCAGACCAGTATCGATTGTTCCAACACTTAGTATCAGAGCCCAATTAAGCATGAAGGAGGAAAAAAATCAAGTTTCAACATAGATCAGCAGTGAGGTTTAGATCTAAGGTTCTCTCTAGGCTTCCTGAGGAAGGAAAAGATCTAAGGGCTTCTATCCACCATCCCTAGTCAAGATAATTTTTAGATCTATCTGTTGGTTGTTTTTTGATTTGGTTTGATCATGGAGAACAGCGGATTGAAGGTAGAATTTGAGAAGTTTGATGGAAAGAATAGTTTCACGATGTGAAAGGTTAGGATGGAGGATCTGCTGATTTAGATGAAGCTAGATTCGATCTTGGAGGATAGACCAGAGGAGATGACAGACAAGAAGTAAAGTCCTTAGAGAAAAGGGCATGTGCCACGATTAAGGCTTGTCTGATAGATGAGGTGTTGTATGGCATATTGGAGGAGAAGACACCCAAGGGTTTATAGTCGAGGTTATATTAGTTATACATGGAAAAGAATATGTGCAACAAGTTGGTGCTGAAAAAGCAACTATATAGCCTTATTGGACATATCATTCTAATTGTGTGAATCAAAAAAATTTTGATCCATCAAAAGATGTTTCGATGATGTCAATGATAGAGATCACCACATATCTCATTATCATAGGAACTAAACCTAACTGGATCATACAAATAAGAGTTTGGGCTTGTATATGATCAATTAAGTTAATCCAATTTGATTGATTTAGATTAGATTTAATTAGGTTTAAGAAAATCGTACTAGCATATGATTGAGCCTAACATTCTTCTTCTGTAGTCTTTCTGGTTCATCTCGGCTGAGCCAAATTAGTTTGGACTCATCTAGGAATCCTATATGGCTTTGTCCTAATCTGACTGGAGTTTGTCTAGGTCAGAAAAATATTGTCCTAATCCATCAGATGGGAATATGACAATACCTATCAATTTCTATATTCGACAGAACAAGACCTGCCATTCTTGTCACTATCAGGACATAAGATGACCCAGATGCAGGAAAGAAAGGGCATGGGCGTGCACCCCCTGAAGACTTTCTAGGGGTGCATGCCCCCTTGGATTTTCATGCATAAATATGTGTGCACACCCCATGTTGGCATTCGCAAATGGGGAAAAAAGGAGTCCCATGAGGATGGGACTCTAAGGTTTCTTGATGGGATCAAAGACTTAGGCTTCAAAAGAGTTGTGCTCATCCAAACTTGGTGCCATCTATGGAGGGTTTTAGGGATCTCTAATCTAATTGGTCCAGATGACATGGCATGTCCAATCAGATTAAAATCAGAATAAATCAACCAATTTGATTGGTTGATACTGTGTGGCACTACATGACGTAGCAGAATTTATTTAAACCCCTACTGCACCTAGGGTTTTTATGCGCCCAACTCCTCCATGCCAAAGTGCTACTGCCCTTCCCTATTCCATGCCCCTTCTTCCTCCTTCTCTTCCTTTTCTCCACATCTAAAGGTTAGGCTAAATTCCAGTGAAGAAGATCCAAAGCCTTGGCGCGAAGATCAAGCAAGAGACGACGTGTTCGTAAGACGAGCGTGCTGCCTTCAACTATTGCTTTGAAGGCTCTACAAATTAGATCTAAATTTGATTTTTGGAGATTAGATCTAGAAGGAGAGCACGTCCAGATCCAGCCCGAGTGGACTCTGGTAAAAGCCAAACACGTGCGTGGCTAAATCTAGAACCCTGAGAATTGATAGATCATCGACAGGATAACTATTACCCTAAACAGGTAATGAATCTTCTACCAGATTTAACTCTAATTCTTGTTTTAATATCAAATCAATAGAATCAGATCTGAGAAGTCTCAGATCTAATCAAAAATTTATAAAAAAATTTTAAAATTTTTTGTTACAGATCTGATCAAATCAGATCGATCCTGTAGCGAAAAAATAGTTTTTCCTTCACTTCATGCATAAAGTCTCTAATAGTTCGAACTTTGAAGTAGCTTCAAAATTAACTGATATAAAGGCATAATAATAATCATCTCTACCAAGCATATCTTCTTGTTCCTTAATCTCTAAAGCTACTTTAAGATCAACCAGCTTTTCATTTTTATAGTTGACTAAATCTTTATAAAAAACATAAATCTTGGATAGCTTTAATATAGAACTCTTCCGCATGATTTAATTCTTCAGTATAGATCTCCATAACTGGATCAATTATAGCATCCTTTGACTCTTCCTGAATAATTTTAAAATTAGCGAATTTTTCAATCATGATCTTTTCTAAATTTGAGACTATAGCCATCTTGTCACTCTCCGACCTAGTGACCTGAGCTAGGTGTGCGGTAGATGACTGCACATCCATAGGATTTAAACCCTTAGGATATGCAAAGCCTACCTTTGTATTCATATATATTCATATCAATCTTAACACTGGTAATAAAAGCAAACTTTTAATACATTTATTCAATAAAAATAATTTATAAAGATTAATAAGAATAAATTAATATTTGTTCAAAAATAAATTAAGCAAAGTGCATCTAGAGTCCTATGCTTCTCACTACTCTCCAAGCCCCATATATTTTTTTGGATCTAAAAAAATAAAATATAGAAGTGAGCTTTATAGGCTCAGTAAGTTACTAGAATCTCTAAATCAATTAAATATTTTATACGGAAAAATAAAATTTCAAGTTGCATGATTTTATATAAAAATATCTTAATGAGTATAAAAATATGTTGTATCAACTAACATAGAATTGAAATATGTATTTGCTCGAAATAAATTTTTCAAACAATCAAGGGTCAACCTTGCACTCTCACTTTCCTACTCCCTCTAACTATAGCTATGATCGGCCCATGGCTAGCCTTGAAAAAGACTAGATTCTAACTATAATATACCATTCATTGATCATGCACCAATGATTGCCCCACTGGAGGCTCGAAAAAAAAACTAGCTCTAATATCTCATTGAGAAATATTCTCTCAATATTATGTACCGACAATCAGTCTCGCCTGCTTAGATTTGAAAGAAAACTAGCTCCTAACTATAATATACCATCGATTGGTCATATGCCCGGAAGGAGACTAAATATTGATCCTGAATTCGTACGATTATAGTCAAACTAGATAGCAGTGGAATAGATATATAACATCATTTTTTATGCAACAAAATACAATTCATGTCTACTAAATCATGTATATTTGATTGAATATTTCATAAATTATTTTCATATTGAGCATATAAGATACTTAATTTAAGCATAATACCATAGCAAGATAAATTTAGAAATCAAATCACGTACATGATAAAACATGCTAGGGGTAGAGGTAACTTATAATTCCTATCCTAGATTTTGCAAAACTTCACCAATTAAGAATATCAACCAAAATCTAAAATAAATAAACACTCTATTAGACTTTTAAGTAGTAGATAGTTTGATTTATTTCATATTCTAATCTACACCATCAAATTTGGTTTAACATCTAGGGTCTCAATAAATCCTAGGATCTAACTATTTATTAAATATAGATTTTTAGGTGGAGTTCATGGTTACCTACATGTAATGGATTTGCTTGTGATCAAATCTCCTTGCTATCTAGACCTGTGATTCTACCTAATCAATTTAAAATCTCTAAATTAGACCTAATTCAATTCATCGATAAAGAAAAATTAGACTTATTAAAGATGATTAGGCTTGGTCTGAGTGAATCAATAGAGATAGAAGTAGAAAGAGAGAGAAGCTCTAGAATAAATCAGTACAAGGATCTAATCATAATATCCGGTGCATAGATCAAAGAAGGGAGATTAACAAACATGAAAAGGAGAAAAATAAAAATTAATTAAATAATTAAACGATGAAGAAAATGGAAAGAAAAATGGAGTGGAAAGAAGAGAGAGAAGAGGAGAGAAGAAAAAGATGAAGAAGGGGAAAGCCTTGGTGGTCAACTATCTATGGTGGCAAGGTGGGTCACTGGCTAACCTAAGTAGCCAGTGGTGGCTGTGGCCAAGAAGAGTGGTCAAATCCAAAGAAAACATCCTAAAATTGGGTGTTAGATCGATCAAAATTGGAGGGGATCAGACTTCAATTGGGGGAAAATAGAGAAGGGTGATGGAAAAAGACTTATCGATGATCAATAGAGATGGGATCTTACTCGATGATGGTGATTTTTTGATGGTTCAAGAGCTTAAAATCAACTAAAAATAGGGTAAGGATGGGTTAGAGAGAGAAAAGCAAGGATTTTGGATGGCTGAGCTTTGGCTAAGGTAGCTCATTAACGATTGAAGAGGAGGAAGGGAGGGAAGAGGAGAGAGAGGGCTTGGTGATGCCAAATGCAAGGAAGGAGGAGTTTAAGTAGAAGATGGCTGCAGAAAAAATAAGACCAGCCTAATACTGGCCATTCGCCAGTTGCAACGACCTCTAACAACTATCAATGGTTCGTACCGGCCCGAAGATACTGCACCAGCCATTATTTGGTGGCCTTATTACCTCTAACAACTATCAGTGGTTCGTACCGGCCCGAAGATACTGCACCAGCCATTATTTGGTGGCCTTATTCCTTGACGGAGGATTAGATAGGGGATCAGGATCTTCCTATCAAATCCCATTTTTTTTCAAAACTTCGAATTGAAGTCGACAAAAGGTTTGTGAACTTCAAATCAAAATTGGCCCAAGTAGTTCAGGTTTCATATCTTTTCTTCCTACAAAAAATTTCGTCCTCAAAATTAGCATACTTAAGTCATGAAACAACTGAGAGTATTTAGCTCACATTTCCTCTTCAAGTTTTTAAGTTGCTTCTCATCCTGTATGATTGTTTCATTGTACTTTGACATAGCGAATGGTGCATCATCTCAACTTTGATCCTTTTGATCCATAATTTTTACTAGTTGTTCCATATAAGACAAATATCTCCTAAGCTGAAGCGATCCAAACTTCACCATATGGCTAGGATCTGGTATATATTTCCACAGCATGGATACTTGAATAACATTAGAAATCTGATAAGAGAGAGTGGTGCAGTAAGACGATAAGCTACCACTCTGATTCTCTTCAAGATTTCAAAGGAATCTACATATCTAAGGCTTAGCGTACCACGTGCCCCTAATCTCATCATGCCCTTAGTAGCAAATATCTTAAGAAACACATGATCTCTAACTTAGAATTTCAATTCTCTTCTCTCATTATCAGCATAGCTCTTCTGTTAACTTTGAGCTGGATCTTATCAACTATTTGCTAAACAATATCTAGACCCAATAGCCTTCTTTTACCAACATCATCTCAAAGGGTCCTACATCTTTTTCCATATACAACTTAAAATGGAGCCATCTGAGTATTATCCTGATAGCTATTATTATATACAAATTTTACTAATAGTAAATGTTCATCTCAAGATCCCTGCAAATCTAGACACATCTTTTAAGGTCTGAAAAGTTCTCTCTAACTGACTATTTGTCTGAGGATAAAAGACCGTACTAAACTCCAATTTAGTCTTCATGGCTTGATGCAAACTCTTCTAAAATTGAGAAATAAATCTCGTATCTCTGTCAAATACAATAGATTCTGAAGTACCATGAAGTCATATAATTTCATTTATATATAATTTGGCTAGCCTTTCTAAAGAGAATTTGACTTTAATTAAAGACAAGAAATGAGCTGAGTCGGTCCACAATCACCCAGATAGCATCATATCCTCAAAGAGTCCTAGGTAGTCCCAAAACAAAATCCTAGAGTCACAAACATATGAGCTACCAATCTCAAAACTTTTCTCTAATACTATGTAGAGACACAAATACATGGGCCACTAGTCTCAAAACCTTTTCTCTGATACCATGTAGAATGGTTTGCTACACAGAGTAGATTGACTGTGCTAGCCTAAAATCCAAAATAAACACTAAACAAAAAAATATTTGGAGAGAATCACCAAAAAAAAAAAAAAAAATTGAAGAAAAAGTTAGAAGAGAAAAATAAATTTATTCAAAGGAGAATAAAAATCAAAATCTTACAAAGATACCTCACGAAGGAGTCTCCACACATACCAATAATCTCTCCTCTCTCTTTCTTTCCACCATAATCTTTCACACCATTCTCTACACGATTTGACTCACAAAAGAGACACCAAAGGTTCCTTTAAATAGAGCACCATATGGATGGAAGTTCGACTCTATCTTAACTCAAAAAACTAAAAATCAATATAACACAAACTCTACCAACCTTTAGAAGAAAATAATTAAATGGAGTAATATTAGAAATAGAATCCTAATGACCAATTAAAAACAAAATTCTTGTTAAATTTGGACTTGGTAATGATATGGCAACGAGAGTCATAGCAAAGGCAAAAGAGATGCGGCATTATATTAAGTGATCAGTAGCTCTAATACATGTTAAAATATTTGCAAAGGAACAAGAAAATAAGAGATAGATAAATAGATAGATAGATAGATAGATAGATAGATAGAGAGATAGAGAGAGAGAGAGAGAAATTTGTATTTTTGGTCCATTATACTCAGTACATATCAAGGTTTATATATACTAACATACAACCTCTGTAGAAAGAATATAATATAGACTGACAACAGAATCACGTTAACAAAAAAAAAAATTATGGGCCGATATGCATTATTATATGATCCTTAAATTTATGTGATCCTAAAATTTTATGGTCACTTAAAATCATGCTAACAAGAAATGCTAACCATGTTATCATCTTCTCAGGAATTTTGGGGTAGCCAATGCTATAGCCAGCTTACATAATATGTTGTAGGGGTGCAATTGAGCCAAGCCGAGTCAAGTAATTGGAAGCTCGAGCTCGACTCAACTCAAAATACTCGGGTTCGAAACTCGGTTCAAGCTCGATCGAGCCTTAATATCCTAAGCTCAAACTCAGCTTAATGAAAAATAGGTAAGGCTCGAGTTTGACTTGATTCGACTCGAATATGAACCGAGCTATACTCGAGCTCGAGTTCAAGCTCGAAACCGAGCGTTATCTTACTAATAATATATATATAAATATATATTATAAATAAAAATAATATTATTAAAATATATATATATTCGAGTAGGCTTACGAACTTTCAAGTCGAGTATCCTGCTACTCGAGTTCGACTCGAAAAGCTATTCGAGCTCGACTCGAATACTCTAGTTTGACTCAAACTTGATAATAATTGAATGGAGTCGAGCTCGAGTAGCTCGTGAGCAGCTCAACTCGTTTACAGCCTAATCTGTTGGTGCTACTGCTTGGGCTTTTCATGCAATGCAAGGCTCACGAGATTTTTGAAAGCCTTGGAGGCATGGTAACATGCTTCCTCTCTCACATAAAACTCTTTCGTTCACTAGTTTATTGAAGCCTTCGGCTAATTATTGTTGGCCGCTATTCTGTCAAGGCCGTAGACCAAACATCTATTAGTTGGGTCATAACCACATTTCAACCTCATAAACTATTAAGCACCAATTCACAAATTATTACAAAGTAGCGGCATATATGTAGACCTTGGGTGGTTGGGTGGGCAGGTGATGATGAGGTGGGAAAGAATGGAAACTTGATGAATTATGTCACCCTGAAACAGGCGTTAGCCTTTCTACAGTGGCCCTTTCTAAGGCCTATTGTAAGGAAGGTTCATGTCTAAGTATTGCCTTGTCTAGTCCTACAGTGTTTTCACGTATACTATTGTTTGTGGCTCAAGGGAATTAAAGGAGTTGCAGACAAAAGGGCGAGTCTAAAACAAGACAGATTATCAGCCTACTCCCTTTGTCACCTTGTGTTCTAGTTGGTTGTGATACAAAAGCCTAAAGCTATGTTTGATAGTTTGTTGGAAGTCTCTTTCTAATAAATTGGATGCCTCTCCCACTAGCCTGGTCTAAACGGACATATATATACCAATTGTGAAGGTATGTCTCAGCTATATTGTCATTTCATAGAAGGAGATCACTGGAACTTCCTTCTATGATTGATTGGTATCTTCCTCCTATTGGAGAGAATAATTTGGATAAGAGTTTAAACAGTCAAAACAGTAGCCATGTGGTACTGTTAAATTAGCATTTCTTTATGATGGAGTTGGTTAGGGTAGGATTTACCTATAGAATTTTTCAATGAAATGAATGGGATTTTTATATTGCAGTAGATGAAAGAGTCCATAGCTTGGAGGTTGGCAGAGTGTTGCCTTCAAGAATCTCAGTCAATAAATTATGAGGCAAGTAGGATTTGAATGCTATCTGGTTCAACACGTCAACCTAACTGCGAGAGGCTACATACGTCGGTGATTGGAGTATGGACACATTAAAACCCAAAATATTACGAGTGAATATATAACTGTTGGATCGTCCAGGGTGATGTTGGTAAACAAATGAAGCGGACCATGTAATCTGTCGCTTTTATATGTCAGCAAATCGAGTCTCAGATCATAAAATATTTAATAGCGTATTTACAAAACGGATAATTCTACTAAAAATAAAAATAAAAAAAAAGTTAAATCCCAGTGATGACTTCAAAGCTTGCGGTATCTTTGTTATTGATTATTGTCCGCCGGAAAATAATATAGCTACTCGTATAATTCCTCTGGAAAATAATAGAATTCAGTCATGTAACTGATGACAAGATCCAATCAGTCTTTGCATTTTTAGTTAGGAGAGAATAACTTAATGACCGGATAGCGAGTAGAGGGTATGAGTTCCACCTGATTAAACTAAAATCAGTCAAACATTGTTTTCCTTCCCTCTATTCATAAATTGATGGGAGGATACGTTGTTGCACTGGTACAGTTTGAATTCTAGGCATGCCGTGTGCCATACTTAACTATTTATTTCATCAATACGAAGATATTCCATGGTTTATATAGTGGAGACTTAGTTGTATTTCTAATTGTAAAGAAAAAATTTATCATAATTTTATCCCGGTGAACCTAAATAAATCTTAGAGATATGAAGCTACAAGAGAGAGAAATTTAAACAGATATGGTGGAGATAACTTCCTTTTATCGATAAGAGTCCTCACTTGATTAGGAAGGCAACCTAATTAGCTAGACAAAATTCCTAGAAATATTTAGTTATCAACAATATCGCATTATCTTTGTTTTTTTTGAAGAATCATATTACCTGATTGTTGTGATGCAGTGAAATATAATCACTATATATGCATGCTTCAAATGTTTATTCCTTGCACTCCATGATAACATCACCTATGTAATAAAAAGTGAGTGACCTTCATTCATAAATCACCATCTTCTTTCTTACTTTGAAGATGATTGTTGAAAACAGTAAACAACTTCAGGTCGAGAGATCTTATAATTCTTCTGGTGCTAAATAAAAAGGCCTGATAACCTAACCCTTGCTTATATTTTTACTCTCACCCATTGATTGAGAGCATGAGTTTAATTATAGAGTCGGATGGTACTAAAAGGTTATGGGGCTTAGATGAGAGTATCCTTGTTTAACAGCCTAATTTGCTGATCAAAATACTTCATATTCTTGTAAAACTCAAAGCACTGCCCCATTCGAGGGACAGTTCCATCTTATGATTTTCACATAAAGCATCTACTGAGGTGAAAGGATAAGAATTAATTAGCTTTCCAAACATATGATACAAATGCATACAAGAGAAACTTGCAACATAAAGAAACCAAAGATTAAGACCTAATATAATGATGGAAGAAATTCTGACAAACAAACTCCTTATCGAAAATATCATTTAAATTGTCGCTCTACGATGGTCCATATCAAGTAATATTGTGGAAGAGATTCAGTGTTACACAATCTCATAATATTGACTTCACATGCAAAGACCAACACACTCCATATCTTATGAAACCGCACGCAACTGCACCGACCTGCATGATCCAATGCACTTGGCTCACAACCTGCAACAAAAGACATGACTAATGCCTCTTGAATCAAAATCAAACCTTCTTCACATGGGGTGGGATGTAGTCTACCAGCCAGCAAGAGACCTTTGTCATCAATAATCATCAATCTCACCCTTTTCTTTTGTCGCATTTGCCGGACTTTTCAAACTGACCATAAAGCGCATTCACTCGGAGAAAAATTAAGAACAACTCTCCATTGTAGGAAACAAGTTCTTAGACATGGACAAAAAAAAACATCGGCAATCCCACACCTTATATTTATGGATAGACAATATGATACTACTTTTGTGGGTAACGCACTATAAATAGTAGATACCTTCACCTCTCAAGCTTCACCAATCTTCACTAGAATTCAGAAAGGGTTCCAAGATTAGGGCAGACCCGTCTCAGGGAAGCAACCCCCCCAACTCCCTTCGGCCAAAGTTGGCGGTAACTCCCCCATTGGATTGCCCTCCAGCTTGGTGAGCTGGTTTAGGACTGCCTTTATGACATTCCTATCACTGGAGAATGGCTTGAGACAAGAGCTCAAGTCAGGCAAGCCGCCCAAGTGGGCCAGGCCTTTGGTTAAGGGCAGACTCCTTTCCGCTAGGGGCAGGTGTGGGGCCAAGGGGTTTGGGGGCTGGGAATTGTGGCTTGGAGGAAAGCTGGAGAAGCAGGGCACCTGCTCAAACCCTTCAAAGTTTTGAGGGGTTTGGTCAAAGTTGATGTAGGTGTCCATGAGAGATGGAAGTGAGGAGGGTCCTGTGTCATCATAGCTTGTCTCCATGCTTGGCTTGGTGGAGAAGTCCCTGTGCTTGTAGAACACTCTACATAA
This sequence comes from Cocos nucifera, assembly GCA_006176705.1. NCBI lineage: Eukaryota > Viridiplantae > Streptophyta > Magnoliopsida > Arecales > Arecaceae > Cocos > Cocos nucifera. Next base: position 402,507 of record QRFJ01002307.1, read on the forward strand.
GACCCAATCTTCCTGTTTAAAGAAAGAGAGAAAAAAGAGTCATAGAAAGTCATATGATATTATTATGATTAGACGACTGGTTAATCATGAAAGTCTGGACTGTGACAATCATTTAGCACTTGCAATGGCTTGTGAGAATGGAGATTTAGATATTTGGTAATTAACAAACCTTGTGATCATCTTTACATGGGTGATCAATGGTAGGAATTTAATTGGTAGAGGAGGCATTCCATGGATAATTATGTCCTCAAGAGGCATTCCAGTTAGTCTAATGAATGCTTGAAACTATATTTTTTTTCTTAAATTTCAAATTTGAATATATCTTTAGGTTATGATGAATGAGATTTCAACATAGAGCCACAAATCATCGTTCTTGGTGTTTATTTTGTAATTTTAGCATTTTCCACTTGGCCTGCTAGACAAACTGATGTTAACTGTAGGTGAAAAAAGATGCAGCCTAGCTAATAAAAAAATCCAGTGAGAAAAGCGATGCAAAATTGATTTTCTATTGGAAAAATATATCAATGCTAGCATGGTGGGAAAGTTAGTGTTGCGTAGCATATGTGACAAAAAGTTAGGCATGACAAGAATGGGACATAATAGGAAAATAAATAAAAAAATAAACATAAAAGTATATATCATAGGGGACAACATAGAGTTCCATATTCTGTAGATGGTTAGGAGAAAACTGTCCAAGTAAAGATAGATAGGACTTGGTAGTAATGAAAGCAACTGATAGAAAATTCTATAGCATGAACAAAACAAAACGAAAAAAAAGCTCATTATTATAATAACTCCTGCAATTTTCACTACTTTTTTTCACCCTAAGCAAACTGAAAATACTTGGTCCAACTACAACAAAGTGATCGAGAACTTATTCTGCAAGTAGAAAAAATTAATATTATGAGATCACCTTAGAGGATAACTTGGCGAGATCACCAGGTGCTTCCATGCGGAACTCATGCATGACCCACTCGGTCTTCTTTCCCTTGGGAGCTCTCCCTTGATAGAAAACAAGCGTCTTCCTCATCCCAACAAGCACTCCCTTTCGAGCTACCAGCCTATCTTTTCCGGTGGCCTTCCAGTAGCCCGACAACGTTGCTCGATTCGTCCGCTGCCCGGTTGCATATTTGCGGTCTCGGAGACTGAAGAAGTACCACTCCTTTCCCCCAACACAAGCCATTTCTGTCTCACAGATCAGTTGCATCAGCACCCAAAGCCACAAGTAGTCTAGCATCAATAATAATTCAGTGTGGGGAGAGGAGAGAGGTTAAAAGAAAGGTGGATGTCAACTTTGGAGTGCATGCAAAAGTAGCAAACATGAGGAGGCAGTAGCAATGCAACAGTAACAACAATCAGTGAATACAATATTTATTATTTACTTCGATCGCCCATGTAATGAAATCTATGTGTTGCTAAGTATGAAATCTTAAAATCAGATTATCAAGGGCAGGGTTGTAATTTGAGATACCCATGCAACTAAGCAATAATCAGGAGATAACCTCCAATAATTAATATTCTTCACTGATTAGCATGGTAAAGTTGAAAGGCCTTGATAAGGTTGCATTCCTCAGGTGTAACCTTTAGAAGAGAAATAAATGAGATCGTATAAACTATTGCTAATGAACAATAGCGAATGAATGATATCGAAAATGACCCATGGATGAAAGGTTTTGTGGAGTTGGTGCCATGCAACGAACCTTCCATGTCCTTGTTAGCATCAGCATGTAACCTAACCCCATGATGTAGATTGCTTACCATGGTGCCGATGATTGATGCAGTAGCACATCGCAATCAGAGACCCATCGATGATGTTGGTATTGACATCAAATATCTCAATCAATTCACACTTTATTATTACAGCCGGCGACTTGGGATCAAAGTGATTCATAGCTGCACGAACACGTGCGGTCCATTTTAGATTGTAAACCTCCTTGATCTAGGACTCCCACGTCCTGCCCGCACCCCCCTCTCCTCTATGGTGGTTGACTGATGGTAGAAGTGAGCGTACCCTGGCGTTTTTCATCGTGGTGTGTTGTGGTTGGTTATCAAGTCGGTCTGACGCGAGGAAGGTCTCCGGTTCGAGTCCTGGCGACGCCAATTCGACTTTTTTGTTTTGATTTCCAAAATCTCTTTCGCCTCTTCTTAATTCCAAAATACCTTTGGATTCTTTTCCTTTTTTTTTTTTTTTTGCTTCTTCTTTCCCCCCTAGACTCCAAAGTTAGGCAATGTCTTTATGTTTCCTTCTTCTTCTTTTTCGTTTCATGTTGCACAATAATTTAGACATTAGCAGAAGGAATAAACTGTGGAAAGCTGGCAAGCCATCATGGATGGGACAAGAGACATGAAGAGGTTAAAAAAGTGACCGAATTCTGGCACAAGAATATTTTTCTGTTAGGAAGAAGGTGTAAGCTGAAAACCGAGAAAGCCAGTTTCAAGGTTGAAAGGAGAAAGGAAAATATATATATATAAGATATAGGATTTTAGTTGGAACTTAATTCTGCTATAAAGGTGTCCTTATGTGCTGAGAAAAATATGCGAGTTAGGACCAGGATGCTTTAAGAAAAGCAAGTCTTTTGAACAAACGAAGTGACTAAAATCCATAAAATAGAACTTACAAGAAGGACATGACAAGCGTCCGGCTAAAAAGATGAATGATCTAGATTAGAGAGCGGGCATGTACAGGCCACAACTTACTTGGAATAAGAATTTCAAGTAATTTCTTAACACACGAGTGCTGCTGCTGCTCCTCCATATTCTCAGCTATTCCATTTTAATAAAGTTGCGACCTTACCTTCCATAGGATAAAAAAAGGAGCCAATGATGGTTCATCAATAAAGAAAATGTTCTTTTGTTGAGGAAGGATGTATAAGAACAATTCTCAACATCCAATAATATCAAATCCCTTGAGATAAGCCACAACCATTTGCCAGGAGTCCTGGACCTTTCACACTGGGTTTCCATGTCAGAAGAATAGGAATTAATAGAACTGCATACATACCCTTGCCATGGTAATCCCATGATAAGAAATGGCTTCTAAAATATGGAGGACTACATGTAGACATATACAGACCATGTAATGAGAATTGAGGTATAGAACTCGTGTCACCAAGAAACAAAGCCATGTCATGGAAATATAGAACTATTTTGTGTCATGCCAACCTCAGTTCTACAAAGCAATCAATCTAAAAGAGGTGGTGGAGATGGTAATTAAGGGAAGTGGCTATGGTTGGTCTTACCAGGGAGATCCCATGGTTCACACTTGTTGAGGTCGACATCGACCATCATCGGGCTGCCCCAGAAGCTCCCGCTGCGGTCTCCAGCGACCTTCGTCGCAAGGTAGTCACATATTAGCTCGTCATCCCTTGGGTGGAACCGGAATCCTGGAGGCAGTTTAGCCTCCACCATGCTTAAGAGGCTCATGGAGCTGTCCTTGAGATAGAAACTAAAGAGAGAGGAGAAAGGGGGTGATGGGATTTCAATCAAACCAAGGGGAATTAGGAGGTGTATTAATAGAAGGACAGGTCAACTTCTAAGGGGAAAGAAAGGGGAGTTGGGGGAAGGTGGTGAGGAATAGAATGGAATGGAATGGAACACTGGTCACGTTTTCTTGGTATCTCTAGACTATGTGACAGCACCAGTCGTCGGCTTCCACACGTGGCGTGATGACGTGGCACATACCGGCCTTCGCCCGCCAACCCCCACCACGGGAGGGTGATGACGCGGCCGGTCCGCGTTTTAGATAGAGTTGGCAAGCTCTCACCTCCTCCCTCGTTATGGAACAGAGGTTGGACCCCGCCCTTGCCGTCGTTGGCTCTAAAATTAGTTTCCCTCAGGGGACCATTCTATGGATCGTCTTACAGATCTCCAGGGGCTACGAATTGGCACAAGTCTAAATCTGACTATCAAATGGTGATGTCTAAATAAGTTGGATCGAGTCTATTATGGCAATGGACTACGTAATACAAGGTAGTCTTCCCCCGGATGCTCCTGGCTTTCCAAGCAATGATGACGGCAGGATTTGATCTCAAATCATTTAGCATCACGACCAAAAACTTTGCTAGTTTGAAAATTTTAAACCGCTTAAATTATATATAGATTTTTGAACTAACCTTTCGGTACCAATTTAGATATATTCCTAGTTGATCAAGTGACTTCTTATTTTAGAAAATCCATACCCGACTAGTTGAGAATAGAGTACTACATTAGCAACCCAGGCGGATTCATAGGACATAGTCTAGCATGACTTGGGATCCTAGTGGAGTTGGGTTGGGTTTTAGATTTTTTTTTTTTTTTTTTTGTTTAAAGTTTATCCAAGATTAATCATATGATAAACAACTGCTACAAAATATAATTAGCGCCTCCTAGGTACAGAGGAAGGTTACCTGCCTCAATGATGGGGGTTGTTTAGGATTGTCTGTTGTCGTAACATCGTCCGTAATGGTAACAGTCCCGCCCAAATCAATCCTAGCACTGCGACAGCTCCACCACCAATCGTTTACGCAACAAAGAAACCAATATTAGCGAATCAAAACAGCAACCACCGCCTAGGGTTTGGCTTGTTTCGGTCGTCAGTGAGTTCGACTCAATTTCAATCATTATCGTTCAAGTTTAGCATGCACATGCGCCCATCCAACGAGCCAATTTTCGATCCCAGCCCACCACAGACCCGGACATGTTCTTCAAGGTAAGAACTGTTATTTGGAATCTTACAGCTTGCGGTAAATTTTTCCATGAACAGAGAGCTTGAACCTCATAAAGCTAGATTCCTTTGCAGCCCAATGTTTCTACGACCAATCTTCCCAACAATCCCTTGTCCCATCATCCAATGGAAGGTTTTAACTTCTACTGCCTTGATTTCCAGAATGGAGCTCACCGAACACAGCAGTTTATATCCAACATCATTCAAATTAATAAGCATGCTGAAGATCCAATAGATTTTTGCTTCCACCTTGCCTTGGATTGGAGGTATGAGTCAAAGATACATGGTTCCAACAAGACTTGAAGGTCAAGAATTAGCTTTAGGTGGAAACTCCATTAGTGCCCCAACCACATGAAGTGGACAGGCAGAATGGGCATGCAAGTTGCAGCACAAAGCCGTCATCTCTCTAGCCATTCCACGTGGCCGGCATTTTCGCGCCGCCGTCCATCCCAATCATGGCTATCCAATCAAGATCAGGAGACTAACAATGACAACACCTCAATCCAACAGTGTCAAAATGGTCAAGGTTACAAGACCACATGGTATGTATCACAAACAAAAGGATGCTCGATCTTAAACCATTGGCTGCAATGAAAACACCTGAAAGACACAACAATATTTCCATCTCCTGGTTGGGTGGATGGTCATCGCAGTAAGTTGACTCCATTCAGAAGTGAAGATGAGAAGAAACTCTACAGAATGCCTTTCCGGTGTACAAATGAAAGTGCTAAGATCTTAGATGTAACGAGAGCAAAGAAACTATTTTTATCTGACAAGACTGTATTGAACTATGAAAATTTCCACAGCTACAGCCCCCATCCTTTTCCGCCCTTCTCCTTTATTAATTGAGCGCCTGTCATCTTGCTGAGAATCCAATGAGACCAACCTGAAGGGCGCTATACACAAGGGACCTATGAAGGAGATGGAGCAACCATAGGCATCATAATGTGGAGGAAATAGCATGGACAGCTGGCAATCAACCATAGCACGCCGCGTGTGCCACATGGCAACAAAGGAGGTAGCGGACTGGATGATTCCACCCATGATCCAAGGCATGATGCAACCCAGTAGGCTGCCTAGGCCCCTATTGCACCTGTCATTAGCCACAAAGAGTTTGATCTTTTTCAGCTACCATGACATAATCCATTAGATAGATCAGTGTTACTTCTCATTTTCGTCACAACTTCAGTAAACATAGCACAACATTTTGTACCAAAAAAGCAAAACCATCAGAAAACAGTGGTGAATTTCGGAAGCAAATGGGCCACAACAAGCTGCCCTCGGAGCACAATTGATATGAAGTCATCAGAGCTTAAATAATATCGAGCATCAATCCTTCCCATACAGGACCCATGACAATGGAAAGATGCAGGTAAGGGCCATAGCTCAGTTGCCACACCCATTGCGGATTAATAAGATCATAGGCATAAAGGATGCCCCAGGATCCAACCCAGTATAAGCCCAATACACCTCGACCTTGTTAAAGTGCATAACTTGAAAAGAATTGCACATGCAAAGATGCATCACCTTCAATGCCAGAAGGGAAGACCATCTCATTCTACTCAAGCATGGAAACTAATGCAATATAGCTCCGTCATCTGTCAGCCCTTTTTTTTGGGGGGGGTGGGGTTGTAAAAATCTTTGTCAACCTTTAAATACTTCAATTTCCTATTGCTGATACAATAATAAGATGCTAAATTGCTCGTCTGCTTTTGTGTGGTCAAGGGCCTGAGGCCTCTATGGTACCTCTCATAATGACTTGTGAACAACAGTCAATATAGTTAGGTAGCTCAAGATGGATGGGCATATATCCCACTCATCCCAATCGACTAAATTGAAATTTTAGTCACTAAACGTGGAAAGCTGAAAAGGGCAGGCCCCTGCCTTCAGTCGAGAGGGAGATGAATCGGGTCATACTGGTCCATAGGATAATTTACTTATATCCAAAAGTTAGACAGTAGTTTGCAGATGGCATTCAATGTCCCAGAGCAATATTTTTTCCATTATCAACATAGGTTGATAAATACATTAAGGCCTGATTGTCTAAAAAGACTCCTTCCGAAATAGAATTCGGAAAGACATGTCACCCCCCGTTTTTTTTTTTTTTTGGAGAGGTCGCTTATATTAGTGGTTGTGCAACAAAAGCATATTAAAATTGTATTACCGTGATGAAATATTGTTGAAGTATTTAAGATTGTAAGTGCAGCATGCTAGTTAACCACTTCTAAGAAATTAGTTTTATGACTGAGCTGACATAAAGTTTATAAAAAAAGGTCACCAGGGTGGGGCTCTGGATGAAAAGCATGGATTAAGAGTGATGATTCATTAGAGATAAACTTCAAAGTCCGTCCAAATACTGATATAAAATTTGAAAGAATGACCTTTACCATCATGCAAAAATATTGCAGCAGATTGGTTGACTAACCATACCATGTAGGTTCAGTAAATTGTCAAGTGGAAAAGGCAATGGTGGCATATCTGAAACCTTATGCTTTTAGACATTTTGGAATCATAAAAATTAGTTGTTATATGAAGGACCATGGAAAATCTATACTTTTGATGAATCTATTTCATTATATAAACACTATTGATATCAAACCCATCATTAACAGTCACTGATTACAGGTTAGCAAAGTTCTAGTAGTCTAGGCAATTCATGGAAGTGGATGAGAGAAGACTTCAACCAGAATCACAAAATCTAGTCAAATCAAGAAAATATATTTAATACAGGAGACCTTCAGTGCGTAAGTTGGCAGTATTATCATGACATCACCACTCCAACCTCTGAATGGAAAGGTTTTACCGGGTCATGCAGAAATTTCTCCACATGTTTAGAGGAGTGTCAGGGACAGGCTCTTGGTCCTATATCTTTTAAAATCCCTTTTTGGATATGATGGACTCTTGGTATTTAACTGAAGTGGTGGAACTGTTCTTTGAAAAAATTGAATTATGAACAACTAGACATAGCTACTAAAGAACACAAGTCCAAAGTCGCCATACCCCCACACAAAAACAAAAAAAAAAGCGGGCGGGGGGGGGGGTGGGGGGGAGCCAAAGGATGAGATTATATTTTTCTATTTCCGTATCCATGATCAAAATAATCTGCGTTGACTAAAAACATATACATCAGATCATGCAAAACCCTCATAGTGTTGAATTAGTGATGCCAGAGTTTCTCCAAGACTGCTGGCAGAGCATCTTTGTGCAAATAATTCCAAAAAAGGCTGTTGGTATAGGGGTGTACTAGAGAAAGCGGAGCTTAGGGGTTGCACGTGGAACTTTGAAATTCCCGTACAACTTTACAAAATAATCAAGTGACACAAACATTGCTACAAGTCAACATGACTGGCAGATAACTGATGACATGTTGCCTAATCTTTTTCTGCAGGAGATCACATTTCATTTCTTTCATATTGTGAAGCAAAAATTATCCATCTTGAGGTTGCCCAAGTCACTAACGTAATTTATTCAACAGGCCCCTTCCAATGATAAAGTAGAATTACCATGTTTAATTATCCAGAGTCAGGTGAAGTTGGACAAAATCCAAGAGGTACGCTACACCTACAACATCGTTTGGTGTTGTAAAAGAAGAGTGCCAAACATGCAGCTTGCGAACCAACTTGATCCTAGGACCCGACCAGGTTGCAAGTTTATTAGTGTATTGGCTTTTATTAAACTAAACTGAAATTTTGGTAAAATCCGTCACTTACAGATTAAGACGAGAGTCCACAAACAAATCAACATCTCAGAACAAATACAACTCACCGCATTTCAGCACACAGTACCATGGTCAAATACAGTACAGGAAAAAACATCATCACAAATTTTGACCCGAACAATTTGCTCTCCACTATAGCCACAAGAATTTGTTGAAAGAACGTACTTAAGCATGCAAGTTTCTCCAGTGCACATCAACAAGAGACATGCAAGTTTCAAAATAATTAAAAGTACCTTGGGTAAATCTTGACAAAAAGATAGCAAAATGCCATAGATAAATCCTAGCGCAAAGAAAGCAAAATGCAATTGGTGCGATAAGTAAGGTAAGCTTTTGTATGGATATCCCATTTTCAATCAGTCAAAGGTCATCTGGAAACTTCTCTATCTAATATCACTTCAAAACAGTATATTTTATTTTCTAACAAAGATCTCATCCTCCATGTATGACAAGTAGTGGAGCTTAAAACCTAAATGAGTGGCTGCACCTAAGTACCTAAGGATCTTCAAAATATGGTAGAGTGGATCAGATCATAAAAGCTGAAGATACTTATGAGAATGCAAATGATATCTCAAGCAAACGAAAACTGGCGAGGAAACATGATTTGATGTCATGTTCTGTATTTGGAGACTGACAGAGCTCAAAAAATAACTTAATGGAACAACACACTCATGTACCTGGCTCCTTTCCATATCCACAGTTCCAGGGGCAATCAGAAAGTGAAGATCACAGTTAAATGCCTAAATTTGTTTTCCAAAAAATGTGTGCTCTCTCGATGCAATCATCTTGCAAAATTAAATGAATAAATATAAAATAGATGTTGATTCTACCCACTAGCTCTGGCCTTACCACATATACAACTTTCAGATTACATATCACATTAATAATAATTGGGTTTACCAGAAGTCCTAACTAAAAGTGAACATTTTATATTCTTTCGATGACTGGGGTACATCTTACCATTTCTTTTGTGAAGTTGCTCAAAGTGACAGCCCAACTGCATGAACAACATACAAGAACATACATGCCCATATTCAGGAGATGCAAAGAAAGAATTGTTACCGCGTCATGTTGCAACTGTATCTGCACCAGTTTTTCGGGCAACTAGAACCACATTCCTTGGTGATATTGTAGGATCAAATAGAGGGAACAACAATGCCTCCACTGAATTGCCTTGCTCTTGAAGAAACAAGAGCCTATCAAGCAAAATGTAAGTTTCTATTAGCGGCCCTAGAGCAGCCCGCAGAGACCAGAAAGGACCCACAAATTCCTGCACGAATAAAAAATTAAATCATGTATCAACTATAGCATTAGCAAATGTATCTTGACTAGACTTTTACTGTAAGCTAATTTACGGTCATTCAAGATGGGAATGAAGAAGATTAACTTAACATCTCCTATAAAAGTATGAAATGGCCATGTTATTAGGGAGGTTGGATGCCACTAATCAATTTTCAACCATGATCAGCCCAATGAAGGCCCACTAGATTGGCTTGTTTGATGGTATGATTCTTCCCCAGATATCTGTAATGGGATGAAAAAGGAGACATTTAGGGAATTTGAAACTTCTATTCCTATTCCTGTCCTAAACAAAGGATAATGAGGCACTGGCACTACACCACCGGCACCAACATGCTGTGCAAAAGCCTGCCGCATAGTACATTAGAATTTTTTGCTTCCTGAATCTACATGAGCCAGAGGGAGAAACATGGAAGAATCTCAGGATTCATATAAAATAAGCAGACAGGTGTAACTACTGCTATGTCCTTAAGACATATCTGCACCTCAACCATTATAATGGGAACAATAGAGGGCAGGACTTAAGTTTCTAATGACTGTACAATCTGAAAAATTCCTGTTTGGGGTAAAATAGCTCCCACCAAAGTCCAACCGGAAGTCCGACCTCAATGCAGAGCCATCTGGAGTTGCGATGATCAGATTTGAGCTTCACTCAAATCGACCCCCTGGTCCAGACAAGTTTCCGAAGATCGGCTTCCAAATGCGATTAAGTTCAGAGCTTCGATCAAGGAAGGTTCATCCTGAAAACCACCACCACTACCATCAGTGTCCGATTTAGTATAGTAGCCGAACTCCTTTACTCTAACTCTCCAATCTTACCTTGATAACTGCAGAATTTGCTGAACTTCGGCCGAACGAACTTAAATAGTAAAAGAAATTTACCATTCAACTGATTCCAATCTTCAGCCCGAAATAAGCAACAACCGCCTAACGAACATTGAACTCCGGCACTGTCCAACCCTGACTGATAGCCGACCTTGGGTACTGGCCGAATCTCATCAAAACAGTTGGAGTGACTTTGTCGCGATCTTAGTTAAGGAATCCGGTATTCATTCAGTTCCATAGCTTCGACTGACCTTGATATCTCAATCATGTACCCAGCTTATATAGCTGGTCTCGCGACTATGTCCTTCCAACCCTAGCTCTCACAGTGCATCTTCAGATCAAAATACTAGCTTCTATTATCGGCAGACCTTGAAAATTGCCGAGCTTCTAAAGATAACTAAATTCATCCCACTGCAATCCGAATCCAAAATCTGACCTACAAGCTCAGCATTTCTAGTCCAAGGACCGGCCTTAAAGTTTAGTTCACCCGATCTTAAGTCTCGACAGCATGACCTCAAGTCAAGTAACTCATAATCAAGCTCGGAAGTATCTAACCTTATGTCCAAACTCCAGAAAATAATCTTCAACCACCAGCAAGTCACGACAAACGACAGTCCACTCTCCGTAACAAACTCTGAGTGGCCCGAATAGCCTATTGACATTCTGTTATGGCTGTCACCATCAATCTATTACAGATTCCATCTATAAAAAGAACTCTCCAGATACGCCTTCATCTTTAAACTCTCTTCTCCATTCTAATCTCCTGCGTACTCCATTCGTGTTGGCCAGGAAACTAACTTGACTGTCGGAGGGTCCATGCCGGAGCCATCCGCCTCCGGCCCAGACTGTCTTACAGGTCTCACCGACGAGATCCCTCCTTCCACCTCCAGCAAACTCCAACGGCCGTCCGTTTTCCGTATCAACAGGATTGGCGCTAGAAGAAGGGCCCATGAACCTTTGTTCTAAAAGAAGTACCAATCGAGCAGTCTTCCTCTTCCTCCATTCTAGCAAGATGCCACCCAGGAGAGCTTCCTCCTGAAGATCCATCGCCACAGCTGCCAGATCCAACCAGAAATCGGTCAATCAACTAGTTTCAGCACCGTCGTCTGCAACCCAACCTTCTCCGCCAGCAACATTAGTAGACATGAACCTGTTCAACCTATTGCTACAGCAGGTAAAAGGCCTCATGGAGGCTATGCAGGCCATGCAGTAAGCTCCGACACCGGCACCATCGGAAAGACCGGTGCCGGAACATCAAGATCTGGCACAAGAAAGGTCCACTTGGAAAAGCCAGCTAGAGAATCTTGAAAAGAAAAAACAGAAAGCAAAGAACCCCTACTCCAAGCATGACTCTACCCCCGAAAAGTCCCTGGCCCCATCAAGTCAGCCACACTTTGAAATCCATGATCGAGATGATGCCCTCGATCAGAAACTCCAGAAGATAAACCGACGGATTAAAGAGCTCCATCATACTGCTCCTGTCCGTAATGACATCTGTACCAATCCGTCTTTCACTACCCAGATCATGCAGGGCCCCATCTCGTCGAACTTCAAACTCCCCCAGTTTGAGAGTTACAATGGGACTTCGAATCCTGTCGACCACCTCAAAATCTTCCGAACCATGATGCTGCTCCATGGCGCACTGGACGTACTGAGCTTTTCCATCCATCCTGAAAGGCGTAGCAAGAAATTGGTACTCGGACCTCAAACTGAATACTATTTATTCCTTTGATCCGTTAAGCCATCAATTCGCGGCTCACTTTGTTAGCAGCTAACGTCCGAGGCGGGGCTCGAATTCTCTCATCAACATTAAACAGAAGGAATAAAAATCCATCCGAGTATATGTCAACCGCTTCAATACTGTTGCTCTGGAGGTCTGAAATCTGGACCAATCTGTTGCTATGGCCACTTTAAAAGATGGTCTTCTGAAGAATGATCTCTTCTTCTTAAAGAAGAAATATCCTCGGAACTTCGCCAATATGCTAGCTCAGACTGAGGGTTACATCCGAGCTGAGGAAGCTTTCAAGCTTCGAAATGATGAAACCGCAAGAAAGCGGCAGACGAGACAATCTAGCAAACCCACGCCTGTGGAGAAGCAAAACAAAACTTGGCCACGTTCTAAAACCCTTCCTGAATGCGGACAAGCCCGAACTCTACCTCGGACTCATCGGCCGAGAAGCCCAGACCAAAGGATGTAGTGAAGTTCCCCTCCCAGAAAATTCAACAACCATTCTTCCCTGAATGCTCCAAAAACTCAAGTACTGATGGAGATCAAGGAGCAACTCCCAAGGCTGGACAAGATGCGGTCTCACCCGAGCAAGCGCAATCCAAATAAGTACTATCTATACCATCGTGACCACGGTCACAATACTGAGAAATGTATCCAACTTTAGGATGAAATTAAGGAGCTGATTAGACGAGGTCGGCTGGATCGATTTTTGTGACATCGGCCAGAAAGAAGGAAAGATTAGCCGAGAGCTCTTCCGCAGTCAGAACCATCTCGAAGGAAAGAACCACAAGGAGATTGATCCCCACTTGGAATCATCAACACAATCATTGGAGGACATCGGCAAGTAGAGGCCAATAGATCGGCAGAGCCGGCAAAGAAGCAAAGAACTGAAGAACCCATAGCTTTCACTGATGAACATGCACAAGTTCGATTTCCGCATAATGATGCGATTGTAATTTTTTTAAATATTGCAAATTATGACGTACACCGTGTCTTAGTTAATAATGAAAGTTCAGTCGATGTCTTATTTTATGATACTTTCTCTAAGATGTATATACCTAATGGTTGCATGGAGCCGCTAAGCTCCCCATTAGTAGGATTCACCAAAGACACTGTATCGATTGAAGGAATAATCACTCTGCCAGTTGTAGCTGATACCCAAAGCAATCCAAAGCTTAGATCAATTTTTTGGTGGTAAAGGCTCCTGCTTATAATGCTAGCGATCCGAATTTAACGCACTCCGAACTGTAGTATCGACATACTATTTGAAGATGAAGTTTCCAATAAAGTACGGAGCTAGAGAAGTCAGGAGAGATCAGGCCCTGGCACATCATTATTATACAATTGCTTTGTAAGGAGGAAGGCAGCCCAAACTTTGTCCGATGGACGGGCTTGACATTCGTGATGATTTGATTAAGGAGCAAGGAGAACCAATTGGCGACCTCATTGCCGTTTCCTTAAATGATAGGATGGCATCTAAAGATGAGAAGAAAATTGCTTTTATCATTAACCATGATCTTTATTGTTACAGGATTATGCCTTTTGGACTCAAAAATGTAGGTACCAGCACCTGATGAATAAAATCTTCAAAGAACAGATCAATTGCAAGATGGAGGTTTACGTGGATGACATACTTATCAAAAGCCGATCTCCAAAGAATCACATCGTCGACCTAGAAGAGACATTCAACAATCTCCGAAGGTACAAGATGAAACTAAACCCAACCAAATGTGCTTTCGAAGTGACCTCAGAAAAGTTCTTGAGATTCATGATGTCAAAATGCAGTATCGAAGCAAACTAGAAAAAGATCCGAGCTATCCAAGAGATGACCGTTCTTAAGACAATAAAAGAAGTTTAGCACCTAACGGAAAAGATCACGGCCTCGAATCATTTTGTTTCAAGGTCAACGAAATGCTGCATGCCCTTCTTCCAAGTGCTCCAGCAGCCGAAGAACTTCTATTGGACCTTAGAGTGCCAGCAAGCCTTTGAAGAACTAAAGAACTACTTCAGCTCACCTCCTCTCCTTGCCAAGCCCGAATCCGGTGAAGAGTTATTCTTATATATAGCAGTATCTCCTGCAGCCATCGGAGCTATCTTAATCAAAGAGGAGAATAAAGTTCAAAAACCGATCTACTACATAAACTGAGTTCTGAGAGATACGGAGACAAGGTATACCAAATTAAAAAAGCTAAATTATGCCTTGTTAATTACAGCCAGGAAGCTCCGACTTTACTTCAAGGGCATACAATAACAATTCCCATGGATCAGCCTATAAAGACAGTCCTTCATCGGCCAGACACTTCGGGAAGAATAGCAAAATGAGCAATCGAGCTCACTAAATTGGATATCAAGTTTCAATCTCGGCCATCTATTAAAGCTCAAATATTAGCCAACTTCATGGTAGAATGCACTATCCCAAAACCCACCAAACCTAAACAACAGAAAGTCAGCACTTCTGATTTTCACTCAAACTCCTTTGAAGAGAAAATAAACATTTCTAAAGATTTCTAAGCCCTATATGTTGATGACTCATCCAATGCCTTTAGAGCAGGCACAGACTTGAATCTTATTAATCCAGGAGGGGTTTTTATTGAATATGCACCGCGCTTTGAATTTCCTACTACCAATAATGGGGCAAAATACAAAGCTCTGATTGCAGGATTGAAAATAGCCAAGAAATTAAGGGTAGATCATGTGAAAGTCTTCAGCGATTTGCAATTGATGGTGGGCCATGTGAATGGCGGCTATGAAGCTCAGGAAGAAAGAATGAGGATGTATTTAGACAAAGTGAAAAGCTTGGCCTTGGCTTTCAAAAATTTCGACATTCAATAGATCCTAAGGGCGGAGAATTCTAGAGCCGATCTCCTATCCAAATTGGCTACTATAGCTCTGAAGGAGTTGCTAAAGATGTTCTTCGAAGTTCTTCAGCACCCAAGTTCGGAGAAAACCCAAACAATAATGCAAGTAGACCATGAGCCCAGTTGGATCGATCCATTGGTTCTATATCTTAAAGATGGTATCCTCCCTAGAAATCCCAAAGAAGCTCGAAAACTGAGAAATCAAGCCTCTCGCTGCACTTTATATAAGAACAAGATATATAAGAGATCTTACTCCCTACCACTCCTCAAATGTCTCCGATCATCCGAAGCTAATTATGCCTTAAGAGAAGTTCATGGAGTATGCAAAAACCACCTCGGAGCTAGATTATTTCTTACAAGCTACTTCGGCAAGGATATTACTGGCTAACCATGCAGCAAGATGTAGTCGACTATGTAAGAAAATATGATCAGTGTCAAAGAAATACCAATGTTCAAAGGCGACTAGCTTCCTTGCTCACACCCTTAAGCACTCCATGGCCATTCGTGTAATAGGAAATGGATATACTTGGCCGTTTCTTACAGCGTCCGGACAACAAAAATTTCTCTTGATGGTGGTGGACTACTTCACCAGATGGATTGAGGCCGAACCACTGGCAAAAATCATTGAAGCTAAAGTGTAGGACTTTGTTTGAAAATCTATAATATGCAGATTCGGCCTACCTTGAAGTTTAATTACCGATAATGGACGCCAATTCGCAGGGGCAAAGTTTGCTAAATTGTGTAAAGATTAACATATTTTTCATCATTTCATATTTATGGCCCATCCTCAAGCAAATGGCGAGGCCGAGATAACCAACAGAACTCTACTCTAAGGAGTAAAGGCAAGACTTGAGTGGGTGAAAGGAACATAAGTGGACGAGCTCTATCATATACTCTGGGCCTATAAAACCACTCAGAGGTTGCCAACAGGGGAGACTCTATTTGCTTTGGCTTTTGAGATTAAGACAGTCATTCCAGTCGAACTTAGACTTCTCTTAATGCGAGTGGAAAACTTTGATGAGCGAAACAATTCACAAGATCTCAGGACCAATCTTGATCTACTGAAAAAAAATGGGAGAAAGCTCAAATTCGGATGGTAGCTTACCAGCAAAAGGTAGCCCGATACTCTAATTCTAAAGTCAGGAGTAAAACATTTAAGGTCGGAGACCTGGTGCTACGTCGGGCAGAGATTTCTCAACCCCAGAATCAAGGTAAGCTTATTCAAAACTGGGAAGGCCCCTACGAAGTCAAGAAAATCATCCAACCAGGGACTTACAGCATAAAGAAGCTTGGAGGAGCTACACTACCTCGACCTTGAAATTTGAAAAACCTACGAATGTACTATCAATAACCATATTTCAATAAATTTTTTTTTATTTTAACACTCGTCTTTTGTGCAAGTTGAATTATGGCAGGAAAGAATTGAGTCGAGCTCTATTCTTAAACAAAGTAGTTAAATAGGAAAACCTCATTCTAACGAGGGTGAAGATTATCTGTGGCCCAACAATAAGAGGCCCTCTCAACGGTACTTTTGTGCCCCAATAACTATGTTAAGAACAGTAAGATCTCGTCCTAACGTGGCTGAAGATCCTTACAAAGGACATGAAGACCTCCAACTGCAAAACAGAAAGATGCGCTTGATCCTAAATGAGTACAAAATATCCTTGTTCATAAACAAGGACAGGTCTATGAGACACCGAACAAAAATTATCATTTCAAAATAATATCAATGTCAGGCACAACAAGAAAATAAAGAGACCAACAAGCATCAAACCGAGATAGAACACAAAAGGATAATTGAAAGAAATATTATTTCATTAAACTGAAGTTCATTACATAGGTCCTTAAGACTGATTACAAAAAAAAAGAAAATCAAAAGTCCTACTTGGACCTCGGACTGCCGGCCCTGACCATTACAAGAGAGTGCTTTAAGTCATTCACTTTTTCTTCCCTGCCTTACCGCTAAGCTCTTACTGAGCAGCTTCTGAGCTCTCCGGGAGTCTTCTTCAGCCTCTTTTACCTTTTCCTCAAAACAGCGGACTCAGCTTTGGCATCCTTTACAGCATTTTCTTGATAAGTTATTTGAATCCTCAGCTGAAGGAGCTCGGCCTTATTCTTGTCGTACATAATCAAATTCGCTAGGGTATTCTTCAGAGAGGCAACTTCACCTGAATCTTTGCTCGGGCTAGCTCAAGCACTGTTCGTCAATCGCTTTTGGAGCTGAGCTACTTCACCATTGGCTGCTTTAAGTTTTTTTTGAGTTCGACGATCTGATCACACCAGCCTAGCCTATAGGTGTTGTATGCATCCTCGACTGCATGCAACTGGTTCTGAAGATTAAAAAACTTCTTCGACCGATCCCAACCATATTCTCCCTGATTTTGAGTCTAGGCCGAGCCCCTCTCCAATTGATTGATTTTCTCTCTTGCCTCTCGAAGTTCGACCTCGAGAGAACATATTTTGGCGGTCAAGATTCAGGACTTCTCGCTAGCATGCTTTGACACCTGTTCAAGCTCCACGAACACGTGATATTTCTTCGACGTGTATTCTTTGAAGGCTTGCTTGGAAGCTTGACGAAGGCGGTTGATCTCGATCGAGGCTGTTGCGTAGTTGTTCTTTGACTTCTGAAGTTCATCCTTTGTTTTCTTCAATTTCTTATTAGCTTGTCGAACTTCTTTCTTCCAAGCTTTTAGATAAGCCTTCAAAGGGATGGCTTGAGGCAATGGCGCGGCTTCGACCCATGACTGTGCTTGATGGCAATACTTGCAAGCCGAACTCTGAGTTATTAGTACATCACAATACATGAAGGTATGAAAAGAGAATAAATTTAATTTCATTGATTGAAAAGTTTAAGTACATCGAATATGAAGGAAAAAAGAAAAAATACAACTAGCAGAGGTCTCCAACCTCTGAGGAGGGGGCAATAGAGGAACGTGGCGCATCCTTGGTAGGTTCTGGCTCCTTGGCGGACTTGGAAGCGTCAGCAATAGGCTTGGCGGGGGAGGGGGGAGGTCGGCTCCGGCTACAGAAGGCCCCGCCTCGTCATCAGAAGAGTCCTCCAATAGAAAGGTGAAGTCTAGTCCAAAAAACTTCTTAACAACTTTCTGCTGGCAGAGTTCGAAACCTTTGCTAAAGCCTCTCAAGCAAACTCTATCTTAATACCTTCCAGCTCCTTCGAAGATTTGAAGTCTAGAACAGCCTACTTCATGGCTTCAGCCACTCGCTTCTCCCCTTCGACGATTTCGACTTCGGCCTTCTTTCTTCTTTCCTTTTCCGAAGCCAATGCGACCTTCACCTCTGCTCTTCTCTCTTAAGCACTTCTTGGAGGCGCTTGATCATGGCAAAGT
Source organism: Cocos nucifera (assembly GCA_006176705.1). Classification (NCBI taxonomy): domain Eukaryota; kingdom Viridiplantae; phylum Streptophyta; class Magnoliopsida; order Arecales; family Arecaceae; genus Cocos; species Cocos nucifera. Next base: position 420,982 of record QRFJ01002307.1, read on the forward strand.
ATGCCTTCTTCAAACATTTAACTTCGGCCCTATACTCTTCGACCGCCTTCAAGGCCTTTGAAACCTCGGCCTTGTGAAGGCTGACCGCCTCCACATTTGCAAAAAGATGGTACCCCAGCTGCAAGCAACAAAACAAATATTACTACTGGAAAGCATAAACATATTCAACTAAGTATGAAAAGGAATAAGCGACTACCTTAAGGAAGGCCACAAATGAGTCTTGTTTTCTCTCTTGGTCATCCGTCCGAAGGATCTTCTCAATTATCTCCGGAATGACACAGCCCTCCATGAGGGGTTGAACAACCCCTCAGTCATCAAGGGAAGCTCCGTCCGGGTCGGCATTGTTACCATTAGATTCGCCAAAGTTCCAGGACCAAACTTTCTTAGCGATTGATTTCCTCTCTTCTCCACCTTTTCTACGAGAGGTGCTGGAGCGATGACCTCGGCAGGCAGGCTCGAGGTCGACAGGCGTGCTTCAACCTCTGGAGTAGAGGCCACCTGGGCTGGGACGGCCGAGCTTGATTCTCCGATCTTCACTTGCCTGGAGGCCTCCCCAGGAGCATTGCCCTTCCTTTTATGGGCCCAAAGTCCTTTAATCAGCTGCTTCAACTTGTCTAGAGTCATTTCTGTAAAAGATGGAATGGCCGAAGTTAGAAAGAAGAGGTCAAAATAAAAAGAAAACACGTATTAGTACCTGTAGGGTTGACAGGACTCGAGCCAAGGTTATACAAGGTTTGATCATTTATCATAGTAGTTAGCAACAGAGTTCTATAATTTCTAAGGGTGTTTACAGAACCGAGGTCTTCCTGTTCCAGCCCCGGAGCCATACGAACGGAATCTCTAAGTTGACCCGATGAAGAAAGTTTTAGTTTGAGTGAAGGATGGGATATAAAGAAAAATTTTCTTCCAATTATAGATGGAGGAAAGGTTATGTGGGATGGATATGCGGATGAAGACGCAACTATTTTTTTTATATTTTTTTATTTATTTTTTTAGCAATCAAAATGATAAACAGAAGCAAATCTAACAAGATCTAAACTTTCAAGGAAGAAAAGTATTGATTAAAGCAAGTAGATCTTCCTAGCATGTATAACTGTCCCTTTCAAATTTTTAAGAATGTAGGATCGAAGGCGATTGAGAAATCCCCTTTTTGATTAGGCTTTGCAATTCAAATTCAGAACTAAAAAAATTCAAGAAAATAAATTTTACTTACCAACAATAACGACCTCCTCAATAGATCTGTGAAGAATCCGTTCAGATGATCGCTCGATTCGATCTTAGAAAAGTTAAGTTGTTGTAGGCGATTGCGATCCCAATCCGTGGAAGAACTTCACGAATTCAAAATCAAGGCACCTTCAAGCATTACTCCGGATCGATATCTCAATAGTGGATGGCGTGTGGAGGGGTGGTGGTTTTGATCTTAGCGCAGGGATGAATTCAGGTGCAGAGAAAAAACTAAGAGGAAGAAACTAAGAGAGGGAAGAGGATATCTAGATTGGAGAAGAAAAGCAATAGCTTTATTTTTTCATTCATTCATTCCATTAAGAGTTCTAATACAAGGTATTTATAGATAAAATAATAAGAGTCAAACAATTCAAATACTAACAATTTAAAATAAATCAAACTCTAACGAAGTAATCTTGTAGGTGGCGCCATCTTATGATAAACTTGAACCACGTCTCGCACCAATCAACAGTTGCCATGTGGATTCTTTGGGCTGATCTTTTAGGACTTCTTCATGGCGCAGGCTAGGAAATTAAGACTCTCCTTTAGGCGGCATCAAGGGTCTATCAAGGCTCCAACTCGAGTGATGATGCAATTAGATATGGCTTAGTCAAAACCAGATGGTGGCTTGCGAACTGGTGTCTGCACCAATTCTCCTGGGGTGGGAAAAACTCGGCTTTAACGAGTACGGTCCACTGTGGCTCTGCAATTGTTCAAGCTGATCTGGATCGATCCGTTGCAACTCCTCCCGGGTGATCCATGTATTCTTGGATTCAGGTCGGTCTTGCCATCGGACTAGATGTCGCTGATATCCACGTCTTCTAGTTAACACAACTTGCTCATCTAAAATCTTATCGATGCAATCATGTTTTCTTGGAATAGTGGGTGGTGGACACTCAAGATGGGGTTCACTCTCAAGAAAAGGATCAGGCTCAAATGGATCACTAGGTATCGTTATTGGCTCCTTGTATTTTATTAGATCTGATACATTGAATGTTGAGCTTATGCCATAATCAGATGGTAAATCCACAATGTAGGCATTCGATCCTAGTTTCTTTAAGATCTTAAAAGGTCCAGCTCCACGTGCATGGAGTTTCTTGATGGTTCCCGGTAGAAACCGTTCTGGCCTTACTCGAATCATAACATAGTCTCCCTCAGTAAAGTTATAAGATCTACGATGAAAATCTGCAAGCTACTTATACATTTGATTGCTGACATTAATTTTGTTTTTAATGTGTTCATGTAGATCCTTAAGATGCTGTGCAAATGATTCTGCATCTTCTGATGATCTAGCATGCCATGGTAATGGGATTAAGTCCACTAGTTTATGGAGACGATAACCATATGATGTCTTACCTATTGACAGAATCATTGTAAGCAAATTCGGCTCGGGATAGGATTAAATCCCAATTACTGACATGTTCTCCTACTAGACTCCTAAGGTTGCCTAAACTCCTATTAACTACTTCAATCTGGCCATCAGTCTGTGAATGATATGTAGATGAGAAATTAAGTTTCATTCCTAGCAAATGCCATAAAGTTTTCCAGAAATAACTTAAGAATCTGACGTCACGATCTGAAACAATGGACTTAGGTAGACCATACAATCTCACAACCTCATCAAAGTATAAGCGAGCTACTCTGGATGCATCTGAAGCTTTAGGACATGATAAAAAGTGGGCCATTTTTGAAAACCTGTCTACTACAACAAATAGAGTCGTTCTTATGGATGGTTTGGGACAAACCTAGGACAAAATTGATACTAACATCTTGCCATGGACGATCGGGGACAGGCAATGGCGTATACAGACCAATATTTTGTTTAGGATGTTTCGCTATGGCACACGTACGACATTGGGCTATGATTCTCGCAACATCTCTCTTCAAACTGGGCTAGTAGAACTGATTTTCCATAGCTTCAATTGTCTTATTCCGTCCAAAATGTCTAGTCAGTCCTCCCGCATGTAATTCCCACACTAAAAAATCTCTTACGGATGTCCGCGGGATACATGGTCTATTATTTCTAAATAAGAATCCATCCTAAAAAACATACTAAGATTTCTAGACGGTCCTTGTTATAGGATAGCATATATCTCTTTAAAGTCAGGATAGTCAGAATAATTTTTCTTTAACTTTTCAAATCCCACAACTTTAATGCTAATGGCAAACAAAAGAGAGACTGTACGACTTAGAGCATCCGCAACTTGATTTGCAGATCCAACCCTATGTTTCAGTACAAATGTATAGGATTGAAGAAATTCAATCCACTTGGCATGTCTATGGTTCAGTTTCTTTTGTGAATTTAAAAACCTAAGGGCTTCATGATCCGAGTACAAGATGAACTCGAAAGGCAACAGGTAATGCCTCCAAAACCTCAAAGTTTATACTATCGCATAAAATTCTTTATCATATATAGAATATTTTTATTTAGACTCATTCAATTTCTCACTGAAGTATGCGATAGAATGGCGATCTTGAATCAAAACTCCTATTCCTACACCTTATGCGTCACATTCAACCTCAAAAACTTTATTAAAATCAGGTAGTCGTAGGACGGGTTTGAGTCATTTTATCCTTAATCTCCTAAAAAGCTCTATCGATCGATTTTGTCCACTCAAATACTTCCTTACGGATACAGTCTATGATAGGAGCCATAATTGAATTGAATCCTTTAATAAATCGACGGTAAAAGTTGGCTAAACCATGAAAATTTCGAACATCGTGAATACTCTTAGGTACTGACCACTCTACTATAGCTCGAATCTTTTTGGGGTCTACAGTTATTCTCTCAGATGTTACAACAAATCCTAAGAATACAATCCGATTGATCATGAAAGCACATTTTTCAAGATTCGCATATAAACTCTCGATTCTAAGGGTCAAACAGATTTGTCGTAAATGACTAAGATGGTCCTCTCTTGTTCAACTAAAGATGAGGATATCATCGAAGTACACGACCACGAATAATCCAATAAAAGATCGCAATACCTGAGTCATAATCCTCATAAAAGTACTAGGTGAGTTGGACAAGCCAAATGGCATGACCAACCACTCATATAAACCATCCTTCGTTTTGAAGGCGGTCTTCTATTCGTCTCCTGGTCTAATTCTAACTTGATGGTAGCCACTCTTAAGGTCAATCTTAGAAAAGATGGTGGAACCTGCCATCATATCTAACATGTCATCCAGCCGGGGTATGGCAAATCTATATTTGATAGTGATTTTGTTGATCGCCTTACTATCTATACACATCCTCCATGATCCATCTTTCTTAGGCGTCAATAATGCAGGCACAGCACATGAACTCAAACTTTTCCTAATGAATCCTCTGTCTAGTAGTTTCTTAACTTGCCTTTGTAACTCGACGTGCTCAATTGAGTTCAACCTATAGTGGGGCAAGTTTGGTAAGAAGGATCCAGGGACTAAGTCAATCGCATGTTGGATGTCTCGCATAGGTGGCAGTTGCTCGGATAGCTCTTCAGGAAAGACATCCTTAAATTCTTTTAAAATGATCCCTACTTTTGGTAGGTATTTGATTTGGGGTTTCTTAGGGGACTGTTTGTAGGTTAATGCCCAAATAGGTGTTCCATGCTCGATCTCCTTTTCCAGGTCTCGAGCACTAATCAAATGTAAGCTCTTCTTTCCACTACTCTCTTTGGATCCTTTGAGTGTCTTCTTGGGTATAATTTTGGTTGGACAGCTTTAATAGTGATTTTCTTACCCTTGTCTTTAAAGCTACATGAGTTTGACCCACCAAATAATGTCACATCATGGTCAAATAGCCATGGCCTCCCTAAAATGATGTTGCTAACCTCCATTGGTAGCACATCGCACCATACTTTATCTTCATATGAGCTAAACTGAATGGGGACCAAACACCTTTGTGTAACAGGGATGGATGATGCATCCACCCACAAGACCTTATATGGAGTGGTGTTCCACAGGGATTAATCCTAGTCGGGACACCGCATCAGAAGAAATTGCATTGATGCAACTTCTACTATCTAGGATAACTTTGCAGGGCTTACCTTGATACCTAATATAGGTATGAAAGATAGCCGTCCTCCAATCCTCACTCTCCTTGGATTGAGCTAAGACACACTTCACAATTCCCAAACTCTTTTCAGGCTCTAGTCTCACTAGTCCTAAGGTCTGTTCAGCTTCCTCGAATGCTTCGATCAGATTTAAGTCCGGTTCGTATACTTCCTCCTCTTTAGATTCTATTGCCTCAGGCTTGTCAGTCTTAGGTTCGGGCTCATCGATAAAAAGAGCACGAGTAGGGCACTGAGCTGCTACATAACCAAATCCTTGACACCTAAAGCATCTCATGACTCTCGGTCCCTCTCCTAGAATACTCTTACCCTCTTCTGCTTTCCTTGCCGGTGGATTAGGGATTAGATTTTAGGGTCTCCAAGTAGGAGACTTACTTGGTCCTGGTCTAGATCCTGAGGGTATTGATCGAACAGACTCGATCCTCCGAACTATTGGACGTCTCAGCATCCTGGGCTATCTGATATGCATGATCTAGAGTCATAACTTCACGCAAACAAAGCTCACGCTGCAATTCCTCATGTAGCCCGGCTCTAAATCTGGAAAAGATCACAAGTCTATCCTCGTTAACACCACACCGCATCTGGAATTCATCGAATTTGACTATATATTCTGATACGGGTCGGTTACCTTGGGTTAGTCGTTGCCACTGGTCCATCGGTCACTGCTTATAAGACACAGATAGGTACTTCTCTCGCAGTTTCTCCATCTCTACCCAAGTCTCTATAGGTTCATGCCTATGGTGTTCAATCAAGACCTGAACATTGTGCCAATACAGCTTGGCCTGACCTAATGATTTCATCTTAGTATACCGAATCTTCCTACCTTCAGTCATATCGTACCACTCAAAAAAGTGGTCCATACCCGCTTCTCAGTCTAAATATTTTTTTTGGATCTAAATGCTCATCAAAGCTAGGTGCATCAATTTTTGCACTCCTTACTATTCGGTCATCTAGGTCAATAGGTTCATGCTGAGGTCGACCTTCTAGATGTTGACCTACTTGTAGACTTAACCTTAAACCTTAAGATGGAGTCAGCTCAGTCTGGACTAAAGGCATTGGCAGGGTCTCTGAGTTTAATTCTGCAGTCCGATTCCTTCGAGCATCCTTTAAGTCTCCTATTCTTTAGCCATAATTCTGCACCAGATGGATCAAATTGTCTAGTCTCTCTAGAATGGCCTCCATCATAGGATTACTACTTGAACTTAGTTGATCCGACATGGATGGATACTCAGTTCCAGCTCGAGTACGCATGCAATACAATAAATCCAAGGGTTGCCTAGACCTAAAGTTCGATGCGCAACGAATCAAACAAAGCATGAACTGAATCTACTGCCCAATTCTATCAACCAACCAGGTAAGGGGTGTGGTCGTGGGAGGCTCTCCTTGCTCTCGCAAGGACCTAATTAGAGAACCACGAGCTAGCTTCGGTGTTTGCCTCTTTACCGCTTGCCTTAGACACCGGTTTTGAGAGTGGATTGCAAACTCAACTCATACTAAGTCTCAACGAATCACACGAACTAACTCAGTTGAATCTTAGGGCTGACGTCTAATTAGTTTTAAATTAAAATTTAGGTTCTAAGATGCAAGTTGGTGGTTTGTGGGCTAAGAAAGGGTGATGAAATCCCCACCTTATCTTATAATAATGGGTATGCCCTTAATTAAGTTATGAACAATGCAATGCAGCACAACCAGAATTTCAGCGGAATAAGTTCAGATTTATGGGTCAAATTCACAAATGATCTTAATCTTAGCCTGGGATCAAACAATCAGGATTTGAATCTCTATGAATCTAGTTTCCAGCAAAACAAGTTTTATGATTTTTGAGTTCTTATATAATAAATTATGAATTTTCTTCTGCTGCCTATACAGAGCAGAATCCTGTATGCGAACAACAGGGTTTTCAGGTAGTTTTGGAAAACAAAATGATAGAATTTTGAAGAGAAATTTCAGAAGCGGATTCCATATCAAATAAGGTTTCCACAACAGTAAAAATTATATTTTTTTGATTTTCGTACGATTAAAAATGAATTTTTCAAGGATTGCTGCGCGAAATAGAAAATAGTGCAAAATGCAAAACCTAGTGCTCTGATTCCAAATCTGATGCGGGACGGATATGCGGATGAAAACGCAACTAATTTTTTTATATATTTTTATTTATTTATTTAGCAATCAAAATGATAAACAGAAGCAAATCTAACAAGATCTAAACTTTCAAAGAAGAGAAGGATTGATTAAAGCAAGTAAATCTTCCTAGCATGTATAGCCGTCCCTTTCAAATTTTTAAGAATGTAGGATTGAAAGCGATTGAGAAATCTCCTTTTTGATTAGGCTTCGCAATTCAGATTCAGATCTAAAAAAATTCAAGAAAATAAATTTTACTTACCAACAATAACGATCTCCTCAATAGATCTGTGAAGAATCCGCTCAGATGATCGCTCGATTCGATCTTACAAAAGTTAGGTTGTTGTAGGCGGTTGCAATCCCAATCCGTGGAAGAACTTCATGAATTCAAAATCAAGGCACCTTCAAGCGTTACTCCGGATCGATATCTCAATAGTGGATGGCATGTGGAGGGGTGGTGGTTTTGATCTTAGCGCAGGGATAAGTTCAGGTGCAAAGAAAAAAAACTAAGAAGAAGAGAGGAAGAAACCAAGAGGGGGAAGAGGATCTCTAAATTGGAGAAGAAAAGCAACAGTTTTATTTTTTTTCATTCATTCATTCCATTAAGAGTTCTAATACAAGGTATTTATAGATAAAATAATAAGAGTCTAAAACAATTCAAATACCAACAGTTTAAAATAAATCAAACTCTAACAAGCTAATCCTGTAGGTGGCACCATCTTGTGATAAACTTGGACCACGTCTCGCACCAATCAACAGTTGCCATGTGAATTCTTTGGGCTAATCTTTTAGGACTTCTTCATGGCGCAGGCTAGGAAATTGAGACTCTCCTTTAGGCAGCATCAAGAGTCTATCAAGACTCCAACTCGAGTGATGATGCAGTTAGGTCTGGCTTAGTCAAGCCAGATGGTGGCTTGCGAACTAATGTCCGCACCAAAGGGGCACCTTTAAGCAACCCCTTCTTGCTGAACTAGAATGAGATGTACCATCAGTTTTTGGCAGAAGGATGATGCTTAAAGGTGAAAAAAATTCGGAATAAGAAAATTGAGGGTTGGACCTCGACCAAAAGGCAAAGCGCAAGGAACCTTATAATGAAGCGAAAGAAGTTCGACACAACTGAAGAAAGAGATATGCTCAGAAAACAAAAAAGTTCGATGACAAAGAGGAAGATGGGAAGTCTTAGCCCAGCTCTGAGAGCCTCCATGTACAAATGAACCGACCCGGAGGAGGGGCACAAGCTAGGCCATCCGATCCAAAAAGTTCTATTTCATACTCGGAGGGGACCCCGCACTGAACTTGGACTAAGGAGAGGTCTTCGGTAGAAAGGGCACAGGTAATGGTTTCAGGAATAAAGGTCGGCTGAGCTATCTCTCTAAGTTCGGTCACATCCTTAGGACCAGGGTTAAAGGAGCTCAGACCAGACGGATTCTTAGAACTGGTGGACCAGGAGCATTCGGAGGCCATTCCAGATTAGGAAAAGTTTGCTAAATATTAGGAAAAATTGGCAGAAACTTAAAAAACAAAAGAACAACCAAACCCTCCCCGAAACTCCTAAGGATTGAAAAACAAAACAAAAAAGACAAGAAAATCTAAAAGAAAGGTTAGGGTACTAACCTAAATGAAGCAGAGGACTCGGAGGTGCAGTCAAAAAGGCAGGAGACGAATAGAGAGAAGACGTTAGAAACCAAAGAAATGCACAAGAAGGAACGGCCAAGATCGCAGAAGGCGGAGAGCAGAGAAAGAACGGGAGAAGAAGCAGAGTGAGGAAGGGAGAAGGCCCTTAAATAGGCCAACCGGATCCTAGAATTATTATGATTGCAGATCGGTGAGGCCGAATACCCTTCTTCGACGTGTCAGCCTCATTATAATAGTTGCAGTTGCCAAAAATTGTCATCATTGCGCCGTGATATCGAGCTCCACACCAAACGAATTTCGAAGTTCGAAATCACCTTGGATCATTCAACAATAAAGAGCTCCCATGTCAGTTTGAACAGTCTGAAATATCTCATCTCCCAAGGGCGGGAAACCAGGTGGGACATCGACGATCACAAGTTTTGATACTTCATCCAAGCTTCGGACTTGGAAGTAGAAGGACAAGTATTGGAGGTAAAATAGCTCCTACCAAAGTCCAACCGAAAGTCCGACCTTGGTGCAGTGCTATCTAGAGTCGCGATGATCAGATCTGAGCTTCAGTCAAGTCAAACCCCTAGTCCAGACAAGTTCCCGAAGATCGGCTTCCAAATGCGATTAAGTTCAGAGCTTTAAGGGAGGTTCATCCTGGAAACCACGATCACTTCCATCAATGTCCGATTTAGTGTAGTAGCCGAACTCCTTTACTCTAGCTCTCCAGTCTCATCTTGATAACTGCAAAATTTGCCGAACTTCGGCCAGACAAACTTGAACAATAAAAGAAATTTGCCATTCAACTGATTCCGATCTTCAGTCCGGAATAAGCAACCACCCCGCAAACATTGAACTCTGGCACCGTCCGACCACGATTAATAGCCGACCTTGGGTACTGGCCAAACGTCATCAAAATAGTTGGAGCGACTTCGTCGCGATCTCAATTAAGAAACCCGGTATTCATTCAGTTCCACAGCTTTGACCGACCTTGATATCTCAATCGTGTACCCAGCTCATATGGCCGGTCTCACGGCCAAAGTTGTTAAAGGCGCGCCTGAGGTGCAAAAGGCTCAAGGCGAGGGTCCTCATGCCTCCTACCCCCTCAAGCGAGGCAAGGTGACTAAGGTGCCACCTAAGCGCTTGAGGCGCGCTCCTGCGGCAAATGCCAAAGGTGCGCCTGAGGCTCTGCGTCTCAAAACGACGACGGTTTGGGAAGTTCGACGGACGCAAAGAAGGAAAAAAAGAAAAAAACTTAGTTATGGTCGTCGATCAAAGATCCATATCCATCCAAGCACCGCCTCAACTATCGAAAAAGAGAACCCACTCGCCGGCACCCACAGTCGCTGATCAAAGATTGACGCCCATCGGAGCACAGCCTCAGCTGCGGGAGAAAAGGATCCACTCGTTGATTGATGGGCTCGAGGCCCACGATCGTCGATTGAAAGCCCACGATCGCCGATCAACGACCCCACCGGACTAGGTATTTTTCTTATTTTTTTTATTTTTCTTTCCTTCTTTCTTTTCTTTCCTTTTTCTCTCTTCTTTCCTCTTCTTTCGCCAATCGAGGTTCCGACTTCCGATCACTATTTTTTTTTGGCCGGCGTCTTCTTTCTTTTCCATTCTCTTCTTTTGCCGATCGAAGAGATGAAGAAGAAAGACGCACGATCCCGTTCGAGCGACACCGCGCCTCCCCTTTTTTTCCCGTTCGGAAGACCCACGGCCCATTTTTCCTTTCCCTCTCTTTTTCTTCTCTCTTTTTTTTTCAGAACATTCTTTACTCCTTTTTTTTTAATCTAAATATTTTTTAAAATAATATACAAAAATATTTTTTTTAATTTACTGTTCATCTACAGTATTTTTTTTTAGTTACATTTTTTTAATCTAATTTTTTTTAAATAATATACAGAATTTTTTTTAATTTACTGTTTATCTACAGTAACCTTTTTTTTATTTACAATTTTTTTCATCTACAATTATTTATTTTAAATATGTCTAAATTTACTGTTCATCTACAGTATTTTTTTCAGTTATTTTTCCCCAATCTATAGTTTTTTTAAAATAATATACAGAATTTTTTTTTAATTTACTGTTTATCTCCAGTAATCTTCTTTTTCATTTATAATTTTTTTCAGTTATTTACGGTAACCTTTTTTTTAATTTACTGTTCATCTACAGTTATTTACAGTTTATTTAAAATAATATATAATTTTTTCAGCTATGGTAAATATTTTTTTGAATAGTATACAAGATTTTTTTTAAACAGCATACAGGATTTTTTTTAAACAGTATATAATAGAATTTTTTTTTTTTTTTGCGGTTGATTTTAGAAGGTTAAAATGGATTCCAAAAGCCATGGATTATCTAAAAAAGACCCAGCGTGGAAGTATGCACATTTGGCTGACCCAACGGGCAAAAATAAAAATGATATTATTTGTAATTTTTGTGGAAAATTGACTAAAGAAAAAATTTGTCGGGCAAAATAGCATATAATTGGAGGGTTTCGAAATGCCAAAGGTTGCCAAAAATGTCCACCACATATTCGTGAAGAGATTAAAGATTATATGTTAAGAAAAGTGAAGAAAAAAAATAAGATAATTTGTTACCTAATTTTGATAATATGGAAGACTATGGTGTTGATGAAGAAGATGAAATTCAGATGGTTGGTCCTCGTAATAAAAGAAGTGGTGGTACAAGTGAAAGTTCTATGGCTAGTAGCAAGGCATCTAGCTCAAAGAAACTAAAAGAAAAGGATCCTATGGATTTGTATTTTACTCCTGATGTAGAAATGGTTGTTCGTAGTAGTAGAAAAGAAGGCAAAGAAAAGCAAACTACTATCAATAAAGTTTGCAAAAAAGAATTAAGAGATAAGGCTTGTAGAGAGGTGGCTAGGTGGATGTATGATGCCCGCATTCCATTTAATGCCGTGAATTATCCAAGCTTTGCTGTTGCAATTGAAGCAATTGGACAATTTGGTCCTAGCCTGAAACCTTCAAGTTATCATGAGGTTAGAGTTCCTTTGTTAAAAAAAGAAGTTGAACATACTAGAGATTTGATGAAGGGCCACCAAGAAGAGTGGGCAAGGTATGGATGCTCGATTATGTCAGACGGTTGGAAAGATGAGATTGCAAAGGACATAATCAACTTTTTAGTGAACTCTCCTAAAGGACCCATACTGTGAAGAGTGGAAATCTCTTATTCAAATTGCTTGATGACATGGTGGAGCAAATTGGAGAAGCGAATGTCATTCAAGTGGTGACCGACAATGCCTCTAATTATGTAGCTATAGATAGAATTCAATTTGAATAAACTTTTTCATTTTTAAGTTTTAAAAAATTTAGTACAATTATAATTTAATATTTAAATTTCTGAATTTTGAACAAGGAGATTGTTGGAGGCAAAAAGGCCAAATTTATATTGGTCACCATGTGCCGCCCATTGTATTGACTTGATATTGAAGAATATTGCTGAAATTCCAGCAATTAAAAAAAATTGAAGAGGGCAAATTTTTTGAATGGGTACATCTATAGCAAAACAAGCATTGTAAACTTGATGAGGAGTTTCACAGGGCAAAGAGAGCTACTTAGGCCAGCTAAAACTAGATTTGCAACTGCCTTCATCACTCTTCAATCAATAAATAATCAGAAGAACAACTTGAGGAAGATGTTCAATTCCAAAGAGTGGAACTCCAAACCTTGGGCAAAAGAGTCAGCTGTCAAGAGAGCGGTTAGTACTATTTTGATGCCTACATTTTGGACTAACATTGTTTATATTCTTAAGTTATCTGGCCCTCTTGTTCGTGTCCTTCGATTGGTGGATGGGGAGAAGAAACCTCCTATGGGATATATCTATGAGGCTATGGATAGGGCAAAAAAAACTATTACCAAGTCTTTCAGTAGTAGAGAAGAAAGGTACAAGGAGATCTTTAAAATTATTGATGCTCGATGGGAATCTCAACTACATCGTCCTTTGCATGCAGCTAGCCATTATTTGAACCCCGAGTTCTTTTATGAAAACTCCAATATTGAGCAAGATGAAGAGGTGATGGATGGCCTATACAAGTGTATACAAAGGCTAATTCCAAGTGTTGAAGTGCAAGATAAGATTATAGATGAGCTAAACAAGTATAGAAATGCTCAAGGCCTTTTTGGAATACCCATGGCTGTTAGGCAAAGGAAGACAAAATCATCGGGTAAATAAATTAGTTTATTTTACTTTATAGATTTAGTTATATGCTTATTTATATTTGTAATCTAAAAGCACTTTGATACTTATTTAATCAACAGCCGAGTGGTGGGTTGCATATAGATCTTCAACTCCAAATTTACAAAAGTTTGCAGTAAGGATTCTTAGTCTCACTTGTAGTGCTAGCGGTTGTGAAAAAAATTGGAGTGTGTTTTCACATGTAAGTACTAAATAACTCTATTATTATTATGTGTGATAGCTTTAAGATGTTCTAGATTGGATGCAATTATATTATCAAATAATTTTATTTTTTCATTCTTGCAGCTTCATAGCAAAAAGAGGAATAGACTTTCTCAACAACGCTTGAATGATTTGGTATTTGTGAAATACAATAGAGCCCTGAGGCTCCGATATAATGGCGTGATACCATTAAGCCTATTTCTTTGAAGGATATTGATGATAGTAATGAGTGGTTGGTGAGAAGAATGGATGAGGATTCTGATGATGATGTTGAGTTGGTGTATGATGATGATCATTTGACTTGGGATGCTGTTGCTAGGACTGCTGGAGTTGATGATCCTATATATCGCACAAGAACTAGTACGAATGCTTCTTCATCAAGAGGGGGGCTTTACTCTCAAATCCTAGAGCATCAAGATCAGAACTTGCAGATGAGTTAGAGGACTCGGAAGAAGAGCAAGATATTGGATATCACAAGTCTGATGAAGAAGAAGATGATCTTATCATTGATGATGATAACTACTAGAAGATTACATCCATTGCTTGTCTATTGCGAGATTAGCTAGAACTTTTAACTAGAATTTTAGACTACTTAGTTATATACTTGTGTTAGTGTGATTTTTATTTTGTTGTGTGCTTATTGTGAACAATATTTTGCTTGAATGTTCGTATGCTACATATTTTGTGTTGAAACTTTAATGAGTTTGCATTTTAGACTTTTAATATTAATGATATTTTGATTGTAGTTTGAAGATATATAATTTTATATATTATGTATATTTCATCTTATTTTTAATAAATGTGCACCTCGCCTTGCTCAGGTTCGTGCCTGCACCTTGCGCCTAGGCTCTTGGCACCCTTTGCACCTCGGTGCGCCTTGCGCCTTTAATAACTTTGCTCACGGCTATTTCCTTCCAACCCCAACTCCCATAGTACATCTTCAGATCAAAATACTAGCTTCTATTATCAGCCGACCTTGAAGATTGCCGAGCTTCTAAAGACAACTAAATTCATCCCACTGCAGTCCGAATCCGGAATCTGACCTACAAGCTCGGCATTTCTAATCCAAGGACCAACCTGCACGTTCAGTTCACCTGATCTTAAGTCTTGATAGCATGACCTCAAGTCAAGTAACTCATAATCAAGCTCGAAACTAACCTTGTGTCCGAACTCCAGCAAATAATCCCCAACCGTCAACAAGTTTCGACAAATGACAGCCCGCTCTCTGTAACAAACTTTGAGTGGTCCGAACGGCCTACTGACTTCTATTATGGTTGTCACCATCAATCTGTTACCAGCTCCGTCTATAAAAGAAACTCTCTAGATACGCCTTCATCTCTAAACTCTCTTCTCCATCCTAATCTCATGTATACTTCATTCTTGTTGGCTAGGAAATTAACTTGACCGTCGAAGGATTCTACACCAGAGCCACCCACCTCCAGCCCGAACTTTGTCTTGCAGGTCTCACCGACGAGATCCCTCCTTCCACCTCCAACAAACTCCGACAGCCGTCTGTTTTCCGCACCAACAATTCCCAACCCATCCCCACCTACATATATAGGAGATTATCAAGATATATATGAAAAAATTAGAGAAATAGTTAATTAATCTGACACCTAATCACTGCCGCTTGTACCTCTGCTCTAATACTCTCAAGCCCTTTTATGCACAGTATTAACTAGAGCTACAAGTGGCAGCAATTAGGTGTGTACTTTGAGAAATCAACTCATAAAGTTCAAACAGTTATTGGAGAACTTAGAGTAAATTACAAAAAAATATCTCTCTTCTACCTTCATTTTAATATACCATATCTCATGTTGTAAAAGGCTTGAGAGTATTAGACTAGAGCTACTGGTGGCAGCGATTAGGTGCTCACTTGTAGTTCTACTTGGTATGGATTGTAAGATCCCGTGGAGCTTTTTCCAACTACCACCCATGGATTTCGGTTGCTCATTGAACAGGTTCCACCTTTTAACATAAGTTTTCCGAATGAAGAAATGGAGAATTGATCATTCTTTATGTTAATCTCCCATTTAAGTATCTACAGCAGCCTTGTCCTGGCGCAGAACCTCATAAGGCTGAATTCATTGAGGACAAAATATACTCGGGTGACTGGTTCCTTTATTTTGTCAAAGAGCATGTCTGGAGTGGCTCCAAACCTTATCCACCAGTTTTGGTAGAACCATATGGGCAGACTGATATGATTTGTGAATTTCACAAACCATGAATGCTTGAATTCAGAGTTTTAGTAATAAAAAACATTTGCCCAAGCATCCCAATAATTAAAGGACACAAATCCAATGTTATTAAAGGCACGCCTCAGGCGTGCCTAAGGCGCACTAGACACGGGCCATCACCTTTGTACCCCCTAGGCGAGGCGAGAGCCCTCAGGTGCAGCCTAAGCACCTGAGGCGCCTCAGACGCACGCCTCTGCATTGTTCGGAGGCACAATAAAGTCAGTTATAGTATTAATTTTTAGTTTTTAAGCAATAGAAAAGGTCAGTTATAGTACATAAGAAAGGTCAATTATAGTACATAAAAAATGTCAGTTATAATATATAGGAAAGGTCAATTATAGTACATAGAAAAGGTTAGTTATGGTACATAGGACTTAGAAATGATCTGGTGTCTATTAAGTATAATCGGGCATTGATAAATCGATATAGTAGACGAAATCATATTGACCCTATATCATTAAAAAATATTGATGATTGCAATGAGTGATTGATTGGAAGAATGAAATGAGCTCATACAAATGGGAATGATGAACAAGTATTTGGTGATAGTGATGATGGTTTGACATGGGATCTTGTTGCCGAAACTTCTATAGCTTATAAGCCTACTTATCACACTAGAGTTAGTGCAAAAACATCTTTCAAAGGACGAGCTTCAACGTCATCATCAAGATCAAAGTCTAGTAGACCATCCCAAGTGCAGCTTGTAGATAAATCAGAGGAGACAGATGATGAGCATGAGAAAGGTATTGGAGAGGAACAAGAAGAAAATGATGAAGCTAGTTTGCTTGATGATAATATGGAGGAGGATTAGCCAAATAGAAAATTAGAAAGCACTTATTTGATTGTTTTTGGATTAGAGCTAGTTTTTACATGCTGGACTTCTTCTTGTCTATAGCTAGATCTTTTTCTATTTTTAGTTTTTACTTTTTAATAACAGGATGCTAGTTTTTACTTGTTGAAATTCTTGCCTATAGCTAGTTCTTTGTTTTTTTGTTTTTGGCACCTGACTTCTCTCAAGTGCACACCTGCACTTTGCGCCTTGCGCCTAGGCTCCAAGGACCCCTAGCACCTAGGTGCACCTAGGACCTTTAACAACACTAAACAAATCCATGATTTCTTATGACCATTGTTTTGGTGACATTAGCATTGAGAAAAGGATCCCAAGCACTTACGGTACAAACCTTTATTATAGAGAGTTTGGAAAAGGCATATTCATTACGACCTTTGTAATTATGATGAATGTTCGCACTCTTGGTTTGAGTGAGAATTTGTTCATAGTAACTTGAGTTTTCTCCCCTATTTTGGGGATATAAAAATTCCAGTAAATATTTCAGCAAATCCTTGATGGAGGAGTTCAAGTCAGGTAATTCCAAAGGGAAGAGTTTTTCTTCGGTCTTGGACATATAGGGACAACAAGGGTCTCTGATCAATGGTGTGGATGGTGAAGAAGGGGATCTTGAGCTTCAAGATTGAGTCGGCCCAGGTAATAGGGAAATGGGATGCAATCTCTTTGAAGAGCTTCTCTTTTTGACATTTCCCTATTGGAAAATGCTGTAGTTAGTTTTTGTTCGGGGAAAACTGAAAATGTAAATTTTGAATTAAAATTCTATTTGCAGGACTTTTTTCCCTTCACCTCCTTGTTAATTGGGGAGTTTAAAATTTCATACGGTTGTGTTGCCCAAATAGTGACTTGGAGTTCTTTGTCTAGAATTCTTTGAATTTTTTTCTCAATAGTCTGGTTTCTTGACTATTGGGAATAGTTTACTCTTTCTTACAGCTTTAGAATGCCACTCTGTTCCAATTAGCGGATTCTCCTTCGGCATGTCCTCTAAGATTTTCCTGCCTTTAATAAGAGCTTTACAAAAGTTGGATACATAGTTAAGACACCCAAACAACCTTTGTAATTGTTTTTTATCTTTAATTTCATTAGAAAATTTGTCTGCAAATTTAATAACTCTATTTATTGAAGAAATTTGATCGTATGCTATTTTAAATCCTAGGAATTGTATTTCTGTTCGAAATAACTTTATTATTCTTGCAGACAACTAATTTATTTCTAATTATTATTTTATAGAAAATATTCAAGTGTTTCGAATGTTGATCTATATTTTTCAAGAATATTAACACATCATCTATAATACATTATTACAAAATCAGCATAGGGTGGATATATTTCATTCATGATCTTTTAGAACTTTGAAGAAGCATTTTTTTAGTCCAAAGAACATCATGTTCCATTCGTAATGTCTAAATGAAGTTGTGAAGGCCCCATTGTAATAGTCTTCTTCTTTTATCTAGATTTGTCAGAACCAGACAACCTAAAAAGACATTCATAGTGTTTCGGACTTCAACCAACTGAAGTCCCAAACTCCAAGCCAATTGAAGTCCGCAGGAGCTCTCTAAGTGTATAAAAAGGGATGAAGAGCTCCACTGAAAGAGGAGAAGGGGGAGGGGGCAAACCATTCCTCTACTCTAAACCGGGAGTTAAGCATGAGGCAAACTAATAAAGGTTGATTATTAGCAGTGTAAGATGAGTATATGCAAACTATAAACTGGAGCAACAAGAGAAAATAGCATAAAGCAACTACAAACTTATATATAAGTAAACACTCAAAAGTATAAAGATAACTTATAGACTAAGCATAAACAAGTGAAATGGCTTTACTCTCCACTTATAACACGGCTGAGGTTTTCCTCGTCATGCTATTGTACTACTACAGTGTTGTGCTACAGTATCACTACAATTTTGAAGCTATAGTTCTACCACAGTTTTTGCTCCAGTACTTTGCTACATGTTTGTTTCTTGGATTAAGATAAGAAAAAGATTGTTATCATAATACTAAAGCAAGAACATAAAATGAAAACTTGTCATTGAAGGATAAAGAAGCTTACACTTAAATATACCAGCTAATCACTCTCTAGCGGATCTTTACTGCTAGTACAAGTACTCCCTCACTAATCACTCTTACTTACAAGGTAGTTAAATAACAGTAGCTGGACAATAGTTTTACAGAGTGGTGGAATGGAGGTTGGAAGATGATGGACGGGCATTAAGTATTTTATAGATGGGAGAATAAGAAGGGTTTTAGAGGAAGAGGCTCAGACGTGTGGAAAGGTTATGGTGTTAGATGAGAATATGAGGAAAAGATGCCAGGAAGTGAGGTGAGGAGGTGAAGGAATAGAGGTGGAGGTATCGTTGAAAGATGGTATAAGGGAATCGTGGTGTGGTGGAAAGGAAAAGATAAGGAGATAGAGAAGTGGAGAAGTGAAGAAGAAAAGAGAGTGAAAGTGACAGAGGGGGAGAGAGAGAGAGAGAGTAGCAGAATGGATGCCCTCCCCTGCTGGAGCGCTTCGTACTCTTTTATGGGCGCAGAGAGCTCCTGCGGACATCAAATGTTTCGGAGCCCAGGACTTCAAATGGTTTTAAGTCTGAACCATAGTGGCCATCCCTAGGTTGTCCTGTAGCAGTCATCTTGAATTGTCCGGAACCTTACTGTAGACATTCCATCCTATCTTAAAATCTTGTGCGGCTCCAAAGCTGGGTCTTGTACAGCTTGTGCAGCTCCTGAGTTGGCTTCATATCTTGAGTTGTCCATAATTCCTATTTTGGAATATGGTTGGCATATCTTGTTGGCAGGTATCCTATCAGATTTTTTATAAGAATTCCTCTGGCTCGATCATGTTTGTGTCTGAGCGAAAGATTATTTTTCTTTTTCTTTTTCTTTCTTTCTCTTCTTTTTTCAATCATTCTCCAACATTGAATAGGTTGTCTATTTCCAAAGATGCAAAATCAATATAGTTAAGATTGTTTTTGAAATAATTATCTTCGTGGGCTTGAGATAAGCATTCTTATAGGCTATCTTGGAATAAAATTTCGTTCTGAATTTCTTCTGGATAATTGTCAGTATTTAGAAAGGATCCCATGATCTTTCTTCCACTTGAATGTTGACTAGAAATTCAATTGCCACCCAAATTCGTCCATCGGACCAAGACCTTTGATGCTATAGTTCTTTGGCTTTGCAGTGGACTTCTGGGTAGAAAGAGATTCTGTATTCTTGAGATCAAATTCCTTTAAAAATCCTTCCCTTTCTCTGATGGGCATACTATCATCATCACCAAAGAGATCAATATTATGAATTTGGAAAGGGTGGATAACCACTCCTATTTTTCTTTCTTTTATTCCACTGTAGATTTCTACTTTCGAAAAATCCCCATCTCTCTTGACTCCATATAATAAAATAGAAACTACTTTTGAGAACATGCTTAGTGTAGCAAAATAGTCGACCGAGCTTAATCTGGCAATCCCTTCGTATAGGGCTCTAATTTCCTTTGAGTTGGCAAAGGTGTTCAAGGAATGAATGGCAAGCTTAGAAAAGCTCAAGTTGTCTATAAAGAATATTTTTAATTCCTCTAGCAACATCTTGGTTTCATGAGGCTGAGTTGCCTTTTCATGCATAGTGTCTAGAAGTTCTTGGGTTAGAACTTATTGAGCCTTTTCCCAACAATCTAGCCTTTTGAACTTGACTATTGAGGGCATCACTATTAAATCACAAAGTTCGTAAAGACTTACTAATTCAAGAGTTGTCTCAGATGACCATTCTCCCAGTGATTTTATCTATTCTTTTATCATGTTTAAAGATTCTGCCTTTTGGCTAGGTGATTTGCTAGGGCTGTCATAGCCTTCTGAAATCCTTTTCTTGTTTTGGATGTGGGCCTTCCAAACTCCATTTATGAGGAAGTAGGTACCTAAGGGAATTTCTGGATTAAAAATTGGAGGAATTGGCTCATTTTTAGCCATCCTCTTACTGGTTTCTTAGGGTGTTTTCCCCAGATAATTCCGCCTTTCAGATGGTATGCTGATCTGGGTTCTTTTGAACTCCATTTCCCTACAAGAATCCACAGAAAAGAAAATCCAGGAGAGAATTTGTTTTTCCTCTTATATATTCAACATTGAAGTCCAAAACTAGAAGTATCGCTTGCAATTTTGCAAAGCTTTGTTTAGAAACCAAATTTTCTACCTCTTTTTGTATAACTTTTTTAGCCACTTTACAATTGATGTGTAGGAGAAATTGCTGATTTAACAAATCTCCTTGGGATTTGGAAATAACTTTGACAATGGAAAGAATTTCTTTTTTAATTGTTAAGCAATTTTTCTGAGTGTCATTCCAAGTGCCACAAATGAATCTTACCAATTATTTTTTTCCATCCATTTTCTGTTTTAGAATACCACCATAGTCACAGTCAGATGCATCTGATTCTACAATTTTGAACGCATCTTGGTGGACTACATTAAGAGAGGGGAGGTGGTTTACCTTTTCCTTAATTTTTCTTACTACTTTAGAATGCTATTCGTTCCATGCTAGCGGATTCTTCTCTAACCGATATATTAGGATTTTCCTATCTTTGGCAAGAGATTCATAAAAATTTGACACATGGTTAAGACAACCTAATGACCTTGGTAATTGTTTTTAATCTTTAATTTCGTCAGCAAATTTGTCTGCAAACTGAATAACTCTATTTGTTGGAGAAATTTGATCATATTTTATTTTAAATCCTAGAAATTGAGTTTTTGTTTGAAAAATAACTTTATTTTCTTGCAGACACAACTAATCCATTTCTAATTATTATTTTATAAAAAATATTCAAGTATTTCCAATGTTGATCTATAATTCTATATTTTTCGACAATATTAACACATCATCTATATACACTATTACAATTAGTTTGGGGCAGGAATATTTCATTCATGATTTTTTGGAACTCTGAAAGACTGTTTTTAGTCCAAAGGACATTATGTTCCATTCATGATGTTTAAACGGAGTTGTGAAGGCTGTTTTGTAACGGTCTTCTTCTTTTATCTAGATCTGCTAAAATCCTGATTTCATGTTGAACTTATACTCCAGATCCTTGGATCCTTCTAATTAGGCCTTGTTTATTGGATATTGGATATTGGATATCTTATCCATTATAATACCTTATTTAAAGATTTATAGTTGATTACTAACCTCAAGGCTCCTCTTTTCTTTTCTACCATGTTTTTCAACAAAAAAAGCTGCATAGCTCCATGGAGAGGAGTTTTTTTCTAATTATTTTTTTTGCCAAGGAAGGATTTGATTTCATCCTTACATATTTCTAGAAGCATTTTGTTCATTTGAATTGTCTTGGCCTTAGTAGAAATTTTTTCTTTGCTAAACTCAGGAATATGAGGTAGGTTTATCTGATGTTTTTTCCTATACCAAAAGGCTGACAAGAGTCCTGAGCATATGTTTTCTTAAAATTGGTTTTAAGGAAATTACGTTATTTCAGAACTTAGGATTAGACAAGCTTTATCTATCCTAGAATTCTGGATTTCATATGATAATGCATTCATAAATTTTTCTTTATATTTAGTTGCTTCTTTTAGCTGATTTAGGAATGATTCTTCTGGTTTAGAATAGAATTCAAACATAACCCTTTTACCTTCGATCTGGGTGGTGATACTGTTTTCGATAGTAAAAGGTTTAACTAGAGATAAAAAGGGGTTAAGATAATTCCCTATCTTAAGTTTTTGACTAATAAAAATGATGTCTTAATACAGGTGTTTCCTATATAAACATGGATCTCAGGGATTTGTAATTTACCATAAATTCTCTTCCATTGGGTGCATGAACTTTATGAGTTGATTTCTCCAAGTATCTAGAAGAAATTAACCCCTCTCTGATACAATTTATATCAACTACTAAATCTATCAAGGTCCTGTGTTTGAACTTATATCGTTAATTTTGTATTAGATTTCACAGTACTATTTTTGTCGATAAATCTTTCAGTGGAACTTATGAATTCTGACGGTTCTTCCTCTTCGAGCAATAAGGACTTTCCTTTTGATTTTTCTTTTGACCCTAAGATTTGTGATTCCAAGATCTGTTCTAGATCTTCTTCCTCCTTTTCTTCCAATTCTTTCATTTCTAGCAATCTCCTTTTCTTTTAATATTTGTATTTCCTTCTTCATGAGAGCTTGTCCACTTAACAAATCATTTAAGTTGGTTTTTCTACCTTTTTGCTTAGTCTTCCTTAGTCTTTGGAAAACTTCATCAAGAGTATTGAAATCTTGTTTTTCTTCAGGGTTTTGAATGGTCCTTATTCCTTAACCTTTTGTAAGAATAAAAAATTTTATAAGTTGATCTCTTCTCTCCTCTGGATCTTTCGGAGAATTGATCAAATTGATAATGAATTGTTCTTCACTAGACAATACTAGATGTTGTGGGAGGATGATATCTTTAGTCCCACATCGATTGAGTCAAGGGAGAGTATGGCTTATATGGAATAAGACGTTCTCTCCCACCATAAGGCACCTTTTAAAGAACAAAACCATGAGGCCTATGAGCCAAAGTGGACAATACCTCACATGCCGAGTCATGAGCCCTTGGCTGCAATAATGGTGCGACAGGAAGGAGACCACTCTTGCAACTATGGAGCTCCTCCTGCCTATACACCAGTCTGTGGTAAAAATAAAAAGAGCACCTCCTGTCCGTACATAGACTCCCCTTTTACTAAGGGACTGTGATAAAAATAAGGAAGGCACCTCCCATCCGTACACAAACTCTTCCTTGAATGAGAGGCTATGTTGTGGTGTAGAAGGGAGGGCATCATTAGTCCAACACCGCTTGTGAGTCAAGGGGGGCCTCTTGGGAATAGACTGTGATACACCTCCTGCTGCCCATGCACACAAAGTCCCTCTTAACTGGGGGGGAAGGCTAATGTTATGGGAGGACAGCATCTTTAGTCCCACATCGGTTATAAGTCAAGGGGGAGTATGGCTTATATGGAATGGGACCTTTTCTCTCCTGTGAGGCATCTTTTAAAGGGCAAAACCATGAGGCCATATGTCATGGGCCGACGAAGCGAACAATACCTCATGTGAGCAAGCATAGAGACCGACCCATCTGAGTCCTTGACTGCAACATTAGCACCGTATGTGGGAACCACCTCCTACCCATCCAGACAACTAAAATTTGTGCTTTTTTTGGGCATTTCATCAAACAAGTGGTAGGGAGCTAGTGTTGGATTATGGAAATGGGGGGAAGGGCAGAGCTGGGAGCGATGGGAGCCAGACTTCATCAGGCTCCAGGGAATGAGAGGGGCCATGGGCTAAGGTGGCTTAAAGTACCCCCATCGGCAGGCAATGTGGACCTTACATAAGATAATGAAGTGGAGCAATTGCATAAATTCTTCACATAAGTTCTTAAGTTCCCGGAGGAGATGGATCAGTCGAGGAAACAGTGGGAGGAGGTGGTTGTGATCATCTGGAGATTAAGCTGAAGGGTGACTCTTGAGTGGATCACCAAGGATTTCAAGGACAGAGGCCAGCTGTAGTATGAGGTCAAGTCCTCTCTGGCCGAGGGCCACCAACTCTTCCAATTCTGGTCAGAGGTGGATTGCAACGCCATCGTCAAGGGAGACCCTTATGGTAGATAGTGGCCAAACAGCTGCTAGCAGTCAAGCCATGGATGCACAATTTCGTGCTGGGGGTTAACATGGTCCAACGGACGGTTGTGTGGCTCAGGTTGCCTGGGCTACCGATCGAATTCTGGAGACCGACGACCATTCTCGAAATTATGGAGGCAGGCCGTTGGCGACGGATGATTTCACAGGGCATCTCCGAAAGGCAAGGTTTAATCGAATTAGGGTCAAGACTGACTCGGCTGAACCACTAAAGCCCAGTCGATCCACATGAAGCAAGGCATTTTCTGGCAACTATTCATGTACGAGAATGTATTGATGGTGTGCTACCAATGTGATCGGTTGGGGCACACCAACAAAGGGTGCCGCTTTCTCCAACCGGATCCATCCTCAGAGGGGAGCAATTGCCCCCTACAACCAAAAAACATTGCTGATGCGAATAGGGGTGGTCAGAATCTGGAGGTGGTGCTGCCAATGGTGGTGGAAGGCAAAGGAGATTGGTGCTCCAACAACGATGATGGGGGCTCGGCTCAAGTGGCCCACCTGAGGTTCGGCTCGTGGCTAGTCACCTTGAAGCTCCGGTAGCGATAAGCGGCACAAATAGGGACAAAAGGGAGAAAGACAATCGAGTCAAACCCAAACTCCTCCAGACCGAACTCGTCCTCTCAACTGAGTTCACCATTTCCCTACCTAAGTTCCCCTAGCTCACCCCTGGATTTGGACAGGTGACAGAAACCCAACAAGGTCACCCGTTGTCGATCACCTGATGAATGGCAAGATGCGAGCAAGTCAAGTGGAGCTAGATCCGACGAGTTCGACTCAGGGGCTAGATCGGGTTTCAAGATGCTGTTGGACCTAGGCTCAAGTGGTGATGACAAGGACCTAGTCCAAGAGGTCAGCCCGAGCCTGTGAGACGTGGTAATGGTCCCAAACTTGAAAAGGGCCCGGAGCCCAACTGCGCCAGCCCCGATCCACCTTGATAAGTCAAGCCCGATCAACATGCAGCAGGCCTACCCTCTAGTGATGGCCCGAAGCCCAATGATGATGCTACGTTGCTTGGGCCAATAACCCAGGGCTTAAGGCAAATGGATGTTCATCAGGAAAGAGCTAGAGTCCTCTCAGCGCTCTCCGATGGGTTCGTAGAACTAGGGGGGAGGCGACCCTCAAAGCAGCAGCGACTAACGACAAGCCTAAGCAGTCAAAGATGGGGAGCAGAAGAGCTTAGTCGGTAGGGCGTGAGGTACCCATGCAGGCCTCGATCGAAGTGACTGATGCTAGAGAACCAACTTCTCTAGCAAGGAGGGAAGGCAGGCTACGACCGGAGAATGACCATAGAGTCTGGGGTCTAGTGTCCAGCTGAAGCTGGTCCCAAAGGCAAAGAGCTATGAATCGGGGGGTCAACGCGATTTTTATGGAGGAGAAGGGTGGGGATATTGGGCTAGGCCCAATGGTAGATTCAGGCCATGAAGTGGTTGTTAGCCAACTGAAATTGGCCTTAGAGGCCATGAAGGAAGGCCCAGCAGCAAAGGCGGATGAAAAATGGGTTTAACTAGTAGGGGGGCCACAAGAGACGACTCCTCCATCCAGCTAGACCTATAATGAAGATTATGTTGTGGAATGTTCAAGGGGCAAGAGCCTTCCATTATACATTCAGGAGACTTATGCAACAATATAATCCTGATCTGTGCATGCTAGTGGAGACAAGGTTGTCCAATAGGAGTTTAACTTGTGCTGGGTGACGTTTTCCGCCCCCTTGGGGTGTCTACACAATCGAGTCCCGAGGGTTCGTTGGTGGTATCATTGTAGTGTGGAAGACTGGTGTGGCCATTATGGATGTCTCCCATAGATGTACCCAACAAGCAGTTATTGTAATTTTTGAATTGAATGGATTACCTTCGCTCGTGTCGTGTGTGTATGCTAGTACTGACTATAGTGAGCAAAGAGTGCTGTGGCATGAGGTACCTAACCTAGTTGAGCAAGGTATTCTTTGGTCACCAATGATTTTAACTGCTTTGATAACCCCCAAAAGAAGAGAGGCAGGGCCTTTGTTGACGATGTGGAGGCTAGAGAGTTTTAGGAATTCATTTAGACGAACGAGCTGGTCGGCCTGAGATTTGTGGGACCCAGGTTCACTTAGTGCAACAACCATCAAGGTGGAGCCGGGTCTAGGAGAGGATTGACAACTTTTGCGATGGCTAGCTGGATCCAGCTTCACCCTAGTTATTAGGTGTGACACTTGCTGAGAATTGCACGGACCATTCTCCGATTTTGATCATGACCAATGATGTTTTCTCCTACCAGAACCCCTTCCAGTTTGAGATGTTTTGGCTTTTCTATCCCTGGTCGTAGGATGTTGTATGGGAGGTGTGAAGAATTCCAGTGCGAGATGATGTCAGGTACAAGGTGACCCACATGTTGGAGTTGATGAGACAAGCTTATAAGGTGGAACCCAACTGAGATGGGAGATATCTTCAAGACAGTGGAGGCTATCAAGACTGCCATTTCTAAGCTCTAGGAGAGGGGCTAGGAGGGTAGACTTACCAATGGAGGCCTGGCAGATCTTCGTGGTAAGCTCTTTTTGCACCATTCCTTGTTGAGGCAGCAGAAGATTTTGTGGAGGCCAAGATCAAGGGTTTAGTGGATTAAAGAGGGCGACCAAAATACCAAATTCTTCCACTAGGAGACACAAAATCTAGATCCATATGGTGAGGGATAGTGGGGGTTAGGGAGTGGATATGACGGAGGGGGTTAAATAGGTCCTCGGCTTCTTCAGGTCGAGATGGATGACGAGCCTAGGTGGGGATGATTGACTCGCTCCTCCCATGAGTCAAGTTACAAAGTAGGAGAACACTAATCTGATTGGGGTGGTAACATCTAAGGAGATTTGGAGGGTGTTTTGGTCCATGGTGGAGGACAAGGCACCAAGGCCAAATGGCTTTCCACCTCTCTTCTTCAAGAGGTACTGGGCCATTATCCAGCATGAGGTGGTGCAAGCTGTGCAATTCTTCAGTACAAGGACTAGGGAGGATGCTTGAGTGGCAGAGGACCTTCATCTCCTTGCTGCTGAAGAGACAAGATGCGTCTGAGTCGTACCACTACAGACCGATCAACTTGTGCACAACCTTGTGTAAGGCTTGTGCCATGCTAACGGTAGGTAGGATTAAATTGGTTCTGCCTCATCCCATCAGCCCTAGAGTAGAGGGTCCTTGTTGGAGGTTAGAGCATCATGGATAATATCCTTATTGCTCAAGAGTTCATACATGATCTTCACCATACATTGGTCCATCGCAGTTGGTTCTTCCGCTCCTTAGTCAAATCATCACAAACGTCAAGCCCATCCAGTAGACAGGGTTCAAGCTGCCTTCCTCCTTGCAGAGCACTAGTATAACAATGTTATGCCAGGGCTTGATCTCCTCTGACTTCTCCAACTCCATGTCCTATTGGAAACTTCATCTTCAAAATTTAAATAGTATGTTGATACCATAGCTCGGAGCGCATTTAGTCTAGATCGCCCGAGAATGGTGTTGTAGGTAGGAACCTTTACTACCAAAAAATCAATCTGAGCCTTAGATTGCCTCGAGTACTATTCTGCCACCATAGATAAGGTGATTATTCCCTCAATCAATATGAAGTAACCGGTGAACCCTACTAACGGAGAATTTAATAGCCTCATACAACCATCAGATATAGACATTTTAGAGAAAGCATCATAAAACAAGACGTTTGCAGAGCTTCCATTGTCTATCAAGACACATATCATAATTTGCAATATTTAACGAAACTACAATCGCATCATCGTACGGAAATTAAACTCCTTGAGCATTTTCTTCAATGAAAGTAACGGGTTTTTCAGTCCTCCGCTTCTTCGCTGGCTCTGCTGATCCGCCGGCCTCTTCCTACCAATATCCTATACCAATGGTGTTAATGATTCCAAGAGAGGGTTGGTCTCCTTAGGATTCTTCTCTCCAAGGTGGTTCCGATTATGGAAGAGCTCTCGGCCGATCTTCTCTTCTTTCTAGCCGACATCGCAGGAACCGATCCAACCGACCTCATCTAATCAGCTCCTCAATTTCATCCTGGAGTTGGATGCATTTCTTAGTATCATAACCATGGTCACGATGGTACAGGCAATACTTGTTGAGGTTGTGCTTGCTTAGGTGAGTCCTCAATCTTTTCGATCTCGGTAATTGCTCCTTGATCTCCATCAACACTTGAATTTTTGGAGCATTAAGAGAAGAATAGTTGTAAAATCTTCTGGAAGGAGGGCTTCGCCGCATCCTTCAATCCGAACTTCTTGGGCAACGAGCCCAAGGTGGAGTTCGAGCTCGTTTGCGTTCAAGAGAGGTTCTAGAATGCGTACGGGCTTTGCCTAACTTTTCTACGAGTGCGGGCTTGCTGGATTCTCCCGCCTGCCGCTCTCTTATGGTCTCATCATCACGAAGCTTAAAAGATTCCTCAACTCGGGCATAGCCCTCAGCCCGAGCTAGCATGTCGGCGAAGTTATGGGGATACTTCTTCTCTAGAAAGAAGAGATCATTCTTCAGAAAGCCGCTCTTTAGTCCAGTCATAACAATAGATTGGTCCAGATTTCGGACCTTTAGAGCAACGATGTTGAAGTAGTTGACATAAACTCGAATGGACTCCTCTTTTTTTTGCTTAATATTGATGAGAGAGTCCAAGCCTCGCCTCACGTCGACTGCTGACGAAATGAGCCATAAATTGATGGCTCGGCTGTTCAAAGGAGTAAATGGTGCCCAATTTGAGGCTTGAATACCAATTTCTTGCTGCTCCCTTCAGGGTGGATAGAAAAGCTTGGCACAGAATCGCGTCCGAGGTTCGAAAGGCATCAAGATAGTCGACCGAGTCCAAGGTCCCATCATAACTCTCAAACTGGAGGAGTTTGAAATTCGGTGGGATGGGCTCCTGCTTGATCTGGATGGTGAATGGAGGGTCGATGCAAATGTCATGTCGGACAAAGGCAGTATGGTAGAATTCCTCAATCCGCCAATTCATTTTCTGGAGCCTCTAATCGAGGACATCATCTCAATCATGGATCTCAAAGTGCAGTTGGCTTGATGGGGGCAGGAACTTTCGGGATTTTTTGGTTAGTTCCTCCAGGTGGGCCTTCCCTAGACCGGATCTCGATATTCCAGCGATGGTCTTTCCAATGGTGACGGTGCTGGAGCCTGCTGCATGGCCTACACAGCTTTCGTGAGGCCCCTCACCTGCTGTAGCAATAGGTTGAACTGGTCTAAGCCCACCAATGCTACTGGCGGAGAAGGTTGGGATACAGGTGACAAAGTCGGAGCCGATTGATCGACCGATTCCGGGTTGGATCGGGAGGCGGTGGCAATGGATCTTCGGAAAGGAACTCTCCTGGGTGGCATCTTGCTAGAACAAAGAAAGATCAGAAAAAAAGTGGCAGAGAGGAAGAACTCGACTGGGTATTTTTAAAACAAGGGTTCAAACTCCCTCTAGCTCCAATCCTGTTGGTGCAAAAAATAGATGGTCACCGAAGCCCGCTAGAGGTGGAAGTGACGATCTCACCGACAAGACCTGCAAGACAGTCCGGGCCGAAAGTGGGTGGCTCCAGCGAGGATCCTCTAACGATCAAATTAGCTTATTAACCAACAAAAATGGAGTACACGGGATATTAGAAATGAAGAAGAGAACTTAGAGAGGAAAACGTATCTAGAGGATCCCTTTCATAGACGGAGCCTATAACAGTATGATAGTGACAGCCATAATAGAATGTCAGAAGGCCGTTCGGGCCACTCAAAGTTATTACGAAGAGTGAGCTGTCATTTATCTCGACTTGCAAGTGGTTGAGTTTTACTTGCAGGAATTTGGATGGGAGGTCGAAGGCTTCCGAGCTTGGTAATGTGCTACTCATGCTGAGATTTGAAACTTGAGATCGAACTAGCTGAGCTTGAAGGTCAGCTTCTAAGTTGTCGATGACGGGCTCATGAACCAGGCTCTGAGTTTGAACTATTTTGACTGCTTTCAGAAGTTCAACCACCTTCAAGGTCGGCCGAGAGCGGGTGCGGATACTCTGGTCTAGGAGAAATAGCGAGTTCTTCAACTAAGATTGCGACCAAGCTGCCTCAAGGGAGTTCAACCAATATCCAAGATTGGTCTGAAGTTAGGATGAAACACCGAGGTTCAATGATTGTAAAGTAGCTACTGCTTATTCCAGATTGAAGATTGGACTCATATTGATAGCGAGATCCTCTTGCTGACTCAAGTTCGTTCAGCCAAGGTCCTTGGTGTAGCATTGGCAAGATCTGCCATCCACGGGGTGAAGTAGAGGAGTTTGACCGGTGCCCAAGGTCGGCCAATAGTCGAAGTCGGACGGTGCTAGAGCCCGATATCTACGAGACGGCTGTTGCCCATTCTAGGCAGGAGATCGGAATCAATCGAATGACAATTCTTTCACTGCTCAAGTTCGTCTGGCCGAAGTTTACAGTATAGTTTTGACAAGATCTGCAATTACTGGGAGAAAGTTAGGAGGATTATCGCTGAGAAGGTCAATCGGTGCATAAGATCGAACATTGGTAAGAGTTACTGTCATTCCCAAGATGAGCCATTCTTGAGTGAAGCTTTGAGCTTAATCACACTTGGAGGCTGATCTTCTGGAATTCACTTGGATCAGGGGATTGACTTGGGTGAAGCTCGGACCTGACCATCGCAATCTCAGATGACACTGTACCAAGATCGGACTTCCAGTTGGACTTTGGCAGGAGCTATTTTACCTCCAATAGATATTTTTTGTATTTTTCCAATTTTCAATACTTTTTTTCTAACTACTCAAAACATATAGAAGAAGGGTTTTTTACAGACAGTTCTAATAAATGTGGATTTCTCATGACAATTACACCTAGTGGTGCTCTTAGTGAAGATCTAATGATGCTAGACATGGCTACACCTTTGCTTTAGCCCTTCGGTGGTTGACTAGCTTGACAAAAGACCTTAACACACCCTCTCGGCTCAGATGGGCACAACGAGCATCCACGAACCTCAATAGACTCATTCATCAGACTATATACTACTACTTTCCCCCTTATCAGAGCCAAGTATTGCTTTTTAGGGGAGTAGTGGTAATGTATATATGGGTTCTATGACCTAACTCAAAATTGGATCTATTTCTTTCACATGATCAACTAGCATTTATTCAACTAACTGGCTAGTTGCTATTGATATCCAAGCATGAACCTTTGCTTCCCATGGTGTCTTGACCCATGGATTTCTTTCTGCATGGTCAATAAGTTGTGGTCCACCTCCTATCGGCTACTAAAGCCCAAGTATCAAACTATTGAAAGCCCCAATTCAAATGCTTTGGTACCCACTTTAAAGCGCTAGCACATCAACAACAGGGTATGGGGGGTTCTGTATCAATCCACTGGGGCTCTGGTCATATAATTGTAAATCAATATAATGTAGCGATTAGGGAGAACTCATATATTGCATCTTTTGACTTTATGGAATTGATGGAAAAAGAAAAATTCTTGAACATGAAGTCAAACAATATCTATATGGTACAAAATAAAAATGTTTTATTAATAATTGATTTTGTTCCAGGATTGCAGATCTATTAATATTAAGGTTCTTTTAAGGATTATAATTTATTTGTTTGAGTCATAATACCTAATTTAATATGACAAGAAACTTTTCATAACAAAGGAATCAAAATTGTTTTCCAAAGAAATTCATGAAAATGACTTTCATTTTAGAAAACACTTCATTTTTTGGGGGTTGTCATGTCAAGACGTATGTGGTAGAAAATAAGGAATCTATTTCCTTTTTCAAAAAAAAAAAAAAAAAGATCTTGGAGATTGTGTAATGCTTACTCTCAAACTATTCAGTTATATAGTAGTGATATTCTTGATTTCTCTTATAATCTTCAGATTTTTATCTAATGATCCAGGGCATAATCCTAGATGTAAGGAATAAAAAAAAGCTATTTTAGTTTTTCCTGCTTTTTCTATTTTTTTTCTTATGATTTTAACTATTCCGGTTCTCATTTTTTCCCCTTTCTACCATCTTTGAAGCACTACCAAGAGGCCCATATGGCTCCAATTTTTTCCTTCATCTTTCTCTTTCCATTATACAATGTCATAATCTTCAAGCACCCTAATCTCACGCATCTCTTTGCCACGCATGTCACATGGATCCAATTCATAGAGTGATCATTTCCTTTTTCATTAATATAACATGTGGTAACATAATTCAATAAAGGAGAGGGAAAAGGCAAAAAATGGATCAAACAGACCCCAACCTTCCATAAGAAAGCACTATAAAGTGGCACATGCATGCATATTCTTCCAAAGAAAATTAAAAAAAAAACAAAAGCCTTGATATTAGGTCATTTTGAATAAATGGTACAACATACACATCGTTCTCTTGCAAGAAAAAATGGATGAGTTAATAACGTGTTACTTCTGAATCTAATGTGTACTACTTTTGATAACTATTTCTAAATTTTATATTTGTCTGGTTAACAGTTATCATCCATAATGTGCTACTGATCTCATGCCATTTTAGAAGTGCAAAACTATAGGAATGTGATCAGCTACAAGTAAGAAACTAGTATCGACCAGACATAATGTGTGTGTGTGTGTGTGTGTGTGTGAGAGAGAGAGAGAGAGAGAGAGATTATAATTCTTCAAAGTGGGTTTAACATGCAATTATGAAAGATGTTTAACTGGTTTGCTAATGTTCTCAGATTCAGTTTACTTGGCAGTGGAGATTCTACAGCAAAATCCAAGTACAGACAAAAAAAATAAAGTCCTAAAAATGTAATATATTGATGGCAGAACATGAGATTTTCTATTATCAAAGAGAGTCAAGAATATCATCAGAGAGTCTAATGCTTAAAATCAATTTCGTTTTCGTAGAAACATTCCAGTGGACTCTTTAGGAAGAAAGCTGGCTGCTGATTTTTGGTAGAGGCAAAGTAACTAATAAGACCACCCTAAATTACACGGAGCAAATTCACCAAGTCTAGGTTGCGCATTGAAGCATGGTTTGACATATACACTTCCTAACAGCTATAAGTTTGTACCCATACACTCCCTAACAGCTATAACTTTGTACCTCCTTTCACCACATTGAGCTATTTGATTTGCATTCCTGACACCAAAATAACTGTGTTGGCAGCCATTTTTCAACTTGTTTACCAATTGAAATCACCAAATTGAAATTTATGCATTAAGAATTGATAACCTAACAGTCAGTCCATTGATTAAAGAAGTAAGGTTCTATAGCGTACTTGAAATATTGAACTGAAATGACAAATTCAGCCTGTCATCCATCTTACTATCTATATAAATTACAAGCCACTTATTGTATGCACCACCCAGTATTACTTAAGGAGTTTAGATAAATTGAGATTTAGGATATTTCTGCCAGAATTAGAAGAGATTTGCTGTACCTAAATGAGAATGGCAGATGCTATCATGAACAAAAAGAGATGAAACTGCAAGTGATGAGCTGTTTGGTGCTAGGAGATGAGACAGACCTCTGAGCAGTTTTGCAACAAGCTAAAATTGGGATTCGGAGACAACAAACACTATGGTGCTCCAGCAGTAGTCAGAAGTAGTGTGTTGGATCTTGATATCTGTCTGATACCAATTGTTGGAGAGAAGAAGAACAAAGTAGATGGCCGGCACCTAGGGCTTAAAGTTGAAACCAGAGCGAGAAAAGTAGAGAGTTTTAGAAAGAAAAATTCAATTATATTCCACTTTATTGTAAAGATACAATACCTGGATTTATATATCCTAGAATTTCTGCTATACCACATGAACCATAATAAACCCAAATCCCAACTGAAAAACTCTCCTAAGCTAATCCAATACATGAAAGCACTCATCGAGCCCATGTACATATGTCTCACATGCTCTCATCCCCTGGATCTGAACCTAACCCATACATGAGTTAGCCCCCTTAAGACCTTATTGGTCCAGGCCTTAAGACCCTAGGATAAAAGCCAATCCTAGATCCAAACAAAAAATTCTATCCAGTTCTGTTCGCCACCATCGAGCCGACTCTGTCAGGAGCCGAGCTGGCTCGGCTGCATCTCGTCCGAATCCTGTCTTCTGTCTGCCTAAAACAGTTGGCTCGACTGTACCCCGGGCCGGCTCGATATCAGCCCGAGCCGGCTCGGCTACGTATCCGAGCCAGTCCGTCTGTGTATCAGCCCCTTGTCTTAGCTGATTCTTCTCCTAGCTTCGGTCCCTTGCTCCACCTTGTGTTCCAGGTCTCCAAAGCACCTACCAAGACCCTAAGATCCTCACACCTGAACCTCAAGTCCGTGCAGGACTACACGCCGCCTTCATCTAAGACAACTCCTGTCCTAACCCTAGGACTTACACCCGTCATAGTCTTCTGGAGCCAACACCCTGGCTCCTCCTGTGGCCTCCCAAGGCTTGGGAGCACCACATCAAATCCTACAATCTCCATCTTGGTGCACCCAAGCCTTGGCACACCTGGCAATGTTCTCCTACACGAACTCGCTGTCGATGCGCGCTACTTGTACACATCTTGCCACCGCCATTCTTCTTCAGCTGTTAAGCTCCCTTTGAGGCCTTTGAGATGACTGCCTCCACCACTGAAGATCTTGGCTTGCTTCTATGCACCACCCTTGGAGTTGTAAGTACCCTTCTGCTTGACAGTCGCATCAACTATCCTAGACTTTCCTGGAGAATTTGCAGCAATCCTATGCCGGCGCCTGCTGCATACCTTGCCACGGTCTCCTCAAAACTTCGTCTGTCCTCCCGCACGTGCTGCTCCACCTGAAACTGTGCATCTCAGACATGCTAGGATATTGGTCCTCCTGCACTCCTCCGCTCTGAACTCCTGTCACATTTCTCTCCATCTGTGAAGCCACCTCTTTCCGGTGCTCCACCTGAAACCAAAGTCCCCCCGATGCCGCAAAAGCCGACTCTGTAACCGAGTCCCCCGAGGACAACCATTCAACGCTGTACTACTAAGCCTGCCGCTGCACCTCGAATACCGTCGCTGTCCCTTCGGACCCTCCACACTCCGCAGACCTGTCCGAAACTATCTCAGATACACCGCACACCACGGGCTCCTCCGAGAGCACCAAGAGCTCATCCGACTCTTCACTTGCAATGATTGAACCGATGGAATTCGAGTTTTCTCCTTCCTTGCACTTCTTTCAAAGCAGACATTCTCGCTTAAAGTGCCCTGCTTTACCACACTTAAAGCATCTCTTAGATCCTTTGCTGCCCCTTCGCTGACCCTTCTTCCCTTGCCTGAGCCTCTCTAAAACCACGAGACCCTTTTGGAAGACGCCCCTCTTCGTCATCCATTCCCGCTGCTCATTAGACCTTAGCACTGGTATGATCTCCTCGTACACCAATGTCTCTTTACCATACAGTAACATCGTTACCAATAGATCGAAGCTCTCGGATAGCGATCATAGCAACAATAAACTTTTGTCCTCCTCTTCGAGATCCACCCCAATGTTGAGCAAATCCATGCTCATTCGATCGATCCGCTGAATATGCCCCGCAACATCCTCGCCCTCTTGCATCCGAAAGCTGTACAATTGCTTTTTCAGCATCAACTTGTTGCACATGTTCTTCCCTATGTACAATTGATGTAACCTCGACCATAAACCCTTGAGTATCTTTTCCTCCAACATGCCATACAACACTTCATCTTCCAGACAAGCCCTAATTGTGGCACATGTCCTTTTCTCCAAGGACACCCACTCCATATCTATCATCTCCTCCGGCCTATCTTCCAAAGTCGAATCCAGTCTCATCTGAACCAGCTAATCCTCCACCCTAACTTTCCACATCATGAAACTTTTCTTTCCATCAAACTTCTCAAATCCTATCTTCAACCCGCTATTCTCCATGATCGTACGAATCAAAAACAGCAACAGGTAGATCTAAAAAAAATACCTTGACTAGGAATGGTGGACAGCAGTCTTGTGATCTCTTTCTTCCTCACGAAGGCTGGAGAAAGCCTTTAAATCTGAACCTCGCTGCTGGTCTCTACTGAAATCTAATCTTCTTCCTCCTCCATGCTCAACCAGGCTCTAATACCATTTATTGGATCCTAATACCTATCTAATACCAATTGTTAGAGAGAAGAAGAACAAAGTAGATAGCCGGCACCTAGGGCTTAAAGTTGAAACCAGAGAGAGAAGAATGAAGAGTTTTAGGAAGAAAAGCTCAATTATATTCCACTCTATTGTAAAGATACAATACCTGAGTTTATATACCCTAGGATTTCTGCTATACCACATGAACTCTAATAAATTCAAACCCCAGTTGAAAAACTCCCCTACGCTAACCCAATACATGAAAGCACTCACCGAGCTCATGTACATATGTCTCACATGCTCTCATCTCCTGGATCTGAACCCGACCCATATATGAGTTAGCCCCCTTAAAATCTTATTAGTTCAGGCCTTAAGACCCTAGAATAAAAATCTATCCTAAACCCAAACAGAAAACCCCGTCCAATTCTGTTCGCCATCGTCAAGCTAGCTTTATCAGGAGCCGAGCTGGCTCGGTTGCATCTCGTCCGAACCCTATCTTCTGTCTACCTGAGACAGCCGGCTCGACTACGTATCCAAGTCAGCTCGCCTGTGTGTCAGCCCCTTGTCTTGGCTGATTCTTCTCCTGGCTTCGGTCCCTTGCTCCACCTTATGTCCCAGGTCTCTGGAGCACCTACCAAGCCCCTCAAGGTCCTCACACCTGAACCTCGAGTCCGTACAGGACTACATGCTGCCTTCATCTAGGATAACTCCTATCCTAGTCCTAGGATTCACACTTGTCCTAGTCTCTCAGAGCCAACACCATGGCTCCTCATGTGGCCTCCCAAGGCTTGGGAGCACCACATCAAATCCTATAGAGTGTCAAGCCGGGGCTTCCACATTTAAAGGTGAAAGGTGAAGACAAGGAAAACACTGGTGTTTCTTGTATGGATGGATGTTCTCATGCGGATGCAATGGGGGAGGAAGAAGGAAAGAAAGGCAGAGAGGAGAAAATTGGCTTTTGATGACAAATCTTAGAGGAAAAAGTTAGGAGGTGGGGGAGTGGGATGGTGGGACATGGTTGCTGCCTCCTAAAATCGATCGATGAGATGTTTTTCATTTTTTTAACTTTTTTCTTTTTCCTTAAATCTGCTTGCAGCGGAGAGAGGAACGTTTATTGAGATGCCAACTTTTTCCATTGCTTTGAGGAAAGTGCACATCCTACGGCTATGAGGCTGACTAGATCTAACTCCAAATCCAGCCACGAGGAAACAATTCACCATATAAGAATTAATGAAGAGCTGATGGATCACAAATAACAACATGCTCATGCACTAAAACAGGTTAAGATATAATGGGAACTATAATTAGAAATTAGAAACAAATATTAGGGCAAAAGATGATAGGCAACATACAGTGAAAGGTTGAGCCTCTTTCCATATTTCAAGGAGATTGACGTCTTCTGAAGGGCCACAGCCAAGGCGACTTAGTCCAGACATGCTGAATTCTTTAAAAGACAAATAGTTATCAGTTTTCTCAACAGGAGTTTCTAGGCATCTGACATCTGAGGTAGAGCTGGACTGTGGAAGTTCTTCTGAGGTGGTACATGCATCAACTGCCGCATAATATTACAATTTCTAGATTAAGCGACATTTAGCTCTGAACTAGAATCAAGCATTAATGGACATATGCGTAGAAACTCAAGATGAAGCAGCTTAGAAACCTCTTAGTGCCATATTGCTGTAACATCCATCAACCACTTCAAGTTCATCAGTCTTCATGGTCAATGAACTAGCTGCAGACTTGCATTGTTGTTTGGAAGTAAAGAAAGGAACAGTAGTACATCCTTCTGTAGCCAACTTAGATTCGATAACGTGTCTCATTCGTTGGCGACGTAGAGCTTTCCCTTTTCGACCAATTGATGGGCTTGATGTTAAGACATCTGGAAAGTATTTATCAAGAACCTATGAAGACACAGATTAGTTGTTAACCAGGGAAAGCTATGTACATGAAAACATTTTTCCCATGCAAGTGAGAAAGTATTCAACATCAATATGTAATAGCCAAAAAGAGTTAGATCTCAAGCAACATATATTTTATAAGCACAAACAAAGTTCACATCATATCCTATTTAACCGGCAATTAATCATATTGGACTAAGATGAAACACCAGGAAACCACAGTTAGTAAATCAGAAGAATTACGAAAAATGTAACATTGTAATGCAGAAAACAATAGAAGGAACATGGGGAAAAAAATACTGGGATGAAAAAATACACATAATATAGAAGTGCAAACATGAACAACCCTTGCCTTCATTATGCAGACACATTGAAAGTTAGGTAAGAAATCTAACTAAAATTTTGGTTCTAAGTTATGACCATGAAAAGCAAGAAGCCAGAAAATGTAAGAATCATCAAAAGATCATTGATGATAAACTTATTTCTCACGATTGCAGTCCTTTGTGCATAAACTTGTTCCTAGGGTCTATAATATGAGAAATACGAGTTGGAGAATAAAGAAGAGGCAAGAATAGATAAATAAAGCTGGTAATGAAATAAGTTGGTCCTTGTATATTCACACTTACAAGCTCACCAAACAAAAAATAACTTGGAAATATTAATGAACCAATCAACTTCAATAAAGTAAGCATCATGAACTGCATCTAGCTAGTAAAGATATTTCACCATTTGGAAGGCAGCACGAAAGGCATGTACGTCAAAATTTTGAAGTGCATCATCTTTAGTAAGACTTCTCCATCGCTCTGCACTCTAACACAAAATAAAAAAGGGTGAGATTGCTTTTCTTTTTTGATTATATAAGAACTTGCTGCTAATTGGAATTGGAGATGCATTCATCTGAACTGGAAAAGATAAAAAATGAAAAGCACTAAAGTAAAAGGATATCCCAAAAACCAGAAATATTTTGGTAACCTCCATATAGGAACAAAATAGCTCCAATGTAGCGAGGTACAAAGTTGACCTAACTATTTAACATCTAATATTTATGGAAAAAGTGCTCTAGAAAAAAAAACCAACCACATCACAAGAACAGTTTCTTCTATTTGCAAAACTAGCACCAAGAATGTGCAATGCACATGAATTCTTCAAAGAAAGTAGCATTTGATGGATGTCAGTGACCCTACCACTATCATGGTAAGAGTAATTTGCTAAATAAATGAACATTAGGGGGCATGCATGCTAATGAAGATACCTTTATGTAAAAAATAATATTTTAATTCTTTTTGGAGATCTATCAAAGTAGGAAATAGTTTTAATGGTGATATTAATTTCATATGTTGTTTCCATTCTAAACGGGATTCCATGGCAGTCCAACTATAAAAAAACAAAAAAGACAGAGGGAAAGCACAATTTGATTTGTCAGGAGAACTAATGTAAATAATAGATACAGATATTGCTTAATTAATGAAGTCCTGTCCTACTTTCCTAAGTTAATATTAATTAGAAAAGAAAAGAAAAGAAAGAAGGTATGGCTTCCATGATTACATGTTAATGGCAGATGGACACACTCTTATGTCCAAGTAACTTGTGCATTGATTTTCTTTTCTCTTCTATTCCACCAAGAATGGGATTCCCACAATCAACTGCCATCATGTAAGGAGAACACAATATTTCCTTACTATTTTAATAGGAGAAGCCTAACGTGTGGCTAAGTCTCCAGCTACACAAGGGCATCTAGCATTTTAGCCACAAAAGAAAAGACCAAACATGGTAGGATTCTCAATTACATTGGTAGAGATATTCAATAAGAGTCTTGATCAAACAAATTTTTCACCTAATTAATTACAAGGAACAAGAAAGCTTTTTGCATCCAAAATTTAATTGTTTCATAAAATGTATCAAGGTTACATATATCTCTATCACCAATATAACATGGTTGGCAAAAGAATGCTACAAGTTCTAGAACAAACTTGTTTAATGGAAACTTTTCCAATATTTATGAAATAAATACTCTATGATAGATATATTGGCAAATTTTCAATATAAAAGGTCACGGAATTTCATACCAGCCGGGAACCAGTCTGATTTGGGCCAAAAAATGACCTCAAATTGATCGGTGCAGTGTTATAAAGCCCAGACCACACAAAACCATGCGGTTCTGGTCGGTTCGACCCCGAACCGTCCAGCACATTGGGGGGTGGGGTGGGTAGCAGGTTCTAGGTGGCTTTTAGGATAAAAACTTTCAAGTTGCTTCTCTGCCTTTCGTTTTGTTTTGTTTTAAACAGAAGAAAAAAACACCCCCCAACTCACCAGATTTTCTGTAATTTCTTCAAAAAAATCGAGATATTTCAACCAAATTTAAGGTAATCCAACTTTTCCTCTCTCAATTATTTTCTTTCCTTTTTTTGGCCACAAAAGGGCAATAAATAAAAAAATAAGGAGAATTCATGCCAGAATTTTTGATTTTGGTATGATTTCATTATATGTTATAGATCTTTGGATGATCTACACGATGATGCCAAAATCATTAATTTTTTTACTATATTTTTTTAAAATTAAAAATATATTTTTAAAATAAAAAATTATAAAAAAATCCAAAAATAATTGTAAAATTGAAATATTGTTTAGGATGATTCAAGCTACTTTCAATGTAAAATTGATGTCCGATTGTGAAGATTTTGATGCATGATGTGCATAGTAGCCTATACTTAATTTTGAATAAATTTAAAAATAAATAATATTTAATGCATGTTCATGGTCTTAGAAAAATATATATAATATCCATGACATGTTTCTCCTTGAATCTAAGCTCAAATGAATTTTTAAAAATTTTAAAATTAAAAAATATTTTTTAATTAATTAAATAATAAAAATATGTAATCAATTTTTAAAAAATATGCTAAATTAGTAATACATTTTAGCTAATTCACAAATATTATTTGAAGTACATAACATATTTTTTTGAATTTATAAGATTTAAAATTATTTTTCAATAAAGAAAAATTAGATATAAACAAAAATTATGAAAATTAGAGGTATGAAATACATCATTCAGATGTATTTTCTGAAGTTTAAAAATTAGATTTTCTTTTAGGATGATAAAATTTTATTACTTTTATGTAATTATTAAACTAATCTACTTTGTTAAACCTAAAATGAATCCATCGAGTAAGGACTCAGAGCATGACACTGGTTGGAAGCAAGGCAAGATGTTCTCCTCTCAACAACCACTGGAGATGCCAATAATGCAACACAGAGTTCATGATGTAAAACCACGAATAAAATAAAAAACAAAAACAAAAATAAAATTGAAAGAAAAAAAGAAAAAAATCAAAGTCTAAAATTTTTAAGAATCAAATCAATCAAT
This sequence comes from Cocos nucifera, assembly GCA_006176705.1. Taxonomy (NCBI): domain Eukaryota; kingdom Viridiplantae; phylum Streptophyta; class Magnoliopsida; order Arecales; family Arecaceae; genus Cocos; species Cocos nucifera. The sequence continues at coordinate 462,438 of QRFJ01002307.1, forward strand.
AATTCAAGTATCTTTTCTCCATACAGATAGAGCCTTTAAATAAAGATACAAAAATAAACCTAATAGAACTATATTTGCTTGCTTGTAACCTAATAGAACTCCTCTTACTAAGTCCTAATAAAAGTTCCAATAAAATAAAATAAGAAAATCCTAAATAAACCCTTAAAATAAAATTAAGGTTGGGATTTCTCAGCAACGCTTCCTTCTGAAATATATACGTAAAACCTAATTCCTATCATTCCCTTCTGGCTGGAAAGAACTCAACTCTGATGAGAAATTGAAATATTATTTTAGGATGTCTGGATCAATCATCGTAGCTCTTCTTTGAGAATCCAAGTAGCATCTAAGTCTAGACGGCCTTGCCATTTGATCAAAAATCTTCGAAATCCTCCATCAATAGAAAAAACAATCTCCTCCGTGATAATGCGTTCAATTTGATCCGATGAAAATGATGAAAGTGACAAAAGAATCAGAACTGATGCTAGAGGATATGAAGTGTGTCCCTGCTATCACCTGCACGCATAGTAGGAGGATCGAATATACCTCGATAAGGTATCAAGTCCTCAATATTGAAAATTGAACTGAATTTTAAATTAGAAGATAAATCTATATAATATGCATTAGGCCTAAGTTTACGAAGGATGCAAAATGAACCAGTTGCTCGAGCATGTAATTTTTTGAATGAATTTCATATATAACGTTCAGGACGAATACAAACCATCACATGATTACCCTCGTTAAACTCCACTTTTCCATCGTAAGCATCAACAGTAAGTTTATATTTTTCAGTATTTATCATAATTTTTTGCCTAATATCAGTATGAATATCATGAATATATTTGGCAAAAGAAGTGGTAGACTCAAAAGTATAGTTATTCATGGATAAGTGAACAAGATCAAGAAGTTGATAGGAAGGCCCTCGAGTATGTCTTCAGGGGTCATATCCTTAAACTTCTCTTTCAATTGCTCAATTTCAGAAGGTGGGTTTTCTTAGAAGTCTGAGGTTGATCGAATTTCACCTTTAGAAATGACCGCTAACATAATTCCAGTCTCTAAACTCTCTTCTTCAAATTTTCTATGGGTTAAAATGTGACAGTTTTTCTGATTGAAAATTTGAAAACTTCTATCTTTTTTAACAGGTCAGGATATGCTAGGTTTGGCAGGATTTAACCTAATTTTTTTATCTTTATACGTAAAAACATAGATATTTTCTCTACCAAAATTATGGATATCTATATCATAAATCCAAGATCGACCTAGATGCTAGCAACCTCCATAGGTAACACATCGCACATAATCTCAGCAAAACAACCTCCCATCTGAATTGGCACTAGGCAACACTCATTAATAGGAAGTGAGGTTTTATCTATCCAAGCAATTCTATAAGGGTGAGGATGGAATTGAGGTTGCAGTTTTAGTTGATTAACGACAGATTTAGATACAATATTCATTGAGCCACCACCATCAATGACAAAGTTTACAAACCTTATCCCCATATTGGATATATGTATGAAAAATACTAATATGTTTCCATACCTCAGAGTCTGCAGGAGTGGTAACTATACATCGCATGACATTAACCTAACATTCTGATTTTTCATATTCTTCCTCATACTCTTCCTCTGAATTAATTGGTTCTAAATTAACTGGTTCTAGAGGGTTAAAATCTTTTAGTATATTTTCAGGTATCGTTCTAAGAGTTCGTGAGGAAGACCGATAGATAGGTTGACTACTAGGAAGATCTCTTCTACACGTTGTTTGCCTATTCTTGACTTTTTTAGGGATAGCTGGCATTCTATCTACTGACTTATAAGATTGGCCATATCTACACGGTTACTTACTTGGCTAACACGAAACTTACCAATCTCAGTATAAAGTTGGTCTAAGAACCGGTAGATTTGGTTTAAAATTTCTTAAAAGGCTGGTTGGATGTTTTTAACATATTCAAGCTCTTTTTTCATAGCAATATGTACGTCTTTTATATTACCAATAATCATGATAACAAAAAAAATTTAATATTAATTAAATATTATATGTACTTAAAATTTTAGCTATGATGCTCACAATAAAATTGTAGGGTCCAACGTAATGTCTATGTTTCTGGTGCGTACAATGGCAAAATATGTGGGTGTATGATGCATACAATAGCAAATATGTAAAAAAATATGGACTTAAACAATAATATAAATTATCCAAAGATTTAACAAAATCTAAAATTTAATAAAGAAATTATACCTTTCACCAAACAAAATTAAATACCACCTTGTGAAGCTTGCAAGTTGAAGACAAGGAAGACCCCTTTTTTGGTGGACCGGGTCTACGAACCGGGTCTGCGAACCGGGTCAGTCACTCTTTTTTTCAGAAAAACTTTTCTATTTTTTTGTCTATGAACCGTCGGCCATAGTTCAGTCTGTAGACCGCGATTTCTTCAGAAGGATGAACCTTCTTTTCTTTTTTCCTTTGTTTTCTCTGATGGCTTCTAGGGCTCCAGTGACCGACAGGGCGGAAGACGAATGGCGAACTCTAGCCAGTGATTGTGCGACGGAAGCCAACGAACGACAGAGAGAAAGATCGACATAGGTGTCGCACCACCGCTCGATCGGTCGACGGAGGCTTGCATCGTCGGTGGCAGGGCAGGTAGCGACGAATGTCAGCGGCGAAGAAGGGAGTGACGGCTATCGAAGGTGGGCGGCTGCGATTCAGGGGGTTCTGGCAGTCTGCAACATAGAAAAAAGACTGCGGCAATGGAGGGTCGAGGCAGCATCGGCGGTCGGCGGCGAAGACAGTGTCGACGACAAGTGGAGGAGAGAGATTGGAGGCGAATGCTAGTGACAATGGTGGCAATGGCAAGAGGCGGTGGGATGGGGTGCTGCTCCACTCGATCTTGCAACCGGAGCCTACAGTATCGAAGATCCTAGGGATCTACGATCGGGACGGAGAGGGCAGCGGCGACGGAGGATGCAGCAACGACTGTCGTCGGTAAAGGAGGTGGCGAGGGAGGCCTGCGACTCAAAAGAAAGAAACGGAGAGGGAAAGAAAAGACAGGAAGATGATGCCGAAGAAAACTTGGTGGTCGGCAGAAGGGGCTAGGTGGAAGGCGACAGGAAAGAAGAAAAGAACTTGGATTATAGTGGAAGAAAGAAAGAGAGAGAAAAGAAAATCACCGTAGAACAAGAAGAAAAATTGCAGGATCTCTGCTTTGATACCAAATTGATGTAAAACCATGAGCAAAATAAAGAAAAAACAAAAATAAAATTGAAAGAGAAGAAAAAAATCAAAGTTTGGAATTTTCAGGAATCAAATCAATCAATAATTCAAATCTCTTTTCTCTACATAGGTGGAGCCTTTAAATAGAGATACAAAAATAAACCAAATAGAACTCTATTTGCTTGCTTGTAACCTAATAGAACTCCTCTTACCGAATCCTAATAAAAGTGCTAATAAAATAAAATTAAAAAATCCTAAATAAACCCTCAAAATAAAATTAGGATTAGGGTTTCTCAGCAATGCTTTCTTCTAAAATATATACGTAAATCCTGATTTCCATCAGTTCAAGAGAGAGGGGTGACCAGATTGAAGCAACACTTAGCGGGTGATTACTCTGATGTAGCAATATACGTAAATGCCCATGGGAGGTCCGACTGGTGATCAAGAAGTACTTTGCTGATTTCAAAGCAACGAAGAAGAGGGCAAAGTAGAAAAGGATGGAGGTGGACCGCCGAACTGCAGAACCACCTTTTTATCACTCCAGAGAGTCAAGAAAAACCTCTCTAGATAACAAGGCACAGATTGAGATTGCCATTCGGACGAGTCTAGATGACCAATATCATTTGGAGATGGTCGGATATAGAGAACGATTTGGACTATCATGCTATGAATCGGGATCCGAATCTGCAACTGCTTAGGAAGAGTCCGGGTTCAAAAGGACCTCCTTAGTTAGGGAGACTATCAATAGAGGCAAGCACAATATTTCATCTATGCTGGAGGAATTTAGCAATAGGAGGTAGTCCTCCAACGAGATTCCGACTGAAGCCACCATCCATGACTTGGATCCAAAGGCTTTCTCTAGCAAGAATTCAAAGCAGCAGAGGATTAATAGTATGCTAAAGAATGATAAGAAGAAGGATATGTAGCTAGCTATTAGATCATGATTTTATTTAAGCCACATTTCAGTGAACGCAGCAAACGACACACCATCACTCTACCATTCTAGCCATACAGGCTGCCGGCTCAAATATAGATCCTCTAAGATCGAGGGACATCAAGGATAAGCTTCTTGACAATAACAAGAAGGATCTGCATAGATTTCTTCTTATCAGAATAAATGGCCCACATACGAACTAACGATGACGTGTGATGGTTAGATCGATCCTATCAGACGGAGCATCATTAACTTATTGACATATTGTGATGGAAAAATATTTTTCAGTTGATGCTTCAAATAAGGTGCACAATGCCATGTATATCCTCAAACTGATGGGAGAGGTGATTCATACGGAGGAGAGTAGAATATTGTGCAAGTCATCACAGATAATGGACTATAGTATAAGACTATCGGAGAGTTGCTGATGGAGTGGTGACCACAGATTTACTGGACCCCCTGTGCTGCACATTGCATCGACTCCATGTTGATGGATATTAGAAAGCTTCATAGGATGCAACAAATAGTGGACTCAGCCCAGACTATTACTATTCATCTACAATCATACATGAGTCCTGTCATTGATACAGACATACACTAGGAGGGATATCTGAAAATCAGATGTTACATGGTTTGCTACAAACTACATAACACTTGATAGTCTTCTGAGCAGCTTTGCTTTAAATATTTGTTAGTGTTGAATAGTAGAAGTGTAGATATGTGAGGGCCGGCACTAACGAAAGTTGCGTGGAGAACTTGATGACGAGTCAGTCATTCTAGCAATGGGCCAATAAGATAGTAAAGGATATCAAACCATTATACGAGGTGTTTCGGACCGTGGACAGCAAAAGATACCCCCAAATGGGTTACTTGTATTATATAATAGAGAGGATAAGAAAAAGATCAGTAAGATAGATTTGAAACATGCTCAAGAATACATTAGCATCACCAAGTGATGTTGAGACTACCAAATGGATAGGGACTTGCATCTAGCTGGTAAGCACGAAATCAAAAATCCTCTGAAAAATTTCTCTTATACCTATCCAAGTTTACTTAATTATTTATAGAATTTATCTACAGCTCACTATCTAAATTTGAGGCTCCAGTACATACCTGGGATGGATATGGATAACGAGCTTTTGACTGCTTTTTGTAATATGATATATGAGATGGTGCCCGATCTAGAAATTACATATATGTGTCTGCAAGAGGTATGTTAGATTTAACTGAGGTGTAAGCATTTAACTGAATCCGATCTTCAATGAAAAATATATTTATTAACTTAAGAAATATATTTTTGATAGATGAAATAATTTACAGAGAGGACAGACAGCTTTAGAGTCTCAACAGCTATTGTAAGCAAAAAAAGGATAAATCTAAATAAATTAGATATCAATAACAATATGACTTTGTTGACATTACATGTCTAATAATTTTATACAATCTGATACAAATTTTGCTTAATATTTTTGTAGCCGAGTGGTGGATTCATTTTGAACAGTCCAAAGATAATTTGAAAGGTGTGGCTATCCACATTCTTTGCTAGATGGTCTCCTATAATGGCTGTGAGCACAATTGGCCAACTTTTGTCCTCATCCACAACAAGTAGAGAAACTGTCTAACACAGAAGCGCCTCAAAAATCTAGTATACATTCACTATAATCTTATGTTGAGACTAAAATGCATTCAAGAGGAAGTACAGCTAAAGTACATAGATCCAACAATAGATGATTATGCTATTGATGAACAGAATCCGATGATTAGATGGCTTGCAGGCCAGCAACAAGAGTCGAAGCTTGATGAGCTGGGATCTCCTCCACGACCAACCAATTTGGTAGCTAGGGAGATTAGGCTGGATCCAGAGCAATGGACAGATAGAAATATTACATATAAGATTCCAACTGATAAGCCACATCTGAGGGGCCATAGAAGAGTCATTCATCATATGACTCTAAGTTCGAGACATCCTCCTAGAGATGAGGAAGAATTGTTGAGACGAGACCGATCATCTCAATCAGAAAGAAGACATCCATCCTCCCAGGCACAGCAAAGTCAGTCATGAAAGGGCACGAGGGGAGGCCAAGCAACTGCTTAACGAAAAGACAGAAAAAAGAAAGACGATTGCAGTCCTGTCAAGAGTGGAGTTAGCCCACTCAGATTCAGAGACCCTAGAGAGTGATGACAGTAGTCATGAATCTAATGGCCAAGAGAGTGGAAGACAAAGCCCATCATTCGTGAGATGCAGCCATGGGGTGGTCTTCGATTCATCGATAAGTCCCAGTATATGCATACCATACAAGATAAGAACCATAGTGTACGAGCTGATAAAGCCTGCGAGAATACGATTTCATATAAACAATGGGCTCTTAGAGATCGTTCAGCACACAATGCAGTTGCAACTGACCTCGCATGTAGAATAAGATCTATGGATGTATCAAGTTCATCCTCACATTATGGATCCTATCACCCGCAAACAACTTATGATCCATATGGATATGAATATGGTGCGTCCGAAGCATCGTCTTCTAGTGGCTACCATCCTATGCAGCCCAAAGCATCTTACAGATTGGATTTGGCTGTCGGTAAATTTGGATGAGCTTCTCCATGGCCGTACCATCAATCCGAGGATGCCTTTCAAAGCTAGAGCTTAAGCGAGAGATGTGAGATATCCTACAACCCAGAGCAGATGCCTTATGGGGTGAGTATTCAAGACTACAATGCTGCTTGGTTATAAGAATGGATTGATGTTCCTCCTAATTATGTGAATGATCCATATATCTACGAGCGTCATAGACACTCGACAAAAAATTAGATCAATAGAGATCTTAATGTTAGTGCATTATTTTCTATAGTTTGTACTTTAAATACATTTAATGCATTATTTTTTTATTTTATTTTGGAGTGATAGAAATATTATATAACACAAATAAACATTAATTTGGATCTAAATTAATTCAAAAATTAAAAAAATTGATTGGATTAGAAAGAAACTGAAAAAATCAAAAAAAAAAAAAAGAGTATGCTAGTACGGAACCGGCATGCCTTTAGAACCTTAAGCTAATTGAGGTCGGCATTGCCTGGCACACCATTAAAGCTTTGATTTCCGAATCCAAGAACCTTTGCTCCCTTTTACCACGTTCAGCTCAAACCTCAAGTTCTCTTATCATTCATTAACCAAGCTTTTGAAAGCTAGAATCAAATATTGGTGGTCCTTTACTGCCTTGCATCAAGTTCTCTCCTCGGGAGGAAGCTTGTATATTTGTTTCCATTCCATGCCATGCCTACAAAGAGCTGGTTTCAAACTTCCTAGAGAGTCCAAGTGATCTTGATGGGATTACTTCTCTCAAACTCTATGGCATTCCACTCTAGGCACTATGGACTTATTATCAATCTCCACCCATGTTCTTTTTCCATTCTAATTAGCTTCTTCATATTATTAGGTTATTGCATTTGTTGTTCCTTTAGCGTATTTCCCAAATTGTGGTGCTAGCTAGTTCAGGAAGGCTTGTTCTTAAATTTATGAAGCTAGCTACAGAGTTGAGTATCTATTGGGACAAGCCAAGGTCTAATTACCAAAACAAATTTACTAGGTCTAGGCACGGCTTTGGGTTTAAAATTTGGAGCCAAAACCTGGCCTAGTGCAAAATTATAAGACCCAAGCAACCAACCTAATCGGGGAAAAAGTTGGACCAGCCTGTCTTGGCCCAACCAACCCAACTCAACCTCTAACTACCAAGGGGAGGGGAAAGAGAGTGGGAGAGAGAAAGGAGTATGACAACCAGTAGAGGTTCTAGAAGGGAGTGAAAGGAGAGGGAGGAGATGGAGGACAAACTGGATAACTAGGGTATGACAGAGGCAAGATGGAGGATGTACCAGCCACCAAGGAAGGGAAGAGAGGGAGGGGTGGTGAAGAGAGATAAGCAGGAGATGCTACACATATTGATCCATTGTGGATGCAAATCGAGGGTGGGAGTGGAGGGAGGGTAGGGATGGAGAGAGAGATAGCGAGGAGATAGGGACCTCAAGTTGGTTATTGGAATTGGTGGTTGAGGACTCGAGGTTGGAAGTGTGGATCCTTTGTGTTCATGCCCATGTGCTAATAATGTGTCACACATGGGATTGGTCCATGCTCTGAGGTCCATCCATTGCATTAGTCAGGGTTTGTGCACTGCAACAATAGAGGCACACAGGAGGGGCACAGGCCCCAATAGGTAGACCAACTACACATGCAACATAAGGCTAAGCATGCACATGCAGAAAAAAGGATTCACACTCAATCAAAAAGGGGGTGGTGTTGGCTAGCGTAGACAAGCAGGGTAGAGGTGGTGCAGCGCATCAGCGCCAACAAAAAAGATCGGCACTTGATCCCCCCACCCCCCCAATTTTCATTTCAAAATTTAAAACAAAAATATAATATAGTATATAAGAGTTATAGGTTACAGCTTATAAATATGCAAATACTTTTCGCGGGCTGAGCTTGGTAAAAAAATAGTGAATCCAAGCCTGTCCTAATTTTAAATCAGGCCTATCAGGTTAAAAACTTAAACCCAGACCTGTCCAAAACCAAGCCAGGCTATTTTTGCACAGTTCTAGATAATGGAAGTTTGAATTCATAAATGTAAATATACTCAACATGTTCACCTGTACACTAAACAGCTTGCCTATCAAAAAAATGATTGAAATTGAGATCAATGAAATTTATCATGTCATTGGATTTCAACTTTTAATTGATTTTCTCATTACTTAGAAAAGCATTATAGGAGACAACAACAGACTCTAAGATCTAAGTTGGCAAGAACCAAATGATGACATGCCAATTGAGGATTATTAGGAAAAAGAAGAGCCATTCTACTACCTTAATTGGAGCATAAGGTATATTCCAGTTTCTCAGATGGATTTGAGTTGTGTGCATCAGGTGCAGCAGATAAATCTTTACTTAAGAATGTGAGTATTGCAAACAATAGAGATCAGATGCAATAGTGTTTCCAACGTGCAACCAAAGATTTTGAATGAAATGAATCAAATTAACATGAGATCTTCAAGTGCTAAATTGGTGATCTCACTGATCCATCGAGGTTACCAGTGTCCACAAAAGAGATAACCAGCAATAAAAATTTCTACCAATAGGCTGTGCTCAATAGACATAAGCCAACCTAAGACTAGAACTTGCATCTACAATCAAACTATCTCAATTGATATGCCCATATGCATCGCAAATGTCAACAATCCAAACTAAACATATCCTAACCTTAGTTGCAATCCCTTCTCATCCTCTCAATGCTGCACCTACCACAACCTCCATCTTCAACATCTTTCTCCACCTAGGCAATTTTGATGACCATCGACCTCATCAGCCTAGTTGATTCTACCACCAGCGCCACTCGTCCCAAATAGGTACCTACCACCCCTTTCCTCCAGTCCCCCCTCTCTATTTGGTTTCTACAAGACCACCTTCCCTTCCATTTCCTCTATCTTTACTTCCTAGACTCCCAAAGAGTGCACTCAAACATTTTGTTTGCCTAGCAAACTATGATCCCATACCTACACAGATTGTTTTGTGTCATTTTGACATGAGTGATGAGTGTGATGAGATAAGGTGTCAAGTCCAGATATCTATGGAAAATAACCAAATGCTCATAATCATGCAATGTCTCCTATCATAACATACTCCATAGATGCAAATAGAGAGAAGCTTTTAGCCCTAGAAATCTTCTTTTATTGTCTCATATGCACTCAAGAATAATACATTAATTAATCTAAGAGTTATACACGAGCTCATTGTACTTCTTTAAATCAAGTTTATACTCTTAGCAGTAAATTTTAGTTCCAAGATATCCAACAATGTTCCCACTTATGAGCAACAAGCAAACACTATTAATCAATAGAAAATCTAGTCACCTTACAACAAGTAGCTAAAACAGATGAGTTCAGCACTACAGATTTTTGGTTTCTAGTCTCATTAGAATGGACTCGTTTGGTTCGCGGGAAGAATTTTCTTCCCAGAAAGTTACTTTCTGAGAAGTTACTTCGTGAGAATATAATATTGACATGTTTGATTAACCATGAAAAAGTGACTTATTCCAGAATAGCTTATATTTGGTTAAATATCAACTTTCCTAGAAAAACTATATAAAATACCTATTATACCCTTAATAAATATAAGAATGTATCTTTTTGCTCCCAAACTTTGTATAAATAATAATATTATATTTCTATTAATATAAATATAATATTATTATATTATAATATAGCATTAGATCATAATAATTTATTATATTAATATAATACTAAAAATATTATATCAGTATAAATATTAAAATACATTAATATATTATAAATATTATAATATTTATATTAATATAAATATTATATTATATTAATATAAATATTAAGATAATATTAATATAATATTATATTATTTTTTTGCGAGGAGGAGAAAATGGAAACCTTAGCATATATCACTATTCAGTATTTCATCTTAACCACCTATTGACATTTTGCAAAATTTCAGCCATGGATCTTAAAAGAATATCTTTGGAAAGAAAAAAGGACCATCGATTTTCATCTCGTAAGAAATATCAAAATCCACCTTGCTCATGGATTTCCACTTCCCATGAAATGTGGAAAGTGTCTTCCCCTGAGAAGAGCTTTTTCCATTCTCTTTTCTCTTAAAACTCCAACCAGAGACTCCTTTCCACTTTCCAGGAATTGCCTTTCCTCCCTTCACTTCCCATGAACCAAATAAGTCCAAAAGAGTCAATTTAAGGCAATGATAAATGACAAAAGCACTTTCATATCTATCGTAGAAGGTAAGTGGAATGAAGGGCGAAGGAAAGTCTTCGACACCATTAGGTCAAATTTTGCTTGATAGACCACTTAAACTATAAATCATCTCAAAGAATGAGAACTAGATGTTATCAACAATTTCCTATCATGATTCCACTGACTGACCTATTAAGCATATACTTTCTCTTATTTAGTCATAGCCCTTAGATAACTCTACTCATATTCGATCTCCATATAAGGACAAGTGTTGCCCAGATATGCAACCCAAAAGGGGAGGGATAAATTAGGTTCTCAAAAATTTAAAGCAATTATGTGCACTAATGCTACTTAATTGAGTGAATGTGAAATTAAGCAAAGAATATAAGCAATGATATGAAGAAATATGAGAATGCAAGAGAGCAGGAAGGCAAACACAATTAAACACCATAATTTTATAGTAGTTCGGTGTCAAACTCAGCATCTACCTTCACTTTCTAAGAATCCTTGCTTGGGAATTCAATTATAATTAACTTGATTATAGATCAATTATTGCATAGGCTCACAATCAACCTAATTGATTTTGAATAGAAAATCAACCAAAACCTCCCAACAAGCCTTTCCTTGGCTTAGTCTCACAACAACACCGTCCAATTCAAGATTTAGACCAACCTTTTCGCCAAGTTTCACTCCCTTTAAACTTGTTACAATCAAGAAAATAGAAGTAGATTGAAAGAAAATAAAACAAAAGCTCCTTTATGAGCTAAAAAGTAAATCTGGTTGAAGCATAGTGAAGTCGAGGTATGTTGCTCTCTCGATTGCTTTGACTTCTCTTCTTTAAGGCTTGAGTGAATAAAGTTGTGATGGCTGTGGATGTACCCTTGGTAGCTCACACTAAATCAATGCACATTCACTCTTCCTTTTGCTTTTCTCTAGTGTACTCAATGTTCAAACTGAAAACTATGAAGTTCTTCTCTTAAATTCACTTTCCTTCTCCTAGATGTGTTCCCCTATTTAATTTCAAGCCTTAAATACCACGAAAAAATGGTTGAAACACATGCACTAACAGTTGGAGGGGTAAAAAGAGCTGTTGGAAGTCTAATTTATCCATTGAAAATTTGCAGAAAAACTAGCCATTAGGCTGTCAGGTAGAGGGTCGACTCCTCTTGTTCAGGGGTCGACTCGTTATCTTCAGAGATCAACTTGTCTTGTCTTCAAGTCAACTCTTGAAACATGCATTTTTTGAGTATCCTCTATCTTTTGTCTAAGACCATTCTGGGTCAAATTTGCTAGTCTCGGGATTGACTCGTGTCTAGCATGGGTTGACTCTTGAAGCACTAGGGTAGACTCTCAAAGAGGCTGTTTTTCCAAGGTCAACTCGTAGAATGTGTCAGTCTGCTCCAATATGCCAAGGTTGACTCTTCTTTTCTATAGGTCAACTCCTGAAACCTTTTAAAACAACGATATTCTATATGAAGCTATAGGCATTCAGGGGTCGGCTTCTGACCGTCTAAGATCAACTCCTATAAGTCAAAACTTGTAGAATGTTGCTTGAAGTCCTTTTTGACCTGGATGATTTGAGTGAGTTCTTTCTTCACTTTAGTTGATCATTTTAAACTCATTTAGAGGCCCTACAGTCGTTCTTAAACACACGATTAGTACATTTGTACTCAAGTATTTTGTATCATCAACATCAAACCTTGGATCAACAACAAAATTGTAAATTTCATACAATAAGGTGGCCCAGTGCACAAGACTCCCACCCAAGGTTCACAAAATCATCCCAAACCATTCGATTCAAGATGTATCAAACCATATCGACAGTCGACCAGAATGGTTCCCGCATTTGAAACAAAACACCAACGAGGACTAATGGAGGGAGAAGAAAAGAGAAGAACAAAGAGGGGGGAGAAGGAGATGGAAAAGCCATGAAGGCCGTCGGAGGCCACCGAAGGCCCGTCGAGGTCGTTGGAGGGCGGTCAAGGTCTCCAAAGCTCCACCCTCATCTGAAGAAAGAAAAATAGAGAGAGGGTTGCCTCTATTCTGAAGAGGAAAATCTAATCATCCGAGGGCCTCCGTGGCCCTCTAGCAACCACTGTCAGCCTCCCCACCCTCTCTCTCTCCTTCCCTCCCTCTCCCTCCTCTCTCTCTATCTCTCTTTTCCTCTATCGATTCTTCCTCTTCCCCGCTCCTTCGATCATTCCCTCTAGCCATCTCCCTCTCCTTCCCTCACTCTGTCTCCCTCCCCCTCTCTATATTTTCGTTTCTCTAGTTCTCCCCTCTCTCTCTCTATTGTGTTGGTTCAGGCTTGACATAGAATGGCACAGGGGCGTCCCATGTTGTCGGCCGGCTGATACGGGCCCTGGTACCGGCACAGCGAACTTTCCTATCACCATTCCAGCATCTAGGGAGGGTTTTGATGTACACAGCCTTATCCTGCATGTGGAGAGGCTGTTTTTATGTTTCGATCCCATAATCTCCAAGTCACAAGGGAAATATCTTATCATTATGCTAAGGCTCACCCTCTAAATTTCACATGAAATAACTAAATTTAAGATAACAACAAAATGATGTAGGATGATATAGTAAACATCAAACCACACATACTTGACAAGCGAGATCGCGTGCATTTTTCCCAAGGGTTAAACTAGATAACTGAGCAGCATTGCTCATTGGAAAACCACATGAGGTGTGGGTCTTCTTAGCTAGGTCTTCAGATAGTAAGTTGTAGCAACAACCAACACCAACAAGTGCTTTCACATATTTGCAGTCCACAAAGGTCCTGAATTGATGAGAATTTGAAGATAAAAAGAATTAAAAACTATAAAATCCATGAATATCAAACTCATACTACAAAAGTCTAAATATACTACATGATAGTTATAGGATAAACAAACATCGTGAATAAATTTTATGTGATGTTAAACCAACAAATCATGCTTTCAAACATCAGCAACTTAGAAAGAATTTACCTAAGCATGTTCACTAAAAGATCTCCACAGGCATGAAGTCCAGCAAGAACCAATGGAGGCCCAATTTTTCTGTTATTATATAAATCACTTGCTTTTCCTGTATGTGATTTCAAGTTCTCCAGAACAGCATTTTCTAGACTATTACTGGTGTCTGTTGACTGTTCAACATTATCTTCATGTAATGAGGCAGTGCTTAAAGCTGTCAGTATGTCACTTGAAAGAACATGGCAAGTGACGGTCCGAGGAACCTTGAGATGTTGGCTTCGTGCACTGACAAATCAATGAGACATTATAAACATATGGCATATAAGTCACAAAAACAAAAAACTAAACGTATATCAAAGATATGACTGCAATACTGAAATTCACATTTTAGCTGCATAGTGCTTTTTGATTCTCTCAGCACGGGCATTGGTAACAGTTGCATGGTGCAAAGAAGCATCTATTGCTGTAACAGAAAGCTGATATTCAAATGATAATGCTTGTGCAAGATATCCCTGATAAAACCAAGAGAAAAAGTGTAAATAACAAGGTCCTGGAAAGAAGAGGAAGAAGCATTCTATGCAAAATTCATCACACGACCTAGACAAAAATTTTCTCCAACTAACCGAGGCATGAGATAGTAATGCAGAGAGAGGAGAGATTGGGAAGACAACATGGTCAAGATCATCATCTTCAAAGCAGTAGTTGGAATACCAGAGGTGGAAAATGATAGGCATAATTTTCTTAACTTCCATGATGAAATTGATGAGACAATTTAGACTGTTATACCTGACCAGAACCAACATCAACAACTGTCTCAGCTCCAGACCCACTGGCTAGTTTCCTGATGACTGCAGCTAAAATCTCCACCTGTTCCATGAAGAATCATATATTCCAAAATTGATGTGTGATAAAGTCTCCAACCATACACACATAAGACACTATTTGCAAGGACTACATGAACAAAAATTTATTAGGACATTTACAAAGGACAACACAACTTTGCCATTGAACACTGCATCTACATACTTCATGTTTTTTCTTCAAACTCATGCCTTGAGTAAGAACACTACCAAGTGGCGCCACGTGCAAATTACACAAGAACTGCAAGAAAAGAAAAAGGTTGCATTTTAAATAAACAAGTGAATTGCAAATAAATGGGAAGCTATTAGTAGTGCTACAAACTATTGGATAATGAAACACAAATGCTAATAAGGAAGATGACAATTTCAGGTTTAAGCACCATGCATAAGAAGCAAAATCATAGCTTGCAGATGTTACACAGGAAAATCATAGTTGCTCTCTTTTACATTTTCACAACTGAGATGCAAATTTTTGTGATGATCCAATGATTTCATGAGACCAACCTACAATACGTGTAAGCATAAATAGCTCGTCAGTTTTATTATTTTGTAATTAAAGCACATACATTCAACATTCTTTTAAATCTTAGGATGGTATTGGTATTCTATTATCTCTCCAGAATAACATGATTTTCTACTTTCCAAAACAAATTCTGAAAATCTGGGATTCCAATTTCAGAAACATTGAGCTTTGACAAAGATATGTATTTTATTAGTGAAGTTAGCACATCGGTATATAGCGATATGCAAGTACCAATATGAATAACCAATAGGAATTTTTCTCCAATAGACATATGGCCCCCTCCCCTTTTTCACCATTTTTCATTTCAGATGGTACACTTTGATACCTTGAGATTAATACACGAAAATCCTGTGCCAACCTCCTCAAAACATGCACATCCATATGCATGCAGGCATATATTTACCGATAAGGGGCCGTTTAGCATTTAAATGGCCAAGGATTTGTTTTCCACAACCTGTAAGTACCACCAGGAGCACTTGAATACCTGCATAAACTTGAGCCTGATTGATGACCAAATTGTAGTATTGATTAATCAAATATTTTGATGCAAAAAAAAGTTGTAGGTTTCCAATTATTTCGTGAACACTCTAATGAAAGTAAGAGGGTAAGGAGCACTTTTTATTGAAACACAGTTATATACCATCATAAAGTTTTCCTTTTTAATTTCCAAAAACAAAGAAGCATGAAACAAAAACTTGTATGGAAGAAAGGTACATATATTGAAAATGAATAACTGACTAAATAGTAACAGACCATAAAATTACTTTCTTATGTGTTTTAAAGCCTTGGAGTAATGCTCTGTATTTGCTGCAAACTTACAATGGCAAACAACATCATAAGCAAAGTTATTCTGAAACAGAACATCCTCTGTATTTCAGTAAATCTATCTAACCAACATCCTCTGTATTTACTGCAAACTTACTGTTGGGGATAAACCCGGCTCCTGCCGAAGTCAAGTTCGGTGCCCAGCCTGATGCGGCTAGTAGCCACGGAAGAACTTCGGCAAATGGTTCTTGGCCGAACTATTACAGCCGACCGAACTGATAAGCGGCCGAGCCCCTTCGGACTCTCAATGGCCGAACTCCTCAAGCGGCCGTCCCTTCAGTCGGCTGAACTCCGCAGCAGTAATCCCTCAACCGAACTTCTCAGCTTACTCCTCGGCCGGACTTCTTCGGGAGCCGGATTCCTCCCAGACACCCCCTTCAGCCAGTCGAACTCCTCAGCGACCGAGCTCCTTCGGACTCCCAGCGGTCGAACTTCCAGTGGCCGAACTTCTATGGAAGCCAAACTTCTTACGAACTGTTAACGGATTCCTGCAAGCGATCCCACTACTAAACGGTTACACGATAATAACGATCGGCATTTATCAAGTCAATAACGATCGACATTTAAAGTCAATAACGATCGGCATTGGTCAGGACAGTTACGACAATCATTAATCAAGGCAGTTACGACAAGCTCCCTCTATAAAAGGACCCTCCAGATATGCCTACGCCAGGTTCTGAAAACCCTTCTCTTCTCCTCAAAACTCTATTGAACTCCACACTGAACACTCCATTCCTGTTGGCCAGAGCTGACTTGATCGTCGGAGGGTCCTACCGGAGCCACCCCCCACCGGCTCCGGACGGGACTTTGTTTTGTAGGTCCCCGGCGGCGACCTCAGCGACCTCCACTCCAGCGGATTCCGGCGACGACCATATTCTGCGTCAACAGATTGGCGCTAAAAGGAGGGCATGAACCTTCGAGGTTCCCTTGTTCTTCAAGGAGTGCTCGGCGATGATTTCTCTCTCTCCGGAGATCCCTCTTCTTCCTCACTAGAGTTCTCTCCCGAAGAGAAAATGCCTCGAGAGCTTCAACTCAGCGATCGGCAGCCTACGCGCCAGATCCGTCTGTTCCTGTCTCAGCCCCAGCAGCCCAGTTTCCACACAAAGCCATCGCAGACGTGGAGCAGTTCAACCTGCTGGTCGGGTCCGTGGCCCCGCCGAGATGATGCTGGCCGTGCGACAACCTCCGGCGGGGACTTTGCCGGCAAACCCGCCATGAGGATGCGAGAAACCAGCCTTAAGGAAAAGCATTTGGGCATACCAATCGTCCTTAGGAAGGAGAAACGGAGAGCAGAAGTTCTTTCGCAGAAGGTTTCACAAGGAGGTCGGAACGAAGTTCGGCGGAAGCGAAGCCAAACTCCCCCTCGAAGCTCATCATCGAAATGAAGTTCGACGGAAGTGAAGCCGAACTCCCCCTCGAAGCTCATCGCTCAAGTCAGGCCGAACTCCCCCCATCTCGAGTATGTCATCAACGAAACCCCCTACAAAGAATTCACAGGAGGCGGAATGAAGTTCGGCCGCGTCCAAAGAGGCGGAATGAAGTTCGACCACGTCCGCGACCCCCCCAGCGCGAGCGAGGCCGAACTCAGCCTCGAATCTCATCATCGAGGAAGCCCCGACAAAGGGGCATGAAGTTCTCCCGAAATGAAGTTCAGCGCAAGGAACACCGAACTCCCCCTCGAGCTCATCGTCAAGGAAGTTCTCCCGCGGAGGGTCTCACGGGAAAGCGGAACGAAGTTCAGCGCAAGCGGGCGGAATGAAGTTTGGCGCAAGGAAAACCGAACTTCCCCTCGAGCTCGTTGTCAAGGAAGTTCTCCCGCGGAAGGTCTCGCGGAAAAGCGGAACGAAGTTCGGCGTAAGCGGGCGGAATGAAGTTCTCCCGGAATGAAGTTCGGCGCAAGGAAAACCGAACTCCCCCTCAAGCTCGTCGTCAAGGAAGTTCTCCCGCGAAGGGTTTCACGGGAAAGCGGAACGAAGTTCGGCACAAGCGGACGGAATGAAGTTCTCCCAAAACGAAGTTCGGCGAAAGGAAAGCCGAGCTCCCCCTCGAGCTCGCCGTCAAGGAAGTACGGACAAAAGAAGCAAGAAGTTCTCCCGTGGAGGGTTTCACGGAAAAACGGAATGAAGTTCGACGCAAGCGAGGGCGGAACGAAGTCCTCCCGCGGAACGAAGTTCGGCACAAGCGAGGGCGGAATAAAGTCCTCTCGCAGAACGAAGTTCGGCGCCAGTGAGGACGGAATGAAGTCCTCCCGCGGAACGAAGTTCGGCGCAAGCGAGGGCGGAATGAAGTTCTCCGGAATGAAGTTCGGCACAAGTGAGGCCGAACTCCACCTCGAAGCTCATCATCGAGGAAGCCCCGAAAAAAGAGCATGAAGTCCTCCCGCGGAAGCTTTCGCGGAAAAGCGTAATGAAGTTCGGTGCAAGCGGGCGGAACGAAGTTCTCCCGCGGAATGAAGTTCGGCGCAAGTGAGACCGAACTCCTCCTCAAACCTCATCGTCGGAATGAAGTTCGGTGCAAGCAACTCCCGCTCGAGCATGTCTTCAACCCCTACAAAGATTTCACAGAAGGTGAGATGAAGTTCGGCCGCGCTCACGACCGCCTCAGGGCAAGCGAGGACTCCCTCTCGAGTATGACTCCAAGGAAGCTCCGACAAAGGGGCATGAAGTTCTCCCGCAGGTTTCACAAAGAGACGGAATGAAGTTCGGCCGCGCTTACGACCTCCACAGTGCAAGGCCCGAACTTTTCGAGCTCGCCACCAAGGAATTCCCGCGGAGGGTTTCGCAAAGAGGCGGAATGAAGTTCGACCGCGTCGACGACCTCCCCAGCGCAAGTGAGGCCGAACTTCACCTCGAGCTCGCCACCAAGAAATTTCCGACAGAAGGGCGCGAAGAAGTCCACCAGCTGCCAAGACCAGAAGGGTTGCGGTCTCCCCCAAACAAGTGCGATCGAAACAAGTACTGCTCTACCATCGCAACCACGGCCACGACACCGAGGAATGCATCCAGCTCCGAGACGAAATTGAGGAGCTCGTCAGAAAGGGGCGGCTGGATAAATTCCTTCGACACCAGCCTGAAGCAGGAAAAGATCGACCAAGGGCGCTGCCATAGCAGAGACGGCAAGAAGCTCGGCACTGCCATAGCTAGAGACCACAAGGAGGTCGGCCATCTTACGACCTCATCCACATTGCCCCTGGGAGGAGCTTGGTGCATCAGCGATTCGTCGTCTCCCAGCGACAAGAGCTTACACCAAATTGAGAAGGCCAGCATGAGGAGGTCATCCGGCCCGGGACTTACTGTCGAAGAAACGCGGAGAAACAATGCTACCACGACTCTTAAACATAGAATTTGGGGATGCGCTGCCAGGAAGAAGCAATCAATAATTGCCGCGTTAGGAACAGGAGGAGAACCTCATCCTAATGCAAGTAACAACCTTGGCTAGAGATAAGATCTCTCTCGAACAAAAGCCTCGTTCACAAAGGACGAGATGGGGGGAGACGGACGATGGTCCGAATGTGCCCCAACAGCCCGTTAGGAACAGGAGAATCTCGTCCTAACGCGAGCAAAATCGAAGACCTCGTTCACCTTAGACGAGACGGAGGGAGACGGACGATGGTCCGAATGTGCCCCCACAGCCCGTTAGGAACAGGAGGAGGACCTCATCCTAACGCGAGCAAAGTCGAAGGCCTCGTTCACAAAGGACGAGACGAGGGGAGAGGCACGGACGATGGTCCGTATGTGCCCCCACAGTCCGTTAGGAACAGGAGGAGAACCTCATCCTAACGCGAGCAAAGTCGAAGGCCTCGTTCACAAAGGACGAGACGGAGGGAGAGGCACGGACGACGGTCCGTATGTGCCCCCACAGCCCGTTAGAAACAAGAGGAGAACCTCGTCCTAACGTGAGCAAAATCGAAGGCCTCGTTCACAAAGGACGAGACGGGGGGAGAGGCCCTGACAGCGGCCCTTATGTGCCCCCGCAGTCCGTTAGGAACAGAAGGAGAACCTCGTCCTAACGCGAGCAACAACCTCGGCTAGAGATAAGATCTCTCCCGAGAAGTTCGACCAGAGATAAGATCTCTCCCGAGCAGCGACTTCGACTAGAGATAAGATCTCTCCCAAAGCGACCGACGACCTCGGCTATGGGTAAGGCCCGCAACAACCTCGACCAGAGCGTCCGAGAAGCCTCGGATAGAGATAAGGCTCGGGACAACCTCGGTCAGAGCACCCAAGAAACCTCAGATAGAAATAAGGTCTACGACAACCTCGGCCAAGACGCCCGAGACGACCTCGGCCAGAGATAAGCAATCTCCCGAGCGTCCGTGCCAACCTTAGCCAGAAATAAGATCGAAGGCAACCCCAGCTGGAGATTAGACCCCTCCCGAGTGATCGTATTAACCTCGACTGCTGGAGACAATATCGCCCCCGAGGAGCTCAACCTCCGACCTCGATCGCAGTGGATGAGGCCTACCTCAACCTCGGTTGGAGATGAGATCTCCCTCGGGCCTCAATTTCGACATCAACTTTGGCTGGCGATGAAATCTCCCCCCCGAGCTTCGACCTGAACCAGCACGGAGCCCAGAAGAGGACTTCGGCAGTCGCCTTTTCTGCACTCCCTTCCTTCGAGTTTCAAACTCGGGAGTGGGGGGGCTAGTGTTGGGGATAAACTCCGCTCCTACCGAAGTCAAGTTCGGTGCTCAGCCTGATGCGGCCAGTAGCCACGGAAGAACTTCGATAAATGGTTCTTGGCCAAACTATTACAGCCGACCGAACTGATAAACGGCCGAGCCCCTTAGGACTCTCAACAGCCGAACTTCTTAAGTGGTCGTTCCTTCAGCCGGCCGAACTCCGCAGCAGTAATCCCAACAAAACTTCTCAACTTACAACCGACTCCTCCCACTTCTCAGCCGAACTTACTCCTCGACCGGGTCGACTTCAGTGGCCGAACTTCTACGCAACCGAACTTCTCAGCTTACTCCTCGACCGGACTTCTTCGGGAGCCGGACTCCTCCCAAACACCCCCTTCAGTCAGCCGAACTCCTCAGCGGCCAAGCTCCTTCGGACTCCCAACGGTCGAACTTCCAGTGGCCGAACTTCTATGAAAGCCGAACTTCTTACAGACTGTTGACGAATTCCTGCAAGCGATCCCACTACTAAACGGTTACACAATAATAATGATCGGCATTTATCAAGTCAATAACGATCGGCATTTAAAGTCAATAACGATCGTCATTGATCAGGACAGTTACGACAATCATTAATCAAGGCAGTTACGACAAGCTCCCTCTATAAAAGGATCCTCTAGATACGCCTACGCCAGGTTTTGAAAATCCTTTTCTTCTCCTCAAAACTCTATTGAACTCCACACTGAGCACTCCATTCCTGTTGGCCAGAGCTGACTTAATTGTCGGAGGGTCCTGCCGGAGCCACCCCCATCGGCTCCGGACAGGACTTTATTTTGCAGATCCTCGACGGCGACCTCAGCGGTCTCCACTCCAGCGGATTCCGGCGACGACCATATTCTGCGTCAACACTTACAATGGCAAACAACATCATAAGCAAAGTTTTAAAGCCTTGGAGTAATGCTCTGTATTTCAGTAAATCTATCTAACCAACATCCTCGACACTTGTACATGGAATAGCAACTAACTCCTTGTTTCTTAAAAACTTTGGAGAATTTTCTAGAAGATGAAAATGGATGCAAACCCTTTAGTTTTTTTATTTGTTAGTAAATATGGATGCAAGCCTCAGTCTCCCTCTTAATTTTCCATTATCTTCCACTATTAAGTTTTTATTATCTACCCCTAGCCACATCTGCCACAATATACCTATATCTGTCATCCAAATCCTATTGCCTGTCCTCCTGGATATTCACTTGCATAGTAAATAAAAAAACTGTATTAATATTAATTATTACAAAGTTTTTTTCCCTCTGTTGATAGTTGGAGCAGATATGAGTCATATACACTGCAACACAGTTTACAAAGACAAGAGTTTGGTTAGGTGCCTACCGGATGTGACAATTTTGGCTCCCGAGGAAAGACGAGAGACCTCAAGGTGCATATAAATTCTTGAAGGGAATGGGGCCAATAGTCCTGCCACATAGATGAATACAATTAGAGTAATTAGATCCTTATGCATAAATATTCACATGCATCAATAGAAAAATGATATTTGAAATCGAACATAATCAGCTATCAAGCTATCTTTATCTCTTCTTTCCTCTTTTGGAATAATCAGTCTGTTGCATCATAAAAAGTACAATCTTCATGCAGAATCATCAATTACAAGTACATTAAGCTCCTTCACTACATTATTTAAAGAACCAAGATATTCCTCCTTAGCATATCAACATGAAAGCGAACCAAGTAAGGTAAAGACACTAATACACCAGTACAATTTTCTTTTTATTTGCCATTTCAACTTTCTCTCAAGTCAACACTGTGTTGCCCACACCAACCTCATTGTTTGCACCAAATCTACAACATTGAATCACTTAATACAGTGTCCCCAATCCAAGTTCCATCTTTTCAACGGAAGTTGGTTTATTCCAGTTAAATTCCAATGTTCTGTCAGTATTAGCATGAAAATTAAGACAAAACGAAAGAGTCCCTCCACTTTGGCAGCTATATCACATTACTTTCAACAACTGGTGTAGAGTAGGAGAACGCTAAACCATCAAAAAATAATTAAAAAAATATGAGAGGAGGAATACGACAATATACACTACATAGCTAATCAAAATTCAAGTACTTGATAAAACAAAACAAGTTTCCACATTTAAACAAAGACTGCTCTATTTTATAAACTCAGACAATTATATCTTGACAAAAGATTGGAACCAAAGGAGTAGGCGTACCTGGACGAATCCAGATGGTAATTTCAAGAGATTTTCTACCGATTCTTTCCGGAGGCATTCCATCCACTGCTCATCAACCATCTCCCACAACCTATCCTGCGGAATCGAACGGCGTGAGACCAGAAACAGTGGTGGCTTCGAGGAAGGAATCGAAGGAAAGCTAGGTTTCTGAAACGACCTTGAAGAAATTGACAACGTGGGCGTCGAGGAGAGGCTTGAGTGGCTGGAGGAAAATGGCAATGGCGTTCATCCACTCCAGGGTTTGGGTGGCGGACTCGCAGGAGTAGCTGCGACGGGTAGCGGCCATGGCGGAGGCGCCAAACTTCGTCTGGAGGAACAATGGACGGAACTCCCGCACCCCGGCCACGCGGAGTCTGGAGGCTGGAATAAAAATGGATAAACGAGAGTCTCAATTGACCTGACCCTAAGTAAATTGAACCCAATTGGCCCAGATCTAAAGTTAAGACCGAAACAGTGGATCCAACTTGGGCACTCAAGACTTTGAGCTTTCGAAGGCTCCTACCAATAGAGGATCCAAGAAGAAATGTCAAAAAAAAAAAAAAAACCTATTTCTATGACTGGAACTTATGATATCCAGATCTTACTGTTGCACGAAGACCTACCATCTACTCATCCAAAACTTCTCCTTTTGGAATTTCAATTAGCATCGGGTTTATAAGTGAATTTTGGTAAATACCGATTGGTCTTCATTTGGAAATAATCCATCTTTAGCCTCTCATCTAACTAATATACTCGATTGCAAGTCTTCTTCATTTCCTGTTGATTACCGGGCCTGCCTCTTTCCCTGATCTTAAAAATTCCAACCAGCGACCTTTATTGATAGACTTGAATCTAAATCAACTTGTTGACAAGGCCTTTTCCTAGAAGAAGATTAATCCTAAGCAACTTGATTTTTACCTGCCGGTCCCTCTATTATATGTCTTTATCTTTCCTCTTCCTAGTTGGCTAATCTCCAAGCAAGGCAGTTTAAAGAGGAATTTTTTTAGAAAAGATTCCGATGCTTTTGCCTCCTTGGTAAATCAGAATTAGGTATATAAGTCCAAAAAGGAGAAGGTAGCCTAGGGGCACCAAATCGGAAGGAACTTGATAAAGGATAGATTGGTAAATAGGAATGGTGGTTGTTGCTACAAGACTCCGGTTCGAGACAAACATGATTGAGGTTAGGATTTCTCTCGACCTAAGAGCTCGGCATTGATCCAAGGACTAGGATGTCGGGAAAAACCTACAAGGAAAGTCCGCCCACACCCAAGGTTCTCTGGCGGAGGATCCTTCAATACTTCAGTCAGCCGAAATTTGAGAATGATAGAAAAAAGAGAGAGAGAAAATCAGAGCACGGGAGTGTTCTCTGGAGTTCGACTTATCTAAGGATCT
Source organism: Cocos nucifera (assembly GCA_006176705.1). Lineage (NCBI taxonomy): Eukaryota > Viridiplantae > Streptophyta > Magnoliopsida > Arecales > Arecaceae > Cocos > Cocos nucifera. The sequence continues at coordinate 486,750 of QRFJ01002307.1, forward strand.
TCTCATTACCTCTTTATATAGAGGTGGTATCATAGATTCTTATGCTGGAATCCTATAGGCCGTTAGGCCCAAATTCTCTAAATCGCTGACCTCAACCCAGTAAGTCATTAGGATATGAAATTCACTCGCTAAGCTATGAATCAGGACTATTAGTCATGGATGCTAGTTGTGGGACATGCATATATTCTGAAAGTTATTGGGACATTCAAAGAATTGCCCATATGGCTGAGTAGGCCAGTGGTTTAAGGCTGGTGCAAAGTCATGGCTCTGCTTTGGATGTATCAATATCTATACAAGTCATCAAGCCTTATTTTTTATCATCGGTTGGATCCTAATCTTGGGGTCGATAAATGTCTGCTCTGAAGATCAGGCAAAAGTCGGTGATGTGAGATTGCTTTACCTTGGTTTCTTGGATCTCTTCCCACATTTGAGGTAGTTTTGTTGAGTCGTCAATGAGCTCTCATCAGGATCTGAGGAGGAAAAAATCAGATCGGATGTAGGTAACCTCCACAACACTTGTCCCTCACTTCCGAGGCTAAAGTGGATTCATTGCTTCAAATGAAGGAAGTAGTTAATTCTAAGGTTGGTCTTCAGTGGCCAATCCAACCTTCTCCTTGAGGTATTTATTCCGCAATATCAAGTGGAGGAAATCTTGGGGCCTCATTAATACGCCGCTTCACTAGTCCACCGCAATTATGAAGATGGGGAGTTCGAGGCATTGTGATATAATAGTTTGAAAAAAAAGATCCGAGGATTACTTCCAGGCTTGTCAGAGTTTGCCACATGTTGGACATTGGTAGGCCCCAACTACACCTCATCGATCAACCACATGGCTCATTCCGAGGGCCATGGGATGAAGAGTTGTGTGATTCGATGGCTTTGGTGTGCGTGATCTTTAATACTTGCAATTCTCGAAATGGCATTTTACCGAAAGGGACATCTAGGGTACTTCCCCTGGAAGACACAACTTCTAAAGCTGTTGGGGTTGTGACACTTGGTATGCGGCTTGGGAGGTGAATGGGCATCCTTGTTCAGCTCCCCTATCAATGGAGAGGATGGGCAATTGTCTGAGATCAAGTCTATTTCCTTCAGTCTTCATGATGTCGTCGTTATAGTTTTCTGCCAGGGGCACAACAGTCACTGGCGTCCACTGCACCATGGAGGGATTCTCTTCTAGCCCCAGTTGGCCGCAAGGTATCCGAAAGGGGCACATCTATAAGCATAGCATCTTGGCATGAGAGGTGTTGAAAATCATTATCACTGTGGAAGATGTGGAACTATGGCTACTATTAATCCGAAGGGTGCTGCTGAGACGGACCCGACATGGCATGAGAGGTGTTAACCTTATAAGGGCCTATTGTTAAAATTCCATTGTCCCAACACGAACCCTATCGAGAGTGCAGCAACATCGGCCATTGGTTCAGACGAGGAGCGAGCGACGACTTAGGAAGCCTTCTCAGCATCGAGCCCTCCAGGAAGATCTTAGACCTTTCCAAAGGGCTGTCATTCCCCCCTGAGTAGGCTTTCTGGTCCCTTCGAGGAATATCTGGGATGGATGGATCCCAGGGGTGAGCCAATCCTAAAAGACTATGCCATCCTCGATATTCTTTGGATCGAATGAGTAACTGCTTAGAGAATTTTCTTAAAATAAGATTTCTCTTTGCATGGGATGGACATTGTCGGGGGCTCTACTAAATAAAGTCCCAACCCTACCACCGAGCCTTCATTCGAAGATACTGATCGAACATGTATTTTTTGCTTTCTTTCTTGTTATAATGGACTTCCTTCGAATCGAATGAAATAAATTTTCCTACAGTTTTCTAATGTTTGTGTTGAACGATCTCAATCTTCAAGATCAATTGTTTATTTGACCTATGTGGCCACCGATTCAATCAACTGATCGAGCTAGTGGTAAAGTAGAAATCCTTGGTTCAGGCCTGGGTCCAAAGGTATTATATCCAAAGTTGCAATATCTAAAGTTAATCCAAAGTCATCATATCCAATGTTGGTCTAGAGTTGATCCTTGGCAATGACTTTTACCAAGTCATTGTCATCGTCCTCGATCTCCACTTAACTCATCCGAGGAGTGTTTGTGGGCCATGTCGAGGGGTCTCTAGAGGGTTAGCTCCTTTATCATTATCCTCAACCTTCGCTTCACTCACTAAAGGATGAGGAGCATTGATTCACCACATTGAGGGGTCTCCAAAGGGTTAGCCTCTTCATCATTGTCCTTGGCCTCCGCTCAACTCATCCAAGGATAAAGAGTGCTGGTTGGCTATGTCGAGATGTCTAGCCTTTGCTCAACTTACCCAAGAATGAAGAGCATCGATTGCCCATATCGAGGGATCCTTGGAGAGTTAGCCCCTTTATTATCACCCTCGACCTCCACTCAACTCTTTCAAGGATGAAGAGCACCGATTGGCTATGTCGAGTAGTCCCTAGAGGGTTAGCCTCTTTTATAGTCGTCCTCAGCCTTTATTCAACTTGCTTGGGGATGAGGAGCATTGACTGACCATGTCAAGTAATCCCTAAAGGGTTAGCCTATTATCCTCAACCTCCACTCGACTCGCTTGAGGAGGAGTGTCGTTTGGTCATTTATGGTGTGGTAGGAAAGATCCTAACAAAAATCTTCTATGAAGGTCCTAACTTTGGTCAGCATATCTTTATGATTGGTACTTTGCCAATTACTGATTTAGAGGTCTTAGCTATAGCCGAGATATCTCCAGGAGGTCAGTGCTTTTCTGACCTAGTTGTTGGGTCTAGATCGAAGTCTGGATAATCTCACATTAGATCATTTTTCTAGGGACCATGGTTGTCTCAGGGGCTATTTTCGATGACTTTATTGGTGGTTAAGTATTTTGCTTAGTCACTTTAATAAAAGACCTGCATCAAAGCTCAAGGAGATATTTTTATTGACATAATCAATAGATACTCAACTTACTGATAGTATATTCCCAACCAGGACTTCTTCCTCTATAATCGATGGAGCCGAAGATCATATTGATGACATCAACCATGGATCGATTGTTGTTGTTCTCCTTGTCAAGCTGGCATCGAGGTTGCTCTTCATGTGCTCGATCTTGTTGCTCCCGAACATATTTTTCGAGATAACCTCTTCAAATTATAGTTTCAATCTCGTCCTTGAGCTAAAGGCAATTCTTGATATCATGACCGTGGTCATGGTGGAAGTGGCAGTACTTTTTCTTGCTCCTTCCTTATCGATGGGGTCCTCATCTTTTATAATTAGCGAAGATACCCCTGACCGTTAATTTCTATCAAGATCTATATCCGATGAGCAGATAGGGGAGTATAGTTATTGAACTGCTTAAGAGGACTCCTCGACCTATAGCTCTTCAATGATCGGAAGGACTCTCCTTTTGTCCAGTCCGCATGAGGTTCCTCTCGATCTCGCTTCTTGCTAGGGATCTTCTTTCCCTCGACCTACTTCTATATAGCTCTGTCTTCTTCTACCTTTGTGTATTTTCAAGTTCGCACAAGCAGGTTGGAATAGTCCCTTGGAATGTTTTATCGAGAGAGAAGATAAGGTGCTCATTGTTAGATGTATATACTAGAAACCAAATTGATCGATACATGTAAAACTTTTTATGGACATATTTTATAATGTTTAACTTAGTAATAAAATTTAGATTATTTTATCATTCACATTTGTGTTTAATTATGTTCGTGAATCATCCTTTAGGTTAATGGATATGATAACATATATTCTTAAGAGTTGAGAATTTGATATATATGTTATTATAATTAACTCATAAACTACTCTCGATCGTAGGATCATCACGAGGATGATGATTGATACGAAAGATTGATATATAATTACTTTCTTCAAATTGATAAATCTTGAATCTACGATATAAAGATACTGAAGCGAAAGTATAGGTACTTGTTAAGAACAAGAGTACAAAGCATGATCAATTTTGAGCAATCATAAGGAAGTCTACCTTCTCATTAGTAACATGCTCATTGTTGTAATTCTGTGTCTAGTTCTCTGACCTGAGATGCATCGATAATTTACCTTGAGGGTGCTATAATTTGACTACAACATAACTCGATCTCCTAATCATAAGGAATCTTGAGGTGTATGTTGGCTATAGTATGTTCATTGTAGAAATTAAATTGTACCAATATGGAATCTATCAATCTCGATAGAGGAGTAGTTCTATGAAGATCATGAGATTGAATCCTAAAGCCCATGGCCATGGTAGTGTGAAAAATAGAAAGAAGTTTCTATTAGGGCTTCATCTCGAACTCGAATCGATTGATTCTTCATATGATGGGCATGAGGTTTGATGAGTTTATCTTGATCTCGATCTTATTGAGACTCCTAATAGAAGAATCGAATCACATGATAACTACATCGAAAGGTTCTTTTTTAGTTCTAATGGATTGCCGCTACATACTATTAAGTCTCATTAGTAGATTGTGGAATCAATTAGAATTATCTTGATGATCGATAATTTTAATTGAATGGATTGAAAAGAGTTTCGATCCATCGAAAAGAATTTTGATGATATCAATGATGAAGATCATGATATATTCCATTACCATGTAGAATTGAACTTATAGGATCACACAATCAAGAATTTTGGTTTTGGATGTTTCAATTGGACTCATATAGTTAGATTGAATTAGATTTGATCCTATTAGATTTAAGAAAATCATGCTAGCATATGATTGAACCTATTTTCTTCTTTTCTCCGACTTTGGGTTTCCTATTAGATAGGGCTTAGCCCAATTGAATCTAGCTTTTAGGGACACCAAGAATTGGTGTGCCTTGGGTCTCCTGATTGGATAAGGATGTCCGGGCACCAAGTTTGGGCCGCCCCTCTTTCTTTGTGCGCAAATAAGAAGAGCACACACCTCTTAGTTTTTCTATAGGAGCATGCACCATCTGAGAGAGAGAGAGAGAGAGAGAGAGAGAGAGAGAGAAAGGGGCGTATGCCCCTTGATTCCCTCTTGGCATATGCCACTTGTAGATGAAGAGGAGTTTGTTTTGCTTTAAGTTTAAAATAAGAGAGGATAATGTTTGAATGGGTCAAACAAAGTTCAATTTTGAATAGAGGTTTGATTTAATTCAAATTAGGGAGGAGATATGATGAGGCACCAACCATCCTTATTGAGATAAGGGTGGTGCATGCTTTAGATAGTTTTTGTTCGACAAAAACTATGTGAAAGCAGAAAGAGGGCGCCACATTCATTCTGGGAGTCCTACTTTAAGTCTTTGACCTGGTCAATGACTTAAAATCCAAAGACTCTCGGTTTTCTATTTCTATAAATAGGAAATCTACTAAATAGTTTAACAATTGGAGTTTTAGAAATTATTAGAGCCCTACTTCTCTTCTTCCACACCTCCTCTCTCTCTTCTCCACTTTCTCTCTCTCTCATGTCTAAAAGAGTTGGGCTAATCTCAAAGTACTTAAAGGATCGGGTGCTGTATGTGCTACAGAAGAAGAAAAAAGTGATCAAGTGTTGGTCGAGTTGCTGTCAGCGATCAAATCGAAGGCAAATTCAAGAGATCTAGATTCAACTTGCTAAAGACGGATCAAAGTCGAAGAAGATATCCAGATCCAAGCATGAGTGGATACCTGTAGAGGTCAGATACATGCACGACTCAATGATATTCTCGATCAAAGTTTTTGATCATCAGACTATGAAGATTGTCTACCTGCACAAGGTGATGTGATCATCCCTTAATATACATGATTGTATGCTTTTGTTTTCTATTTAGATTTATGAACCACATACTGGATCAAATTCAAAAGTTTTAAATCTCACTGCATCTGATCTGATTCGATCCAGCGTGCTAAACTATTCCTTTAACTTGTATCAAAGTCAAGTTGATGGTTCATAGATCTATAATGCATTCTTTTGATTAGATCAGAAGTAGTATTAAATTAAAAATGCATGAGAAGTGATTTTTAAATTATATGAGATGTAAATAATCAAAGTATGTTTTGATCTATTCTCATATATAAGATATATGCATGATGTAGATCTAGTTTTATATCTTAGTAGCATAGTACTCGAAATGAGATAGTCACCATGGTCGTCTGGTCATAAGAGAAAGAAAAGTTTAAAGATTCTCTCTTTCCACTCAAATGAGGTGCTCTTATGGCATGTAGAGGTGCCGCTTGTGATGGTTCTCATGAAGAAGAACAACAAAATTATGAACTTACTTCTTGCTAAACTCTAGATCCAAAAATCCTAGGATCTATTTAATGTTGCATGTAAAATTGTTTAGATTATGAAATTATTTCTATATCTAAACTCGAATTTTATGGTATGCACATAAACACATGTCATATTACACTTAATTAAGAATTAAGATATGAAATTGAATAGATCTAAAAATTATGAATTAAAAGATCTAAAATAATTTCATAATACATGAGTTCAGAATGTGGATAGCTTGATTAGGTCTAGCATGAGCAGTTGATCAAATTGAATCAAGTGTTGGTTAGGATGGGATCAAGAGTGCTCCATGACTAGTCCAAATAGTTATAAGTTTGATCAGATCGATTAACAGCCATATATTATCGATCAACTTAATACCTAATTTAGCTCAGTGGTTCGAGCCTAGATTATAGGCTAATTTGATCAATTCTAAATTGACAAATTGATATCTAAGATAAGTCTGATAGTTCGATCGATAGTCATTAATTAAGAGTTACTCGTATAGATTAAATCTACGATGAGTTAATGTCATATCCCTTCCATCGATCTTACTTACTTGGCCAATTGGATCGATTCAATTTTATATTAGATTGTCAATAATTCAAGCTAGCCCATACCATTAGATTAGTCATAACCGTTATGACTAATTAAGGATGAGATCTAAATTAAATTTTTCTATAAAATATTAAGTTATGCGATCTTCCATTATTTTTGTTGTGTGGGCCCTTTCTGAAGTTAATTATTCTCAACTAGATACAGTGGTTTAATTGCACCAAAAAGATGCAACCATACTATTAGGCATGAGATGCTACGGGATGGAGAAAGGGTTGGGCTCAATATTCCGAACACGATGAGGATCCCAATCATGACTCTATTTTATACAAATGGTGGATTTGACTTAACTAAGAAGTGGAGTAATATTTTGAACATGGTAAGCTTCATGAATTAGATATTAAAATTGGCTGCAATATATTTAGAAAAATATTGGATAAGAGTTATTCATTCATTGGCTGACCCATTATCGATAACTATTAGGTGAGGTGGTGAGTCAATCGATGAGATGCAGCACCTACTAGAAACCTTTGATCACAAAGGTTTTTATATCTCTTCCAAGAGAGTGTAGAAATTCAGAAAAATAGTGGAAGCCCAAATTTGTTTTCAAAATAAAATTTCTAAAGCAAATTGATTAAGTCAAAATATAAAATCTAACTAGAAACTTTGATTTTTTACAGGAATCATATTTGCTTTAAATCCTCTTGCCAGAATCCTAGAAACCAATAGGTTGATTGGACCTAATTTTAAGGATTAGCTCTGAAACTTAAAAATGGTTTTGAGTTTTGAGAAATTAACCTATGTCCTTGATGAGGACCTTCCCCCTCTTTCAGTCCATCCAACCACTGATTAGAGAGCATCTCACGAGAAGTGGTTAGACGATGATAATAAGATTAGGTACTATGTGTTGGTATCAATGTCTAACGAATTACAGTGCTAACATGAGGACATGAGGACTGCTAGATAGATACTGGCTCACATGCAAGTATGATAAATAGAGCCATACAACTCACTATAAAGTATCCAGATGACTCTTCAAGGCATAGATACGTAATGGACAGTTGGTCCATGATCACTGCTTGTCAATGATCAAGAATCTAGAGGAGCTTAAGAAGCTTGGGATGTCCATGAATAAGGACTTGCAAATTGATCTCATTTTGTAGTCCTTAACTGATACATATAAATAGTTTATTATAAATTTTAATATAAATAAGATCCAATACATCTTAGTCGAGCTTATGAATATGCTGATCACTATTGAAGAAACCTTGAAGAGTTCAAGAGGATCTATACTTGCTACTGAGCGGACTTCTTCCAAAAGAAAGTCTTTTGAGAGAAAGAAAAAGTTTGCGAATAAATAGAAAGTAGAGAGAAAGAAGAAGGAGAAGAAGGCAGAACTGAAGGAGAAGGCCATCAAAAAAGAAAAGTGTTTCCACTGCAACTCTGATGGCCATTGGAAGCGGAACTACCCAACTTATCTAGCAACTTTGAAGAATAAGAGGAAGGTGAATCTTCTAGAGGTATGCTCGTCATAGAAACAAATCTAATGATTTTTTCTGCATCTAGTTGGATGCTTGACTCTAGATCTAGTGTTCATTTATGCACTTCTTTGCATGATCTTCAGGATAGCAGAAAGCTGAGGGATCACGAAATGATCATACACGTCGGAAATGGAGCAAAGATTACTGCTGTGGCCGTAGGAACATACCATCTATGACTACCATCTAGAATTATTTTATTGCTTAGAGACTATTATTTTGTATCTGCTGCGAGCAGAAATTTAATTTTTATCTCTTGTTTAACACAAGATAATTATGTAATTAGTTTCTATAAGAACCATTATAATATTTAGTTTGGAAATAATAGAGTTGATAGTTGTTTCCTTATAAACAGTCTTTTTCAGTTATATGTAGATATTTCTATGCATTGTGTCGAGCAAAATATAAATGCAATAGGTACTAAATGACCTTGAGATAGTATAAATGAATAGTATTTATGGCACCTAAGGCTAGATCACATTGGAGAAGATGGGATTAACAGATTGGAGAAAATTGGACTGTTGAGTTCATTGACTTTCGAGTCATATTCAGTTTGTGAATCATGCCTTCAAGAAAAAATAACCAAGCTGCCCTTTATGGAACATGAGGAAAAGACCATAGAGTTACTTGTTCTGGTGCATTCAAACGTTTATGGTCCATTTGATGTGCCAGCTAGAGGACATTTTTTCTACTTCATTATTTTTATCGATGATCTTTCTCGGTATGGATATGTGTACCTTATGCATCATAAATCTGAGATTTTTGAAAAGTTCAAAGAATTCAGACATGAAGTAGAAAATCAGATTGAAAAATCTCTTAAGATTTTTTGATCGGATCGAGGAGGTGACTATCTTAGTAAAAAATTTCTAGACTATCTCAAGAAACATGGCATTGTCTCATAGTGGATTCCGCCTAGAATGTCTCAATTCAATGGGATTTCAAAATGAAAAAAATCAGATCTTATTAGATATGATCCATTCTATGATGAGTTTCATAGATTTTCTTATTTTTCTTTGGGGACATAGCCTTTTGACTGTAATCTATGTACTGAATAGGGTTCCTTCTAAAATAATTCCTACCATACCATATGAGATGTGGCATGATAAGATATCAAGTCTAAGTCATTTCAAGATTTGAGGTTATACGACCAATGTTAAAAGATAACAGACAGATAAGTTAGAATCTAAATCCCTTAAAGTTCATTTTATTGGATATCCTAAAGAGTCATTAAGATATTATTTTTATCTTCTGGAAGACCACAATGTGATTATGAGTCGACATGCAGTCTTTCTTGAAAAATAGTTTATTCAAGATGGATGTATAGGAAGACAGACTAAGCTTGAGAAGAAAATCTCTGAAGAGCAATGAGCCCTGGAACCTGAGAAACCAATTCAATTTGAGCTAATCTACGCTCTTCTTCCTCCACTTTGTAAATCTAGTAGGATTTCCCATCTTCCTTAAAGATACTTAGATATTATCTCAAAGGATTTAGAGAAAATATTCCTAATAAGAAATGGGGTACATGGAGATGACCCCAAAATCTATAATAAGACGATATCAGATATTGACTCCGAGAAATGGTTAGAGGCAATGAAGTCAGAAATTGACTCAATGCACTCGAACCAAGTTTGGACCTTGGTAGATCTATCTGAAGGTACTGTACCTATTGGATGTAAATGAATTTTCAAGAGAAAAATTGGTGTAGATGAAAATACAGAGACATTCAAAGCTAAGCTTGTGATAAAAGGATATAGTCAGCATGAAGGCATTGACTATTAGAATACATTTTCGCATGTGGCTATACTTAAGTCCATCCACACATTGCTTACCATTGCAGTATATTTTGACTATGAAATATGTCAGATGGATGTAAAAATGGTATTCTTGAATAAATATCTTAAAAAAGATATCTATATAGAACAACCACTTGGTTTCACCTTCAGTGATAGTGATCACAAAGTTTGCAAACTACAAAGATCCATTTATGGACTTAAGCAAGTATCTCAGAGCTAGAATGCTCATTTCAATGATGTAATCAAATTATTTGGTTTTATCAAGAATGAGGATGAGTTATGTGTCTTTAAAAAGATCAGTGTGAGCGCTATTATTTTTCTCATATTATACATAGATGACATCCTTCTAATTAAAAATGATATTTCCATATTGACCTTGGTCAAAGTTTGGTTATCCAAGGAGTTTTATGTGACAGACCTAGGTGAGGCATCTTTTATATTAGGGATCAAGATCTATAGAGATAGATTGAAGAGGATGTTAGGTTTATTACAGAAGATGTACATGAGGAGGTCCTAAAAAGATTCAGCATGAAGAACTCCAAGAGGAGTCTTATACCCTTCAGACATGGCATTAATTTCTTCGAGAAAATGTGCCCCAACACTAGAGGTGGGCATCGGGCCAGGCTGCCCATGGGTTGGCCTGACCTGGTACGAACTAGGCCATGCCAGTCACGGCCGCTTAGCACTATAGTGGTCCGTACTATGGCACGATCCAAAATAGAGGGTCGAGCTGGGCTAGGGTTTGGTGGCCCATGGCCCAGGCCTGGCACGACCCTCCAGGGCCTGGGTTGGCACAACCCACCAGGCCAGGCATGGCACGCGTGTTAGATATGTATGCCCTAGAAGCTAGAATTAGCTGACACTTGTAATACACTTCTAGGGGCAAAATTATAATTTTGACTATAAATAATAAAATGGATTATTTTCTATCACATATGTGTATTTAGTGTCTATGATACATTCCTTGAGTTAATGGTAATGATAATTCTTATTTTCAAGAGTTGAAAATTTAAGATAAAAATTTTCATTATTAACTCATAAAATGCTCCTGACCGTAGGATCACCTTGAGGATGATGATTGATCCAGAAGGTTAGTGTACAATCGCTTCTTTATAGTAGATGAGTCTTGAGTCTATGGTGTGGAGACATCGGAATGAGAGTATAGGTACTCGTTGGAGAATAAAGGCACTGAGCATGACCACCTCGAGTAGTCATAAGAAAGTCTACCTTCTCGTCGATGACTGACTCAAAGCTGCAGTGATGTGTCTGGTTCTTTGACCTGAGGTGCATCAGCAGTTCACCTTGAGGGTGTTATAGTTTGACTACACCATGACTCGGTCTTCTAGTCATTCAAAATTCTAAGGTGTATGTTGGCTATAACATGTTCATTGTAGGAATTGGATTGCACCAAGAGGGAATCTATGTACCTCGGTAGAAGAGGAGCAGCCCTATGATGATCATGAGAATCAAGTCCATAAGCCCATGGCCATGGTAGAGTGTGAAATAATAGAAAGAGTTTCTATTAAGGTTTTCACATTGGACTTGAATCGAATGATTAAATCATATGATAGAAATTAGGGTTTGACAAGTTCACCTTAACCCTAATCTGATCGGAGCTTAAGATAGAAGAACTTAATCACACAAGTAGCTGCACCGAGAGGTTCATTTTTAGTTTTGATGGGTTGCCACCATATACTGCTAGGTGTCACTAGTGGATTTTGGGAGCAATTAGAATGATTTAGATGATCGATCATTCTAGTTGTCTGAATCAGAAGAGTTCTGATCCATCGAAAGGAAGTTTCGATGATGTCGATGATAGAGATCATGACATATCCCATTACCATACAGAACTGAACCTAGCTAGGGTCACACAAATAAAGGGTTTGGAATCTGGATATCATCAATTGAACTAATCTAGTTCAATTGATTTGAATTAGATTCAATTAGGTTCAAGAAAATCATGCTAGCACACGATTGAACCTAACGTTCTCCTTTTTCTATCATTAAATAAGTTGTCTCGACTGAGCCAAATATATTTGTGCTCACTTAGATGCCTTTACTTGGTCTGACTGGAGCTTGTCTAGGTTAGAAAAGGGTTGTCTTAATTTATGAGATAAATTTGAGATAACACCTGCCATTTTTCGTCATCCTGCTAATTTCTTGTTCTTTGACTTTGGTCAAAAGTCTACCTTTGACTGGTCAAACGTTGACCTTTGACCCTTGGACATCTGCCCATGTGTCATGCACCCATAGGAGAGACTTATTGACCAAGTCCACCTACCATTTGGTAGGTAGATGAAGGGCACACACCTAGGATGGCGTGCACCCCATGTGGATAAACACTAGAGTCTCATACGGATGGGACTCCAGGTTGCTTGATGGACTCAACCTAGGTGGCGCCAAAGACTCTTCTTTGACCAATCTTGGCACCATCTAAGGTGGTTTGAGAGAGACTCTAATCTGATTGGATCATGTGATATCATCCCACCAATCAAATTTAGATCTGGTTGCACAAAAGGCCATGATTGGTCGGGATGATGTGGCACTGCATGGCACAGACAGGGTCTATATAAACTCTATTTGCCCCAACTTTGAGAGAGCTAGTCTTTTGCCAATGCCACAACCTCTCTCTCTCTCTCTCTTTCTCCATGCCATCTACTGGTCTTCCCTCTCCTCTCCACATCCAAAAGTAGTTGGGCATGAGTTTGGTGCGATTCAGGTAATCTAAAGGCGACAGAAAAACAAGAAAGCAGCCCTGCTACAAGAGATAACAGCACATCTTCAAAAGGAGTTTTGAAGATCTTCAAAATCAAATTTAGATCTAATTTTTGAAGAAAAAAAAGAGAAGGAGAAGATCTTCAGATCCTGTCTGAGTGGATACCGGTAGAGATCAGACAATTGCATGGCTACTTTCAGAACCTCAAGAAAGCAACAGGATCATCATAGGATAATCAGATTACCCAAATAAGGTAACATTAATTTAGATTTAATTTAATTTAATTTTTTTATTTATCAGATTCTAAAATCAAATTTGAAAAGTGATAGATTTAATTTGGATCTAAGAGAAAATTTTTAAAATATGCCTCTCGATCCAATCAGATTTGAACGAACCTGACCCAAAAAATCTAATTTTTCCTTCAACTGGTATCAGAGCCAGGTTGCATAAAATTTATTTAGATCTAATTTAATCTAATAAATTAATAATTTCAAATATCACATGAGATATGATTAGATCTAAAATTAAAAAATTAAAAAATTAAAATTAATTAATCTAAATCTAAAATATATGAGATACATAACTAGACTAGGAATAGAATTATTCTATATGTAGTCTAGTATAATCATAATTTTTATTTAATTAATTATAATTTTAAGATTTATTTATTTATTATTTTCTAATCTTATAAATATTATAATCAAATCTAAAAATAGAAAATAATTAAATTTAATTTATTCATATGAGATATGATAGTTGCATGTTTAGACTAGTTGTAAAATAGTTCCACAAAAGGTCTAGATTAAATTTTATTTGATGTAATCAAATTTAAATTTAATTTTTTAGATGATTATGAGATAATTTAGATCTAAAAAATATGCATGATATGATACATAAGATATATACAAAATATATTTTAATTAGATTAATTTTTTATATGAGATATATGCTTAGATCTAATTAGTTTTGTAGATTAGTTGTATTTCTGATTAAGGCGTTCTTCTTGGCCATCCAGTCATAAGAATAAAATAGGATTTAAAGACCCTCTCCTCTCATTTGATGGGGTGTTCTTATGATGTATAGGGGTACTGCGCATTCGTCTTTAATCAAAAATTAAAAACTTATTTTCTATAAAATCCTAGATCTTGAAACTCTAGGATCTTATTTATATGTTTTATTTATGAACCCTAAAATTAATTAAGAATTAAGATTATGAAACATATTAGATCTAAAATTGAGAATTTTTAGATCTAAGACATATTTATAATATTAGGTTTGGGCTTGGGTAGCTCAGTTAAGTCTAAGCGGTTGATCAAATAGAATCAAGAGTTGGTTAGATAGGATCAACAATGCTTAAATTGATCAGCCTAATAGGATTAAGTTTGGATCAAGATCGAGTCATGTGAGTAATCGATCAAGCTAAGACCTAATTAGGCTCAGTGGTTAGAGTCTGGATTGTAGGATAATCCGATTGGTTCTGACTCAATAATTTGGTATCTAAGGTAAGTCTGGCAGATACAACTGACTGATTTTTAATTGGGAGCTACTCGACTCGAATGTGTTCTTATCGAGTTAATGGCATCTCCCTTCCATCGGTCTCACTTACCTGGCCATGTTTGTTGGCTCAGTTCTGATCTGAGGTGGTCAATAATCCAAGCTAACCCATGGTACTAGGTTAGTCATAATGATTATGACTATGTCAAGTCTAGTTTAATGAGATCTAAATCAAATCTTCCTAAGAAAAGATTAAATCTAAGGTCTTCCATCATTGTAGATGTGCGGGCCCTTCTCGAGATTGATTGTGTTAGATATATGTGCCCTAGAAGCCAGAATTGGCTGACACTTGTAATACACTTCTAGGGGTAAAATTGTAATTTTGACTATAATCAATAAAATGGATTATTTTCTATCACATATGTGTATTTAGTGTCTGTGATACATCCCTTTGAGTTAATGGTAATGATAATTCATATTTTCAAGAGTTGAAAATTTAAGACATGAATAATCATTGTTAACTCATAAAATGCTCCCGACCATAGGATCATCACGAGGATGGTGATTGATCCGGAAGGTTGGTGTACAATTGCTTCTCTTTAGTAGATGAGTCTTGAGTCTACAGTGTGGAGACATCAGAGCGAGAGTTCAGATACTCGTTAGAGAATGAGGGCACTAAGCGTGACCATCTCGAGTAGTCATTAGGGAGTCTACATTCTCGTCAATGACTGACTCGATGCTGTAATAGTGTGTCTGGTTCATTGACCTGAGGTGCATCGATAGTTCACCTTGAGGGTGTTATAGTTTGACTACGCCATTACTCGATCTCCTAGCCATTCGAAATCCTGATGTGTATGTTGGCTATAGCATGTTAATTGTAGGAACTGGATTGCATCAAGATGAAATCTATCTACCTCGGTGGTAGAGGCGCAGTCCTATGATGATCATGAGAATCAAGTCCAAAAGTCCATGGCCATGGCAGAGTGAAATAATAGAAAGAGTTTTTATTTAGATTTTCACATCGAATCGAATGATTACATCAT